>CM046857.1:39917558-40517558 GCA_025617745.1 Heliocidaris erythrogramma | reverse complement strand
GAAAATTTATTAATGGGTCTTCAAGGTTTCCCAGCCCCTATACTGACCAAAATGGCTCTGACCTTTCTCCGGTTTTGTCTTGAAAATATGAATACGTGTTGTCCATCCCGAAGGTTAAGAATGTATGTAAGGCGGGCACACAAGCTCTCCTCATGTCTGCAAACATTCCACTGAAGGACCATTAAAGATAAAGTTCAGTTCTGGTCATGCAGCTGCCATTTGAATGAAAACTGTCTATACGCAACTGGGAAAGGTTGATTAGGTAGTAGATAAGAATTTGTGTATATACATGTATATTGCGAGGTTTTGGAATCATCCAGATGATAAGAAATTGACTCTGAAATTGTGCTGAAAGTCACATGCACTACACACAGAAATGTTTATATGGAACTACAATCACACATGCGGCATGAAAGTTTTGCCCGAGCTTATCATCTATTTTCACCTTATTTCGAATAAGCATGATAATAAGAGGGCTTTTGAAGAGCCATCCTCTTCAGGGAACATTCCACTATGACATTCTTCTTAAAAGAATAAGAAAGCTCACAAATTAGTTGTCATCTTTATCAGACCTAAACCTTCTCTTTAAAGTGTACGTTGTAGTGTTGACGAATTACTTTATCACGATGTCGTTTTCGAGTGATTGAAATGACGGTGATGTGCGGCGTCACGTCGAAAACGTATTACATATTTTGGCCGTTTTCGGGGAGAAAAGCACGTTTTTAATTATTTACGTAGGGAGGTTGGTTTGTTTGTTCTAAAGCAGACACGGAGACAGTGAGATGGGGATGCAAAAAGATGATGGATGCGGGGTGCTTTGACCCGTTCTAGACCCTCTTGGACGTCTTAACACCATGACATTTACACCCCTAGCTTTTCTTCATTGTATTAACCTCTTTCATTCTTTCTTTCTATTTTTATATTCATAATCCTGCTTTCCTAACCCCCTCTCTCTGTTTCCCTTCTTTTACCATCTCTCTCTCCCTCTTTCACTCTGTCTCATTCCTACTCTCTCTCTCTCACTCTCTCTCTCTCTCTCTTGTCAAAACTCTCTCTCACTCTCTTCCATCTATCGCTCCCCCCTCTCTCTCTCTCTCTCTCTTGCCTTTTCTCTCTCACACTTCTCTCTCTCTGTCTGTCTCTATCTCCCTCTCTCTCTCTCTCTCTCTCTCTCGCTTCCCCTCTCTCTATATTTCTCTCTTCGAAAATGAAAGGAAAAGATCCACTGTGTATAAAGACGGTGGCACATATTGTTAATGACTTAATAATTATGTTATATTAAAAAAATATGTCGTATTCTAACATTATGGAACCGCATTCATGAACATTTTAATTATAATTGCATTATATAGCATACTTTGTGTTTGTTTATTATATACATTGAAAATAAATCACACCTTAGTTCATCTGAAAAGGTTAAAGAAAATACAATATAAACATGAAATGTCAGCTATTATAGTGTAGTAGAGTGGAGAAAATATGGAAACGAGGAAGTATGAGAAGGGGTAGATAAGAAAAGAGGAGAAGAAATGAGAAAAAATGTGCAAAAAGTTATCGATAAACATGTTCGCAAAATATAAATATATATGTATTGGGAGACAGATATTGAGAACATGTGCAGTCATATTAAGAAATAGGCATACAGACAGAGAGACAGAACAGGGAGAGAATCAGAGACAGAGACAGAACAGAAAAAGGAGAGAGAAGAAGAAGAAGGGCAGAGAGACAGAGAGAGAAGGAGAGAAAGAGGAAGAGAGAGCGAGAGAAAGAGAGAGATAGATAGATAGAGAGAGAGAGGGGGAGAAGAAAGAAGAAAGCGAGATGGAGACGAAGTGGAATTTGGAAAGGATGATGATCAGAGCGTTTTCAAGTGTTTCATAGAATTCGAATAATACTAAGGCAAGGAGTCTGAATCGGTTTTGTGCCATATTCCTGGCTCAGACGAACAAATATCACGAATCCCATAACCAACGGTCCACGACCGTTTTTCGCTTTGTAAAAACAATACGAGAGTCTCTACAGGGACGTCTGTTTGTACACGCTTATAGTTCTCTCAATCTAACACGGACTTGGAATAACACAGGGATAATGTGGATGGATGGTTTTCAGACGTGATCTCTGGCAAAGTAATGATATTAGGGGTTCATGCAGATTGATCGCTTTTGACAAATCTGATTTGGAGGATGTAGAAAAATGACAGACGGATAACTCAGCGCGATGAAGGCCCACTTCACACTTCAAAGGTTATTACGGACTGACGACTTGAAGTAAAATGACGACACATGCTCCGGCGACAATTGCTCCGCCGTTAAGGACCTACACCAACCAAATTCTTAAATTCAGTTCTGAACTATATACTGTGTTACCAAACCCGAATTCTCACCCTAGACCTAACCTAAAACCAAACTGTAACCATGGTTACCCTAACCCTAAATCCTGGAACAGTTGTCGCGGGAGATGAGGAAGGATATCTCAGACAGAAATTTCGTTTTGTTTCATTACTCGCTTTGTCGTTTGGAAAAGGTCGTGCATAATGCAAAAGGAAAAATGGCTGGATGATGTGTTCACAAGTTTAACTTCAAACTCTGCAAGGGTAGTTATTGAAATTTTAAAAAGCACTGTTATTTCGTACAGCCACTAGCTACAATAATCAAGTTCTACACTGATGTAGTTTAATGGTAAGCATTGTGTAATTGTCCTTCCATTTAAAAATATCATCTCGTAAAAGAAACACTGTCTGTCTCGTAAAAGCTTTCAAAATCTTTCTTAAATATCAAGATCGTAATCAATATCAATAAGCCTTTTATTACATGGTTATAGTCACACATAATGATATTTCAAAGCATTATAACAAGGCTACAAAGGCACCTTATTATATCTTGATGAATAACTTTTCATCCGTAATTATTATACCATTATCTCGTATGTTTTAAAATTTTCCATATCACTTAAAACGTCTCCTCGACAATATGAACTTTTCGCGCCAAAAACAACACAGCTCATCTTTTCTATCCGAAAGACGCCATGTAAGGGGGTGGTGTTGCCTCGGGCAACATAATCCAATTAAATGAAAGAAGGATCATAAATTCGAGGGGAATTTTCGTAAATTAAAAGTCTGAATTTGTCACATTTGTCCCTGGGCAGAACACGGCCACGCTCACGTTATTAATCTCAATTGAAAGGATGAAGCGTTTAAGAAGACATGTCAATTTGAGGAGGAAAAAAATATATGAAGGGATGTCACTTCCTGTAGATGTGGAAGGAAAAACCAATCTGACGATTTGGTGGAAGTCATGTTTTTTTGTTTTTGTTTTTTTCTTAAGATCATGCCTCAGGCTTCACGTCAAGTCCATTTCTTCGACGATAAACTCATCATAATTTGACATATACATCTTATAAACGTGGGAAATCGACTGTATACTACAACCTGTTGTCTCTGATACTGCACAATAATTATTGTTTATTCTTAATACATTTGACTTACTATTGCCACTACTACTACTATTACTACTACTACTACGACTATTACTACTACTACGACTACGACTACGACTATTACTACTACTACTACTACTCCTACTACTACTAACTACTGATACTATACTACTACTACTACCACTGCTACTCTTACTACTACTACTACTACTACTACTACTACTACTACTACTACTTCTACTATTACTACTACTACTAATGTTACTGATACTATACTACTACTATTACCACTACTACTTCTAATACCACTACTATACCATTACCATGCATTACTTCTGTCAATACTGCTATCACTACTTTATATTTACAGCATAATTTACATGAATTTCCACTATTACATCGAGATAAAATCAAAACCACTTCTTAGTTCAACTACTAATGATTTCATATCTACTGCAGATCGTTTGCCATTTATCTTTATTGCGAATTTAAATAAATTTTCTGTGAACCATTTTCGGTCATAAATTTTCTCCTTATTTATTGCATATATATATATATATATATACAGCTGCATTTTATGCATGGATTTTATAAATTTTCTAAATAAACGAAAAAGCAACAATATTATGCATTGGGCTTCACAGAAAAGTAACGGTAAATCTTGAGTGAAAAGGATACTCCCCAGTTTCATCTCAGATTAACTGATCATGTAAAATATGTTTTTACTCTCAAGTGATGTTGGTTTATTATGCATAATATTGAGAATTATGCATCATTTTTAGGGGTATATAGTTTTTGCTATTTCCGAACATCTTCACTTCGATATCATAAGAACGATCACCAATGTATCGGTATGATTTTGCCCTAAAAACAAGATGCTAATTGTCTACGAGCATGAAACGAGTACGATGGATATAGTGCACACAAAGTCATGATCCATTTAATATGCAAATCTAATCACATTCAAAAGCTATTTTATACTTGTACAGCCTGTGTAAAATATGTTGCGTAATTGTCCACGTCCAAAACGATAAGTAAACTTGAAGATACAATCCCTCTTCCGCCCCCCTCTCTCTCTCTCTCTCAAACACACACACACACACACACACCCTCACACAACACACACACACACACACACTCTCTCTCTCTCTCTCTCTCTTTCCCTCTACCCCTCTCTCCATCTTTTCTGGTATTTATTATGAATGATTCAAAATTATTATTTTAATCCAGACCTATCCATACAGAGAGTCCTGACACTGGAGGTCACTTCTGATTGGTCAGTCATTTCATGGAGCTTCAAAAAGTTCCCTCTCATAGAGAATGTACGTGAAAGGGAACTATTGAGAGCTCCATAATCCGCCATGTTTTAAACAAAGACCGTGCGCGTGTCACAACTCTCTCTATCAACGCGCTCTGTTTTAATCGAAATACCCCCTTAACCTTTGTCAATACACCCTTATGTTTGGTAACTTTAAAATTGCTAGCTACAAAGCATTTTATTGCCGTTACCTTGTTACACATCATAAGAGATACTTTGCAACACGAAAAGATCCTTTTTCCTTCTATTCTCTTTTCTCCCCCTTTTTTTTTTTAAAAACAAATAAAAGTATTTTCGCTATTGTTCTATGTTTATATTCTACAGACAACAGCCATAGAGAGATCCAGGTACACTATACAAAAATAGTTTGAATCTGTGGCTTGATCTGCTCCTGATAAATCCTCGCATCCCTTATTTCTTGTCCTTATATAGGGATACTATTCTCTTGGCAGTGTTTTGCTGTCGAAATCTAACTCCTCACCACGAATCGGCAAAGTGCTTCTAAAAACGGTAAGCTTTTATCCCAGACGAGATTATGATGGAAGATGCTGTACTGTCAACATGAAAATGGCTTCAAGCAAAGAAACCTCCTTTTTTATTCTCTTGAATAAGTTTCGGTTGAGCTCGAGTTACGATACAGGCCTCTTTCCATCGATCAAGCGCAAAAAATGGAAATCTCAAGACAAAAGAGAGGATGTGGATAAAAATAATTAGGCTCAGATCTCAATTTCCTAGGTTTATTTATGGTAGCACTTCTGGAGACGAATATAGGTAAAGGGCTCGAAGGCAAAGCACGATGAGATGATGACTTTAAAAGACACCAAATATAATTGTGTTTTTATTTATAATCCCATGGATGAAGAAATGAATTATTTTCAATCCTTTAAGCTGTTTACTTTCAATTATGTTTCTAAAATTACATGCGATTTAAAAACGCGTTAAGCAATGTTTCACAGGAATACGATGAATAATACTAACGCTCACAACATGATTATCATTTTTTTGTATTCACCCTGAATATCGAGAGGGATGAATAGTAAAATGTTGGATGAATTTAACTATTTTATTAATGTAGGAAAAGCTGGAGTGCTGGTGGAGACAGTAGTTTATAGAGAGTGAGCGTAAGGGATATAGAGGGAGAAAGAGGGAGAAAGAGGGACAGAGAGAAAGAGGGGGGGGGGGGGGGGTGAGAAAGACAGACAGACAGACAGACAGTAGCTGTATATAAATTCGGCTGTAATTCGGCGTACCATATTGCGCAAAAGAAAAATATGCACCTCCTTTTCATTGTTCTTGCTTCTGTGAGAATACCTGTAAATATTTGTAAATTGTAATGTTCACTTATATCTTGTGTATTGTTATCGTGTGTGTATCTAATGTATTGTTATACATGCACGTATTGTTATACATGCATACATTTGTATGTGTATACATGTGTATTGTTATCTTGTGTATAACTTATGTATTGTTTTTACATGCATGCATCTTGTGTATATAATATGTGCAGTAAGACTCTACATGTCTGCTATATATAACATCAGTCATTTATTGAACGCACAGTAACAAGGGAAAATAATACCCTTTCACTTCACGGAAAAAACTATATATGGTAACAACTGCTTAAATCTGTTGGACATTTATGATTCGTGTGTAATTGAAATTCCTAGAAATGACCGAAATGATTGATGAAGAATTCAAGTTAATATTCTTTATTTCTCTATACTGTACACGTATACCACGGTGATCTCCCACTAGAAAATGATAATCCTGTGATGAAGAAAAAAAATCAAATATCAAAAGTTGAGTGATTGAAAAAGCACTTTCAATTTCAAAACTTTTTGTCGGGGTTTCTCTACTTTTTTATTTCCCCTTTTCCACCTCTCAGTCGGCCCACCGACACACGCTTTTTATTCCTCTCACTCCTCCTCCTTATCGATTTTAATTCAAATTTTCGACTCGATTGCAACCATCATTGATTGAACCGAGGGCCATTTACCACGCAACAGTTACTAAAAGGGCGAGGAGTCGTCTCCAAAACCTATCGCACACGTCCAGAAATAGAAGAAAACCGTCGCTTTCTTGATTTCAGAAGTCCGAAGGAGGCACCACACAATATTTTGAGGCGACACTCCATCAAAATGCGCGCACACATCAGTCACTTCCGGATCAGGGGTCGACATACTTTTGGCTTCGGCGCGTGTGATATCATATTTTTCCTTTACCTCCTTCCGAATACAGGAGAGCATAACGAAATAATATTGGTTTACTGCTGTGTTGTGCTTTGCATTTTAGCAATTCATTATTGCTTTATGGATTTTCATCGAGAAATGGACCGATCAAGAAAGTTATCATACTTTTTCAAGTGTCTTTTTGGTCAAACATTGCTGGGAGGGGGGAGGGGTAATAAAAGGAAATATTTTTCTTTTGCTACATAACTAAATGTGTATTCAAGATAATATCAGATTGGATTATGCCATCCGCTCCCCCCCCCCCCCTTCTTTGGTCCTCCACAGGGGCTGTTGGATTCTAAGAAAATTTGATTTTTGTGTGTGTGTGTGTGTTAGAAAAATGAAAGAAAGGAGAGAAAAAAGAGGTGTTAGAAAGCTGAAACCCGAAAAGTGTGTTTAACAGCAATTTATTTATTTATCTATTTATTTATTTACTTCTGATATTTAGACAGGGTGACTCATTATCACCAATATTGGTGGTCTTCCATGAGGCCCTGATAGCAATAATAAGTAACAAATCATGAAAATAAACTCATAACAAAAAATAATAAGAACAGACATAAATAAATATATATATAAAGTATATGGTATCCTCGTAATCAACATATATATAGACAGTGATATTTTCTAAAATCGTTGGAAAATAGCCATGTATGTATTAGTTATTTTGAAATGGCATTGTATAGTTTTGAAAGTACATACACAAAGTATAAATACTACTTTAGCTCAGTATAGAAACAAAATTGTTATATACATATTTACAAAAATATTATAGGATAGTATATACTTATTCAAAGATTGCATAATGATTACAAGTAATATAGTATAGCAATCGAATGTACAGTTTTACTGTTTTATAAAAACAGTAAAACAGTAAAAATACAAATATATCTATTCTTGATAATGAATGATACGAAATCATTCACACATTTTCAAAAGCATTATGTCATCGTACATTTTTGGGCAAAACAACAAATCATCAAACATATTTTGCAAATCAGGGCAACAAAAATGACAGTAAGAATGAATATGACTCATTTACCATGTTCTGTAAACGTGTACAAAAGAATGTGTAGAAATGCGATAAGGAATGAGAGTAAAACATCAGCTATAAGAAACTAAATAAAATTCCTATTGCCAGTCTATCTTATTGGGAACAGATATTTGCAAGATCTTTTGAACATATATATTTAAAAGGAAATCCAACCCTAATGGCAAGTTGTTCTAAATGAAAGAGGAAAAATCAGAGAATCAGATTGGTGAAAGTCTGAACGAAATCGGACAAGCAATAAGAATGTTATGAATTTTTGAAAGTTGTAATCACTATACATATGGGAATTTCAAATTGGCCGAATAGGTAACATGACTGTGATGTAGTTGCGGACAACTCCCCCATTCGCTCCAACACACAAAATGACTAAAATGTCATTTTTTTTCAAAATGTATTTTTTTCTTTCATGAGGACCTATAAAAATATGCGATCTCCGATATATATTGAGTACTGCCCCGAGGGGTAAAGGCGCTTCGGAGAAAACCGCAAATTAATGATATTTTTGTTTACGACAAACGGGAGAGTTGTCCACAAGTATGTCACAATCGACACACCAAATTGAGAATCGCATATATGTAGTGATCTCATTTTTCAAACATTTATAACTTTCTTATTCCTTGTCCGATTTCTCTCAAACTTTCACGATCCTGTTTTTCTTATTTTTCTGCTTTCACACAAAACAAGGTTGGATTGCTCTTTAAATGTGTTCACAGAGCTTGCCATATTTAGTGATCTATCCAAATGATTTCATGCTATAATTGAAGATACGAGGGGTCTATGCTTAAAGCATTCTGTTTTATACTTTGGTATAGAAAGTAAATCTTCATCTGCCTGCCTCGATGAATGTCACTTACTTTACTAAACTTCCTTGTAAATAGGATGGTGCTGAATTATGTCTACACTCTGAATTCAAATCGTTTCTCAATTGGCATCCATTTCAGATTGCTAATTAATTCACTTGATGGAGTCTCATAACTTTTGTTTGAAATTATTCTAGCAGCTTGATTTTGAACTTTCTGAAGTTTGTTCCTCATATCGATTTCACCACACAGAGGAACAATAATCAAAGTGAGGCAACACGATTGCATTGTACAGCATCTTTAAAGATGTTAATGGTAAATAATCCTTCGCTCGTTTTATTACACTGACATTTCTTTGCGTTACCTTTGTTAATTTGTCAACATGTTTTGATCAGTTCAATTCTTCATCAATTAATATACCAAAACATTTGGCGACAATAACTCTTTTCCATTGATAGAAACACTGAAGGATATTATTTTGTTTAAATTAGCGCGCGAAGCTTTGACCATTACGCATGTTTTCTCGGTGTTTAGTACAAGGCGGTTTTGATTAATCCATACCATTAAAGTAGAACTTTAATGATTTTAAATATTGGCTTAATACTTATTATTGCATAGATGGCATAAATTAAACAAGGTTATCCAAATTCAACGCTTGGAAACATTTGAAGTAATGATTATTATCAATTATAAAACGGTAAAATACAGCCCCCGATATAGCAGCTGAAGAGCTCCTCGAACGCTGCTGAGATATGTGACGACACACCATGGACCAGTCCTGTCTAAGCAGACGATGTCCCATAACATCTTACACATTTTTCAGAGCCTATTTTGTCATCTCCTCTTCACTTATTTCTCTTCCTTCACTAGCGTCAGTCTTAATGTTAGTCTGTTGCCTCACTCTTAACTTCGTGTATGGTATTATTTTGATGAAAAATGCACCGTTAAAAAAATAAAGGAATCAGTCACTTGTAAACAAAATAAGACGCCATTGTATTTTCAGCTGCTTGCACCGGGGCATGTTCGGCGTTTCAAGAGGGAACGAATACCATCCTGCTATTATTCGGAGGGCTTTTCAATTTGAAAGTGGGGTTTATTTCATTGATCATTGACCCTTCTCCTGTGTATTTACAATCAAACGGTTTTAGCTATCAGAATCAGTTTCACTTTCCCTTTATAATGGTGTGAAATAAGGTCATGTTTAAATACACCAAACTCTTTATAATTTGATAAATAATTGCATTGCAATTACGTTCATTCATTATAGGACGTCGTCTGCTTAAGCAGGATCGATCCCGAGTGTGACGACATCAAAACATCGCTATATTTCTGGCGAATCCTCGGATATTCCAGATGCTGAGAAAAGCTTTTATTTGTGTTGTTTTTATAATCATCAGATACGCAGTTGACATAAAACTTATACGATTGCCATCTGTAAGCTTCCCAGTTTCTAGTGATACATTAATTGCCATATTTGTGATTTTCTTTGAATATCTACTTTAATTCTTCCAATGCGAAAGAAAGTTTTGTTTTACCTCAGCTACGCTACTTCCGTTTACAGTTAAAGTGGTATCGTCCGCATACATATCAATAACCATCAGATATACAATTTGGTAAAGTATTTACATACATGTAGATGGAAAATAATAACGGACCCAATATAGATCTCTGTGGTACACCCATCAATACAGTTAATATATTAGATCAGTAGATTTAGCACCTTTAAAATGAACAGACTGTTAAATAAGATCTGAACCACTTTACACATTCATGTGAACATCCAATAGCAGATAACTTTTCTAATAAAAGATTGTGATCAACTGTGACAAATGCTTTACGAAGGTCTATGAAGGCGACTCCAGAGATCTGTCTGTTTTCAATGTTCCATGACAAATTATTAACAAATTTCATGAGTGCTGTTGAAGTAGAATGCTTTGCTCGAAAACCAGACTGACTGGAGTTCAATATATTATTATCGTCAATGAATTCAGAAAGTTGGCGATGTACAGCCCTCTCTATGATTTTGCTAACAAACAGACAAAATAGAAATTGGGCGGTAATTGCTTGGATCAGAAATATCACCAGCTTTAACAATTTGAATTACTCGAGCTTCTTTCCAACCCTTGGGTACACATACCGTGGTCAAAGATGTATTTATGATATCGGTTAACGATCCCGCTATCACATGTTTCGTCATTTTTAGAAGACGACAAGAAATGTGGTCATAGCCAGTAGCTTTATCTTTACACACATGCGATAAATTTCCTTAATGACGAAATCCTCAGACACACAGTCCAAATCAAATTGTGAGATATGATTAATCGGAATATCTTCACCAATATGAGATTCAGTTCTAGAACTTTTCAGGTGTTTTTTTTACATTGACAGCAAGGGTAGTAAAAAGTTATTGAAGGTATTAGCTATTTTAGGTGGATCTGATATACCAGCACCATCAATTTCCAAACTATACAGCGATATCTTCCTTTATTTTGGAATTACACGTTTAAGACACTTTCATATATTCCGAGAATTTCCATGATTTTCTTTAATAAAGTTACAATGATATTCTTTCTTCCTTTTTCTAATACGATGTATAAACTATATTCTTACGGGTCTTGTAAGTATTCCTTAACTCATCGTTTTTTGTAAGTATGGCAGCTTTGTGTACATGGTCACGCTGTTTCATAAAATGAACAATAGTGAGTTTGCGAATGTGTCGACGTGAACGCCGTCCTAGATCCTCCCAGCTACAATGGACTGCTTTGTGTTAACTGCATACCGCGCTTTGTGCAAGAACGGCTCACCCGTCCAATGGCTTCTCCCTCGTCCACTATAGTCAGATCGAGAACGCGTCAAACATGGCATTGCCGTCTTCTCTAAAACGTGAAGCTCGCTTCACCCATTGTTAGCTTCAATGCTTCACCTACTTTGTAAGCAGTTAACACAAAGCAGTCCATTGTCACTGGGAGGATCTAGGACGGCATTCACGTCGACACATTCGAAAACTCACTAATATCGTCCGTTATCCATGGGCAAGATTTTTACGAATTCGCTTATGACGGAATATGCTTGCTCACGACCTTGAAAAATAGATGTTCCCAGGTTTTCCAGGCAAGATCAACATTTCTAATATCTTTGAAAACATGCAAAGGCATAATTCTTAAATCATCAAGAAACCTTTCTTGATCAAAATTCTTGAATGAACGAAATTCAACCAAGGCGGGATTTTTTCTTTTACTGAAATTGAAAGATTTTACTGCATAGACGAAAAAAAAAAGATCGCTAATACTAATGTGACACACCCCTGCTTCACGGTAGAGTTCAGGATTGGAAACAAATTATAAGATCAATTATTGTACTCGAGCTGTTAGTATCTCCAGTTGGGCTGTTGATCAGTTGGCTAAAACATATAGCTTTGTTATTGTAACTTGTCATAGATATCAAGTTTATGAAACAGGGCACAGTACTTCACCGCTGCCACTCACTGGTGTCCATGCAGGGATCCTTAGGGACACACATCTAATACCTTTTGCTGACATGGCTGAGAGTCAGAAAGACATTAACTCTGCGTATACAAAAGTATAATGACTTTAACGCACTTCTTGCTCTCAGCTGATGGTACTTACTATTTTAAATGTGTAACACGCCAGTGGGAATTAGGCTGCGGAAGAGGTCCTAAATGTTTCTAGATCATGAGTCTGTAATATCACCCACGGTTGTAGCGCGTCATTCGTCTCCCCCATCTGCTAATGTTTTTTGGGTCCGGAGACCCCGGTCGTAATGGATTGATAATTGTAGCTGTTGTCGCTTTAATATTGGTGGATCGGGTGAAGAATATTTCTCAGGGGCGGATCAGGCCAAAATTTCATCGTGTCTGCCACATAATCAGCCTCTGCTTTCTCACATGTACTCCAAGACGTGCTCTGTAATCAGCTTCAGTTTTAAGTTTTCCTCATTACGTTCATCTGGATCTGGTTGGATGATTTCTTTTTCTTTTAACCGTATAATAACTATTTTCTGAGATGGATGTATCATGGTCTCACCCACTCTTAATTTACATTCTTCATCAGCAATAAGCCAGTTCGTAATTACAATAAAGGCGAAAACGTTATATACGGATAAAGTATCTCCTTATTCATGTATAAATGAATGCAAACATAAGGAACAAAAACACATTCGATATCAGGCTTCACACCAAATCATATTTTACCTGACTGAAGTAAATTGATTTAAAATTGACGTAAAAGAACAAACTGTTTTGCTCTCTTAGAATATGGAGATACAACAACGATATAAATTTTAATATAAATTTCACTTTGAATAGCTACCTATTAGAAAAATAGACAGAAAAAAAATTCAAAGTGCCTGGTAGTCCGGTACCATCAAAATTTAGGTTAAGGATATCAAATTTGACCGTATTGTGCTCTCTAGCGATGAGTATAGACTGCTGATTTTGGAAAGGCACCATGATTTTGATGTCAGATATATGTTTCTCTCATGCCTTCTACAATTACATATATGTGTGAATGGGAACGCCGTGATCAGTGGCGGATCGGGGGAGGGAGGTACGTTGGTACTTGACCCCCGCAATAAAATATAAAAGGGATTTTTTTTTTGTTGCTTATGCGAGATTTTTCAAGTGAAAAGTACCCCGAAAATCTGTGTTCTTTTTTTTTTTTTGTGTTTTAATGTTGTTGTTGTTTTCGCTTGTTTGTCAGCGAATTTGGGCTTTTCGGCTTTCCCCTTCGGCCAGAGAATCCTGGATCCAATTATGGTGATATTCTAAATCGTCGCGACACGAATAATACAATGAGGGATCTAATTTGTAACGAAAGAAAAAAAGATATAGCGATACGGTAATGATTGTATTGTATGTCTGTTATTATACGTTGCAAAGAAATGTTTTGGGTGGCAATGATATTGAAAATATTACCAGTAGAAAATACTCTAATAAAAACCTTTTATTGATTGTTTACACGTATATAAAGGACAAAAAGACAACCGGATTCCGTCCATACGGCTCAAAATTGATTGTTACCGGCGGCACGGTGTTTTTATCTTTTGTTGTTAATGCTAGTGTTTTATTCATGGCAGTCGGCTGTGGCTTCGCATGTATATACTTAGTGGTATATACATGTATATCGTAATAGTGTGGCATAGAGGATTTCTGGATGTGTGAACTTTTGAAGTAGCATTTGTTTTGCTATAGAACTCTATTAGCTAGCTACCTCAAGTGGTATTTTGAATTAGTGATATCTTATTGCTTTTCAGAAGTGCGGGATTTTTAAAATAACTTTTTTAATTTTTAATTTTTATATTTTTGCTTGTCAGAGAATACTTCTTAGTTAAAACCCCCAGACGCTGATGACCCCCCTTTTTTGCCTGATAGAAAATTTTGTGAATATTTGGCCCCCTCCCTCACAAAATCCTGGGGAGCGTTTCATCAAGCGTTTTGTCAGTAATTTTTACCGACAAATTTGCTCTCAGCCAATCAGATGCAAGGTTTTCAGTAGCTTATAACAGTTGTCGGTAAAAATCACTGACAAAACACTTGATGTGAACGCTCCCCAGGATCCGCCACGGGGGAGGGGGGGCATAACCGGCCCGTGTCTCCCTTTTGAAATCCAGTTGGCATATAAGTAGTAAAATTTATTTTAAAAAGTCCCCACAGTTAATATCATTTCTCGGAATAATGCCCTCCCCCTTTAAAAAATCCCGGATCCGCTTCTGTAATAAGGGACCCAAACATTCATGTTAAATATTGTGTGAAGTGATATGCAATATTAAGAAAAAGATGTTTCATGACGTTCAATCTGGATTGGATCAAAGATATGAATATTTGTTGAAGCTACAGTGATTATGATGGTTGGGTGTATTATTGTAAACAATATTTCCGTTGCCAAACCCTTTTGAATAATATACTTACCATAAGTAACAAGATGCACTCAACGAGGAAAAGCAAAAATAATAGTATCTACTACCCAGTAAAGAAACAATAGAATCTAAAGCATGGTTATCACAAATAATGCCACCTTTGTTAATCCTCTTACAACTTCCCTTTCAAACTTTGGCCGTTTAATCATAACGTTACTAACTACAAGTAAGTGTACTCATGTGCTTCTCATACATGCCCCCACCCCCTTATGAAAGAAAGAACCCCACCCCTTATTTGTTGTTGTTATTATTGACTGTACGTACATTTTAAAAGATTATTTTGGTCCGGGGGGAAAAAGTGCAAAAGAAATTTTCTAAATACGAAAAAAGGTAAAAATAAGTGAGAATTTTATCACCATGCTAACTAGAAAGTTTTGATAATCGTTCCTAATTTTGTCGACAAATCCGCATTTTCATGCAATTTTTGCAGTTCAGGCAACATATTATTAATACGCTATTATTTCCTGATTCACCTGCTGCTTACCAAACTCTCAACCCATGGCTATTTTCACGATAATAAAATAATACTCAGTCTGTCAATCGTTGTTCATCTCGGAGACTTTCTTGCTGTTTCTTTTTCATTCTAATTAATTTAAGAGTAGGAAACTCCATCTCTCGCCGCTCACCACCAGCTTCAAGACGGTAGCTAATTTTGGATTCGATGGAGGTATTTTAGGGCGACCTTAATAATTGATGTTCTTGATAATTACAGTGACAAGGCCAGATGAAGAATAGAAAGGATTTCTCGAGGATTAATAACCTGGCACCATAGGAGGCCGGCGTTTCTTATCACGCTTACGTCACACTGCTGGCTTCTCCGCTTTGCTGCTCCCCACCCAACTGTGTAACGTGAACCAACAAGATGAGAAGAAGAGAAAGATGATGATGATAATGATGATGTCTTGAGATGACAGTGGTATCTGGGCCCAGTTTCATATAACTCGTTATCAATAACAAGTTATAATAATTGTTATAAGCTACTGAAATTCTGGAATCTGATTGGCTGAGAGCGACTATGTCATAGAAATGAGGCAGTCGTTATGGATAACAAGTTTTATGAAGCAGGGCCCTGATCCTGCAGGTGTTGGCACGAGATAAAATGTGAGTGATGGGGGAAAAACTTTTTGCAATATCAATGATCCAACATCTTTCCGGCACCATTTGCTCCACGCATTATTTCGTGAAAGATACTATTATAGGTTTAGGATTAGGGTTGCGATTTGGATTTTAGGTCAGGTTAATGTTAGGGCTAGGGCTAGGATTACTGTTAGGTAATGTGTTGGGTCATGCCTTGGGTCGAAGTTAGGAGTTCGGTCAATGTGGTACATTGATTGCAGAGCGATGGGTCGTAGCATTGTGCAGTCGTTGCTTCCCCCCATAAATCTACGCTGTAATGCGGGTGACTTCTTGTGTTAAATTTTCTATTCTGTGTCGCATTCATAGACCTACCTCCTTTTTATTTCATTCTTTTCTCTTCGTGTTCATTACGTTTCCCCTCATAGCAATGCACTTTAAGCTGCTTTTGCCACTCTTTACCCAGGTGGAGTAAATCTGGGGAGCGTTTCATCAAGCGTTTTGTCAGTGATTTTTACCGACAACTGTTATAAGCTACTGAAATTCTCGCATCTGATTGGCTGAGAGCAAATTTGTCAGTAAAAAACCACTGACAAAACGCTTGATGAAATGCTCCCCGGTACCCAGTAGAAAGACATATTTTAATGCTTCAGCCCCTTAACATGGAAGCTCGGCTAAAACTGAAGGGTTATAATAGTATTCAGTGCTCTGCATCATCGTATCATCAGGATAAATCCATCTATTATTACTTCAGGTTTTGCACTATTATAATATTTGATTTTTTATCCTTATTTCTTACTCATTTTACTTACTTTTCCCCTTCAAAGCTACTTTATTTTTGCACTATTCTCATCTTTCCTTTCCCTCCATTTCCTCTTCTTTCTCTTCCTTACCTTTTCCCTTCATATCCTTCTCACTCTTACACTTTTCACATTTTTTCTTTTCTCTTTCGTATTCTCATAGTTTCCACCTTTCCTGCTTCTCTTTCGGAAAAATTGTTATTGAAAAAAATATGAATCTGTCATCACGGATGTGCTTCGACGCTTTTTCATCTTTTATATCATGTGAAGCTCCATACACCATGTATGCATAAACCACACGAAATGACGTGAAAACCATTAATCTCAGAATAATTATAAATCAGTCAAATCAAGAAAGTGATTGATATGTAGTTTTAGTAATGAGCAATCGTTTTTGTTTTTGTTTCATTCCGGAAAGAATGCATCATGTAAATAATTTGTAAAAAGTAAGGGTTTATTTCAACGGCAATATGGTATTATGCAAATATTCTCATTAAAAATATTAACCATGTAATCATACAAAAACAAATATGATGGTATCGTAAGAGAATATGAAACTGATCGGATTGTTACGATTGATTGAATTGTTATTATACAGTACCATTTTTTAACAGAACGTGACAAATAGGTAGAGAGATAGAAAGGGGTAAGAGATAGAGAGAGAGACAGGGAGACAGGGAGACAGACAGACAGAGGGGAGGGAGAGAGGGAGAAAACAGGTGAAGAGAGACAGAGAATGACAGAGAGAGAAAGATAGAGAGAGAGAGAAAGCAAGAGAGATATCTAGATAAAGGGAGAGAGACATTGAAATATACAGACATACAGGCAGACAGAGAGAGAGAGAGAGAGAGAGAGAGAGAGAGAGATAGAGTGGGATGGAGAGAGACACAGAGAAAGTGTGAGAGGATGGGGAGAGACAGAGTGAGAGATAGAGAGAGAGATATATAGATAAAGAGAGACAGAGACAGAGAGAGAGAGACAGACAGACGAACATCTAAGTGGAGTAAAAGGATATATCTAATTGGCGACTCCATACATAATAAATATCATTTCACCCGAAAGTAAAGAAGTAACGCCTCCTCCATTTTCGAAAAAAAAATGATTTGAGAGTAGAAGATGGATTATTATAAAAATAGAATTTTATTGATACATATATGAATGATTTAAAAAGGTCTATATCCCTTTGGCGTCTAAAGAAGACACAACAACATAAAAACAAGTCGAGAGCAACGACCCCGAATAATCTTCTGGGAAACAACAACAAACAACTTTCAGATATTTCTTATACTTTGTTAATATTCTAATGTATAATTCATGGTGAAGTTGCATTCAGAGAAAGAGAGAAAGAGAGAGATAGAGAGACAAAGAGAGTGAAAGAAAGAGACAGACAGAGAGTCAGAGGGAGAGAGCAAGAGATGGAAGAAGAGAAAGAGAAAGAGAAAGAGAGGGAGAGACGGAAAGAGAGAGATAGATAGATAGAGAGAGAAAGAGAGAGAGAGAGAGAGAGAGAGATACAGAGATACAGAGAAAAAGGGGAGGGGAGATCTTTAATTCTTAATGTTAGATTGATGTATTGAATTTTGTGGCTCGCTTGGGGTTCGAACTGGCACCCCCTTATCCAGGGCCGGATGACATATACGCTAGACCACTCAAACCGCTTTGGTCACACTGCAATGTCCTTATATTGCGACACTTGTCATTACTTAGTATAATAATAATAGTGTGGATTTATATAGCGCCTAATACATCTACGATGTCTCTGTAAGCGCTTTACAGATTATGTTATTATCCCGGTCATCGGATTCAGGCTTGGTTGCATGCAATGTATGCGCCTTCTCCACTGCCTGGGGAGCATTCCAGCAAAGCGCCTTTTGACAGACGCTCACAATGCATAACAAACCACAATGACGTTCGCAACCTACCGGGTACCCGTTTAACACCTGGGTGGATAGCGGCAATGTTGATAAAATGTCTTGATCAAGGACATAAGTGCCGTGCCAGGGATCGAACACATGACCTTCGCATATCCAGTCAAGTGTTTACACCTATACGACAGATTTACTTCAGCATGGTTTTGAAAGAAAATCGTGAGTTTTTCTAATGACGAAAAATATTTTTTTAAACAGAATTCAACAGGTGTATACATGCATACTATACAGAGAGTACAGTATGTCAAATGAGTTTGATATGAAATAACAAAGTACGATAAGAACTGAGTAATGGGGGAACAGGTGAGGAAATCGAGCTGGTCATCCTGACAAAAAACACGTAGTCCCTTATGTGCTTTTAAGTGTTGGTGTGTCCTGATATTCAGCGAAAGTCTACATTATTCAAGGAGATAATCCACCTTTTGCCAAATAAACAATTATAATTATTTCTAGGCATAGGTACTTTTGAAATAAAGGTCTACCACGAAACATCCAAACCTCTTTTATTCAAGTTTTAAGTTGTTTTTCTCTCATCCATTGATTCATAAATACATTGGTAGATAAGGTTGTTTACGTATATCAATCGAGGCTTTAAAGAAAATTGTTAAAGAAGGTCAATCGCACGAACTTGCAAGCCTATTTATCCTTCAGTATCAACAGCATATCTGTGTCCTTATTACGTTATGAAAAGCGCCAAAATATTGCTTTCGAACTTCGTCAACAAAACACAATCGTGCGAATCCTCAGTTGTTAGAAATATCACAAATTCCCCATGAAATTGAGAAATCAAAATTTGATGAAAAACGTTATTCCCGCTGGTAAATTCCAGGGGTTAGCCTCTCTTTCTTGATGATATAGATTTGGCAAGCAAAAAGCAGTGATTTTTCTCCGACCTTTTCGGGCGCACTTTTAGTCACATTTAATCTTATGACGCATGCATTTAATCTTGGAATGCTTTTGTAATATTTGTCCGTATTGTGCCCGCAAGAATTATTGTTTATAGCGAGAGCCGTTTTAGTTAGGATCTAAATATAGCGCAATATATGGATGATTTCTACCCTTGATTTTAGATGGGAATCAAGGCGATTTAAAAGGAAGGTTGAGTTCTGGGAAAGGTGAAAAATAATTTGTGAGCTTTCTCATTCTTTTATGTTAGTTTGGAAGATTATCATCATGATAGAAATGTCCCCTGAAAATGATTCCTCTTCAAATACCCTCACGTTCAATATATGACAAGAAACAGCTGAAATGTTCAGGCCGAACATTAATGTGTGTAGTCCCATAATTATACACATTTCTGTGTGCAGTGCACGTGACTCTCATCAATACTATCAATACCCAGAAGCACAAAAGCTTCCATAATTAGCGATAATTTCTAAACACTAAGCTTGGTATACGATAACCATTTGGTATACATTTTCAAAAGGGCATGAGTCCCGGCTTAGAACAAATAATTAATTATCCCTATCAGCAGAATGATTTCATTCCAATGCAACATATTGTACCCAATATTTTAAAATCATGTTTATGATATTCACGGCTAGAAGTTTTTAATTGAAAATGACATCAATTGATTGATCATTTTTTTAAACTCCATTTTTTCGCCAGGTTGATGATCTTTTAGTTCAACCACGCACTGCATCAGACTATTTCTTTCTCTCGAGACTGCATAAGACTACAAATGAGCTGGAGACTCTAGATGAAGAAGCGTTTTCTTCGAAAAACGTTTGCTTTGGTTCTCCAAATGGCCCGGTATGTTTTTCTTGATATTTTGAAATTCAAAGCTGAAATATATTGACCATGATAACAATGATGATAATGAACCTCTGCTTATGAAACATACTGTATGTCGTATTTGATCGAAATGAGGGATTCACTCATCTATCCCCATTGAACTTTCATAAACCGACGTAAACTTAACCTCGACGCATATACGAAAAGATCCAAGAGCGCTTTACTTCAAACGGTGAATAACGAATTCATGCGCATTATTCATTTTTCAATTAATGCTATTATACGAATGTTTTGTGTTGCTGTATATGGCGGTTTTTTTTTAAGCTTGCATGATACAATATTATTACAGGAAAAACTTTCCTTTGCAATGGTGTCGTTAGAAGGGAGGGGTTGGGGTTGGGATTGACACCCCTCTTTCAAATGATCATAATAATATTTCGTTTATATACAGCGCATATTGCAATTTGTCTCTATGCCCTTCCAAAGTATAAATTTCAGTTAGGAACTTGAAAATCTTTTTAACCCCGTCGAAAAAAAATGTGAAAATCTGAGGACATAATTTTTCCCTTTATTGGCATATTTCAAAATCCGAGGAAACTTGTTTTTGAGGAAAGCTAGCAACCTAGAAATTCATGGTTAAACTTCTGATGATGGATTTGGATAACTTGTTCTGCCGATACAACATGGATTTTATTTGGCCTCACAATTTCATTTCATGCCAATTGTTTTTCTCTCGGGGGGAAAAAACATATTGCACAAAATAATAAGAATAAAAATCGTTTCCTACTGACTAATGATTAACAAGATGCTGGTATAAAAATATTAATACTGATTAGGTGATATTTTATCTTGTGTTGAAAAGTGAAGAGTAAAAACTAAATTAGCTGGATTAATGCCAATAAAACTTGAATGCCTAAAGATTTTGATATCACAGAAGGAGATTATTCTGATTTCAAGTTGATTTCAATGTAAGTAGACAAATTAAGAAATTACGTCAGTGAAAGTTTCTAGGACAGGCGACTAAGTAATCAAAATTTCGACGATCACTAAATAAATTGGGAAGGCTATGAATTCATACCACATGTAGTGCTCTTGAAGGCGTAGGTCTAGTTCGGATGTGGGTTAACTCTGTCGAAGGTCAAAGGTTATTGAACTCTCCATCTTGAAGTCCAGAGTATCGACATGTATTACGATAGCATTCCGCGACTGGGAACACAGCTTTTTCTGGCGAATTTCATATTTTGCTTTTGAATTATAGCTTTTCATAGTGGTGTTTGTAATGTCGTCAAAATATTAAACCATCATTTTCTCTATTTTTTATCTAGAATCGTAGGGAGTATAGGAGAGCATGACTTTTGAAAATCATCAAACGTGGAAAAATTACTGCCAGGAAAAACAGTTCTAAAAATGATGTTTCGTCAATATAATCGTTGATTTCATGGAAAGTGAAATCAATTTAGAGTTTACATAGTTTCATCTTATATTGGACTGTTTAAAAAATTCTTATCGCGATGAATCAATTATTCCATGAAGGCCGTATAGCACACAGATTATTATTCAAAATGACTCCAAAGAAGGGAAAGATTAAAGCAAATTAAAATCGATGTCCCCAACATAGATTTGAGATTAAATGACATCGCTCTTTATCAAAATCAATTTATTTTCCTGAATTGCAGAACATTACTTCAATAAGTATGCTTTCTCATTTGTCGAATCCAGTCTCAGATTTAAGCCTTCGCATTCAAGAATACTTGTGACAGAATAAAGTAATTTATTCTCTGGCACTGACAGTGAATTAAGTCAGGATCGTCAAGGAATCTTCTTCATTTCAAAAAGACCTTTTATGTAAAAGGGAGATAAATAACCTTATTATGGAAAGTTATTATTTTAAGCTAGAAATGCATGTGGAAACCTAGCTGTAGAATGATGCTAAGTGTGCTTGAAGGCACTATTCATCAGTTTTATTGCTTTCGAATATCCTTTTACCAAGTGAAGCTAGTCAGTAAATCAAACACGGCGTGAAAATTTGTCTCAATGATATGGAAATTTACTTGTAATTTGTGCATTTTGTCACCAAAACGCATTTATGAAACACACTCCGAAAAACAACATATACATATACATATATACACAGAAAACAACATATACATATACATACACAGAAATAGTTCTATACTCAAGAGCCGTTTTTGTTTATTGAGAGTGTATTTAAAATTGCAATATCTCTTTATAGAACTAATATTTGAAGTTCATATTCTGAATAACATATAGCGACATGGAACATCTAACATACAGAACAAAATATGTTTTTGTGATTGGTACCTTTTAAAAAGCCTCCGAAAAAAAAGGCATCATCGCGGTAGACCGTTTGGCCTTTTGGAAACATGCCATGCAATACTTCCGTTCCACACGTACACATAAGTATCCAAGCACAAAGTACATGCAACAAAGGGAAGTCCACGAAAGACAACATAAATAACAGGTAGGCACGGCAAGACAAAGATGAACTCTATATTTAGCCACCATTATCGCTGAAGACTATGTTTTTATCACTTCTGCGTCATTAAAATGGAACACATAATTATTCCACCTCCTCCTTACGACTTAAAAATGCTGCCAGTTATGCTTTGTTTTCCCGCATTGAAAGCGATTTCTCTTTCTGAGCTGGCGCACGCTGAATACATAATTATTAGCGTTAATCATTGATGGCAGTCGGGTATGTCCTAGATATTTCACTCATTGCTGATGTCGAAATCAATTTCGTAAAAACGGTAATCGAGTTAATGTTGCTTCGAGAAATGCTGTCTGAAGCACCATAACGGTCACCGACACCCTTTGTCTGAATTTCCCTTATGTTTGCATCGCTCTCTCTCTCTCTCTTCCCCTCTTCCTCCTCCTCATCTCTCCCCCTTTCTCACCCCAATATTCCATCTTTTCCACCTCTCTCTCCCTCCCACTCTTTCCTTTCCCCGTGTATCCCTCTTTCTCCACTCACCTTCTCCTCCGCCCCTCTCTTTCTCATTCATGTTACCATGCATAATCTTCATTTTCTTCTTGTGACCATATCTCACAATTTTAGTTTTAGGTGTGTGTGTGTTGACATAATTATGTGTGCATGTGCATACAAAGCTGTATGTGTAGTGTGCGTTTGTTTAGCATTATGTCCGAGGACATTTTCGGACAGAGAACAAAAAAAAAATAATGACAACAATGGTCCTCGGAAGGCGGACAATAGTCCTCGAACGTCGAACAATGAATTTATGCCTTATTCCGTCGACTGTCCGAGGACGAGTAACAATAGAGGAACAATAGTTGTCCTCGGAAGTAAAGCCATGTAAACGTGTGTGGGTGTGTGTGTGTGTGTGTGTGTGTGGGGGGGGGGGGGGGTTATGATCGGGAATATGATTTCGGAAATCCCGCCCGAATCGCTGATTGTGAGGAGGTGGAGGGTATATATAGAGGCGATTTATTTTCCTGGAAATCCCAAAAGTGTCAAGTTGCATTGATCCATTTTCTTGAACATATCACGATAGATTCAAACCGATTCTAAAGATCTACCCCCGACTAACGGGAGCCACAATCATGACAAAATGAGGATCCCATTCAAACAGCATGCACTCGTCGGGTATATTATCCCGCTTTTATTTCGTTGAAATGAGAAGGGGGTGGCAGACTGCATCGTGTTCCCATCTCACTAGTTGGTTACAATCTCGCTTTTATACGTTGGAGATGAGAAGGGGGTGGCAGACTGGATCGTGTTCCCATCTCACTCGTTGGTTACAATCCGGCTTTTATTGGTTGAAAATGAGAAGGGGGTGGGCAGACTGGGTCATGTTCCCATCTCACGAATGATAAAAGTGCACGCCTGCCGTCTGCCGAAAACTGAGAACTTGTCGTGCGTGCTACTTGAATGAAAATGAATTGTAGTGAGCCCTGTTTTTTCCGATATCATCCGTTTGCCTTACACAAGAGGAGATTTTTTTCCTAGCGTGAACCCCTCCCCCTCCCGACCTGATACATGCCAAAATGTGGGTGAAAATGAACGTTGTAACCTAAACGATACTGTTGTTAGGACAAGTATTAATGTATAGCGAGATATTCTGATTTTTGCCTGAACACACAAAGATTTGTCATTGTTAATCATCTTAAATTATTTTGTCTAAAACAAAGACAGAATGAGAGCGAGAGAGCGAGAGAGACAGAAAGACAGAGAGTGGGAGAGAGATAAAGAGATAGAGAAACAGACAGAGAGCAAGAGAGAGAGAGAGAGGGGGGAGAGGAGAGGGTGGTAGATGGAGAGGGGAAGGATGGAAAGAGGGTATAAGAAAGAAATGAGGCCTGAGGTAGAAGGAACGAGAGAGAAAGAAATATAAACACACAAAGAATTGAGAGATAAGGACAGGAAGATATATATGTATGTATATATATATATATATATATATATATATATATATATATATATATATATATATATATATATATACATATATATATATATATATGTATGTATGTATGTATAATGAGAGAAAAAAAGATGAGACGGTCATAGCTTTTATTATCATTCTTTTTTTGCAGTCAAGCTTTCGATCTGTGATCTTCCACAGGACTCTATAAAATAAAAAAACAAGATTGCTGTTGAAGATCACAGGTCGAAAAATTGACTGCAAATAAAGGATGATACATATAAGCTAAGACCGTCTCAAAGTATACTTTTGACTAAGAAATTTCATACTTTTACACCTGATTCTGTAACATCATACTATCCTTAACCCCGGACTATTCATTATTATTTATTATTATTATCATTTTATATATATATATATATATAGAGGCAACAAAATGAGTACATCTGTAGACGTAGCTGTTGGTACCACGCTTTTAATTAGCTTTCGGGCAATAAGCCCTTCTTCAGATCTACATGAGTACGACAGAAACGGCAAAAAGAATAACTAAGATATTTGAACGCATATTTTATACACAACAAACAATAATATAATATATAATATATAAAGGGAACATATAATGCGATACAACTGGTATAACTAGAATATATGAACATATTCATGGGTGTAATTAAGACCCTATAGCGACGTCGAAAAAGTCAATAAACAAAGATATATATATATATATAGAAATTTAGTAAACTTACTATGAGAGCATCTGCGTGTGGTCTGTACATAAAGTAAAATATATGGTTCCTTGCTTGTGGAGGTTGAGTGCATTCAGCCGTATATACATGTACTACGGGATTTAGCCTTAGTTCCATACCGTCTCTATTATATATGTGTTAAACTGTTATGGGTATATAAATGTATAAACATATCAACAGGTTAATTTATAAAGCAGAAAAGCAGATATTGCACGTGAATTATAAAAGAAAATCTTCCGAGAGTTCGATCACATATATACATGCATATATATAATATATACAAAAAGTGCACATGAATGTGTACAATATATATAAATTATAATGTACAATGCAACAAGGGCGACGACACGCAGAAATATATATATATATATTTTTTTATTAATTTATTTATTTGTTTTAATTTTTATTTATTAATTTTTTTTATTTTTTTTTTGGGGGGGGGGGGGGCAAACATTTAAGCAATATTTTGCAAGTATAAAAGCCGTGACCGCTCACTATATATATATATATAGAGAGGGAGAAGAGAGAGAGAGAGAGAGAGAGAGAGAGAGGAGGATAGGGAAGAGGGCTTCAAGAAAAAACATATAAGAAAACAGAACAGATGCATTTGAACAGCGCCAAATGTATCCTGGATAATATCCCCATAAACGCTCTTGAAGAGGACCGGGTTGGTGGTTGAAGCCGATAACGAGTCAGAACTCGAAGTCGAGAGAGAAGATGAATTAGTCCTTACAAGCACCAGTGATGCAACCTCGTTAATGGAAGAGTACGCGGAGGGATAAATCTCTGACTCTATGAGAGGGTCCGAGAGTCTCCATCACAAGGGACATGCAGTTTGTCTGTGATGGAAGAATATTGGCCCCCCTCCTGAGACTCCCATCAATTTCCAACCCCTCAATCTGTTTTCATGCTGAGATGTATAATTCTGTTCCGACGGGGACGTATTCTGTCGTACACGTGCGGGGACTGCATTATCCTGTGGTCGTGAGATTTCACTTCAAGAGGTTGAAAACGAATAAGACGAGAAAAAAAAAACATAAAGAGAACTTGTGTGTTTGCGCACGTGCGTGTGCATGTGTGTGTGTGTGTGTGTGTTTGTTTGTGAGGGTGTGTGTGTGTGTGTGTGGAGGGGGCGGGATACTCAGAAAACAAAACCGTCCACACGAGATTGTACTTAGCGAGGTTTGAAATATATAGAGAAAAAAGAGACTTTAAGGTGCGTGTTAGGGAATTACAGGAGTGGGTGTGTAATGGTGCTAGCGTGTGTGTTGTGTGGGTGTGCATGTGTGTGTTTTTTTACTGAAAAACAAAAAATACTGAAAAACAAAAAAAAAACAGTTTGTGTGTTTGTGTGTGTATGCGTTTGTTTAGCATTATGTCCGAGGACATTTTCGGACAGAGAACAAACAAAAAAAATCATGACAACAATGGTCCTCGGAGGAGAAAAGGGGGACTAGTAGGCCTAAGAGAGTGTTATCGGCGGATGTGTGGGTGTGTAGGGGGCGGACAAGAAAACGTTGCGAAATTTTACTCCACGAGCTTGGACACGTATCTTTTTCCCTCTAGTATGCTATGAGGAAAACAAGACTTGTAGGGAGCGTGGTCGGGAAGGATGAGTGGATGTAGCAGGAGAGATACATTGATATACCAAAGAAGACGACATTCACGACGATTAAAGTAAGGAGAGAAAAAGAGTGTGAGAGAGAGAGAGAGAGAGAGGGGGGGGGGAACGAGAGAACAACACGGAATGAAAGAGAGAAAGAGAGAGAGGGGGAAAGAGTATAGAAAGAATAATAAAGAGAAACTAAGATTGGAAATACACAAACCTTTACAGAAATAAAATGTAGACGAGTAGATTCTACAGTACAGACGAGGAAAGAGCTCTTATAAAATTTAAAAAAAAATACACTCTCTCCTTATTCCGCATGCACATTCATATACTGTATATTGCCTATTGGGCGCAATCAAATATCAAACAGAATGACGGATTAAAATAGAAACGGAGAAACAGAGGAAGAGAGAGAGAGAGAGTATATGCATTTACGTATTTTAATTGATATTTTAATGTATGCCAATTGTATATTTATATATATATATATATATATACATGTATATATATATATATATATATATATATATATGCATTTTATCTCGTAAATTGAACAATGCCAGCTTTTTACTGCATGTTTAATGATTTTTAAGACAATTAACCATAAATAAATAAATAAATAAAGAGAGGGAGAGAGAGAGAGAGAGAGAGAGCTCAATTCTTCTGATGCGATTTTGTTATTTATCACTGATATACACATATGCATGCCAGAATCCGATGACTGGGGTAATAATATATACTGTATAAATTATGTAAAGCGCTTAGAGACATCGCCGATGTATTAGGCGCTATATGAAAGCGGAATATTATTATTATTATTATTATTACTTATGCTAGTAGCTGGAAATGGAGGGTTAGCAGACCTTTTTATTTCTACTCATCATGAATGAATTATTGATGGTGTCTACCCTGCCACCTCAGAGTTCCCCCAATACCCACGTTCAGCATCATCAACAACAGAAGATAAACAGACCTTCTGACCATGGATGAAAGCTTCTAAACACCTTCGACGTGTTTTTACCATTATTCTCATTAAATCACTCTCACTGCTTGGGCAATGGTGAGACCCTGATAAGAGGGTCATGATTACCTTTTGGGAACATGGTCTTTGTATCTTACAGATTGTCACTAGAACAACAAAAACATAAAAAATAACAGAAAGGAGAGGAAGTATTGATATGAAAATAGGAAAGAAGTTACCGTTACATGCACACAATTATGAAAACACAACGATATGTGGTTTACTACAGTAACTGCAAAATGACAATAAAACGAATACATAAATGTGAGAGAAAAACCCATAGACCTATGTGATTTTACATGACAATTACGACCACTGTCTAATTACTATGCCAGGGGAGCGTTTCATCAAGTGTTTTGTCAGTGATTTCTACCGACAAATTTGCTCTCAGCCAATCAGATGCAAGGATTTCAGTAGCTTATAACAGTTGTCGGTTAAAATCACTTGATGAAACGCTCCCCTGTTTTGCAATAATGTATCTTTATATTTTAAAGAGAGAAGGAAAGTGAGATCAATAAAGAGGAATGAATGAAAAGACAGAGAGGTTGAGGTTGAGAGAGAAAAAAGAGAAATTCCGTTCTTGTTTTATCCACTTCTGCTTGTACATTCTCCTGTCGGCTCCTGTAAAGACAAAGTGCTTGAGCTCTCGGTCATGAATGTGACTTTTTAAAATGCTCCGAAATTATCGATGTTCCACCAGGACTCGCTTCTGCTTGCCATCTCCATCTAATAAATATATGTTTGCGCGTTACTTGGTAATTTAAGACGTGAAGGCGCGCCAAACGATCCGAACCAATGGACTTGGACATTACGAAGCCAATTTATTACATTCCTGTTTCGGCCCTAAACCACAGGGACAAAACAGATACTCTATCAGATGGTGTCATGTTATTAGCTTCCTTTAATCTTCTTCGTGCGTTAAGATGCAGCTCCTGCAGTGGCGGATCCAGGACTTTCTGACCGGGGGTGGAGGGGGGGGGGGGGGGGGGCAGGCACAACTCAAAAATGTATGAGAGAAAAAAAAAGGATCACATCTTGGGGTGCTTTTTTTCACTCCGAAATTCTCTGACTAAATAGCAAAAGTTAAAAAGAAAAACAAGCAAACAAATAAAAAGCAAAGTATATTACACTTTTCTAGTGCCATTTCGGTATCAAATTTCTTCCGAGGCCACTTTATTTTTGTACTTGATGATTGTGTTCGTGATATGGAAATTTGAATTTTGCGGTTTGGAGGGGGCACGTGACCCCATGCACCACCCCTAGATCCGTTACTGATCTGTAAGAACATTTTGAACAGAGAATGGCTTTATTATCAGTATGCATGGCGCGTTACACACGTAAGGACAATCAAGAGAGCACGATAGTACGCAAGACAAAGGCATACGAGCACACTATATTCCCAGAGTGTGACGTCTTTTGTCTCTATTTCTATATATTTTGCAATCGAAGCGAGCTGCGAGCACGCAATAGTTTTTGATGTTTGATTTTAAATTGGTCAAAAATAATTTCGTCGTAAAATGTACTAAATAAGATAATGGAATTACAAACAGTACAAATAGTAACTGTGGTATAAGCAACATTATCCTCCACTTCCCTCACTCTTTTTCTTCTCTTTCCAATGATGCCCAAAAGGAAAGAAGTTGGTTACTTTAATTGTTGTTACTTTAATAAACCTTTAACCAATAGAAAATGAGAGAGAATTCAGGAGTCGGTGGATTAAGACGTAGATGTCTTCTTTTAAATCATAACTCCTATACCAATCACAGTAAGATATGAACTGATTCCTAAGATGCATACCTTACACGTCACGTCTGCATTAACCAAACTATATATACTGCTTATTTCTGTCGCTGAATCTGTCCAAAAGTAGGCGAGGACAATGCAATAAACGTTAATTTCAAGATGTCTGAGGGGTTATTCGACTGTCTTATAAGACCAGATGATCATTTAATCTCCCCATGCTGGGTCTTCATTCGCTTCGTATTAAGCTGATGAGTGCAGGCTGGGTAGTACAGTCTGTGCCCACGCCTGCCACATGGCCAGCAGGTTCGGCATTTACTGCTGACCATGCAGGCTTATGTCAACCATTCGATCATGACTGGTCTCTAACTCCGCTCTTGTCTCAAGCTAATTTTAATAAAAGCAGAAAACGTGCGAAACAGATCAGTGAAAGGTAGAGGAAAAATCTGATAAACGATAAGAAAGCTATCACACACAATATGCAAAAATAGTAACTATGTGATTTTCATTGCAAGGAGCGCTCCACGCTTTTATATAGTTTACCAATATTTTCATAAATTTCCCTTATCTCCATTTTCCCTCTCTTTTTTAAAACACGTATACCCTAGATTTGTTATTGAAGACCTTCACTACACGCCCCCTCCGTGAAATAGATATATTCCTTAATGAACATAGAAGAGTGGTGTTTATTTGGAAATGTTTTCGATACTGACAAAACAAATTCAGAGCTGCTCACTAGGCCAATGCTATAGAGCTACTAATTTGTGTGTGATCGATTACGACTTAAAAATGACAACTTTCATGTCCTTTTTCCGATTTTCCTCAAACTTTTGTAGACCTAGTTCTCTCATTGTCTGTTTTTATTTTAAAAAATTGCCATTAGGGTGAACTTCTCCTTTAAAGGTGCTATATACATTTTAAGCATTAGCATATCAAGTTGTCTAAATAAGAGAAAATACTGTTTAGAAACAACGTTATGATTTTTAGGCTGGAAAATGACTTTTTAAGAATTTTTTTGCAAGGTTGGTAAAGATCATAAGTATCGAGGGGCATCCATTATGATTATTCTCACTCAAATATTGATCTCCGTGGTAGATTACACATGACGCAGATCGAACGATTTCTGATCATGGTGTTCCTCTGGCGATTGAAAAATCTTTACCCCACTCTCAATTTCTTTGTATTTCATATAAAATGTCATAGTCCTCAAAGAAAGTCTAGATTACATTCGTGCCTTTGCTTTCCAGAGGCGAATATAAATCAGAAAACACGATTGAATACATTTCTCGATGTTCAAACAAATACAGACTGCAAAACTGGAGCGAAAAATAAGGAGTAAGGTCACCATGGAATGTAGCACTGGTTTATTCACTCGACTTTCAATCAAACTGATTGGAGTTCGAATCCTTGCATGTTGTGCATGTCCTTTTTACGAGGCATTTTATCTGGAGGTATCTCTATCGACCCAGGTGGAGCAAATTTTCTCGGTATCTCAGCTATAGCCAGGGTGATCATGATTCCTCAAGCACTTCCAAGGGGTTATTCTCGTCCGATGGTTGTTATTTTTTTCAGACTGGTTCCTAATCAGGTGTTTATTGCGCGAGATGATAGAGGAAGATTTATACGAGTCTCATTCATTTTTGATTTCAATTGTTGTTCCCTGCATGTCAATTAAGTGATATGTATTGTATTCTTTTATGTAATCTTTTCAATTATGCAACTTTGTAAACTCTGTATGTATATATATCAGTCTTTGAACCGTTTTTACAATGTTATTCTATCAATAAACAGAAATGTTTTGTTTCTTGTTGTTTTTGTTATATCTCCTGATCTATGCGAGGTCCGCTCGCTATTCATAAGGACCGCTATTCATATAAAAACGGTATTCCTTTAGTCACGCTTTATGGATAGCGGTCCTTATGAATAAGCGGTCCTTATGAATAGCGCTCCTTATGACTAGTGAGGTTACCCCATCTATGCTATGGGGAAAATGAACAAAGAATGATAATGGATGAACCCAACTCATCCAGAAACTTTCTGAATTAGACTTTGCGGGGAGGGGGGGGGGGGGGGGGTAGATTCTATTCCCATGTCGGAAACAAAAGACGCTGCACCTATGAATATAAACAAAGGGACAACGAAAATGCTTGTCAATATCCTACCTATGTATGCAGGGGATGTTTTTTGGCGTGATAAAGGTTGATAGTATTTATATTTTCTTTTGCCAATACATCCAAGAAAATGCATATATTTATTATCAGTACTTAAAAAATATAGTCAATGTAAACGTTAGATATTCGGGATCCTGTATCGGGAGAATACATTAATGGTAGAAATAAACCATTTGTTTAAGATGTACAGCCCCATCAAGATTGATTCTTGTTTGTGGCACGTCATGACATGACGGCACTGCCTGGAAGCATTCTAATTATGAAATGGTGGTAAAGATTAGTGAAATGAAACCGCGATTGATGTCTTTACCCACTGTTTACCGTCCGACTCAGTTAAAGAAGGTTCTGATCTGCAAAGACACACCACAATCCTTTCTTTCTGCCTAGCTACCCTCATGAAACCCAAGATCACTGCTGTCAAATTGGCTACGTCGCTTCCAGGCTCGTCCGCTTATTGTTACAAGTTGTAGCCGTTTCGGTGACGGGTTGTTTTTAATCAGGCGTGTAAACCCGATGGTGATTAAGCTGATAATGAGAGTAACATGTGCTTCGTTTAATAAAGGGTCGCAGCGAAGAGAACCGAGGGCCAAGGTTGTTTGAATGTGACAATGCAACATGCATGATTCCTGGAAAGATTAAAGAGATTTGGAATGTAAATCCCGTTGTTTTGTTCACTGAAAATATACGAACACCAATAAATAAACAGGAACATCGTAGTCTTCAGGGCATTTGGTCTCTGCCTTTTGCGATGTTTTCCAGTAATATGTTTCACGAATGTAAAGCGAGTATCATCGCTTGAATTCAAAAGCATGGTGGGATAATAAAAGAAGCAAAGTACTTGCGTTGAGCTCGCCTGAAAGAATCGAAATCATCTTTTGGTCAATTCCCTTTCCTAACTTAAAGAAATTTACATAATGGTGTTATGATGTATTGCTCTATGCTTCCTCATACCTTTTTTCATATTACAAAATAGATTCCTCATTAATGAACATCAATATACATACATGACTGTATGATACATGTATACATACACGCAACCATTCTGTTGTATTCGCAGTGTAAAACATGCTGAGATATACAAGCTACCCATAGTTCTCTATGGATACCACTTCTTTTCAATTCTTTGCTGCAATCCTCGCTCCCAAGACATCAAACTAAATTCATATCATCTCTATTCGATTATGTTACTTTTTCTTCTAGCCGATTCCAAGGTAATGGATCCTCATTTTCTACGCTTAATGCGTTTTATGATCTACTTTGTCAAACGTTTCCAATTTCAAGTCGCTTTGTGGACTTCTTTTTCTCACTTCGCCCAATCGTCGTAATCATGATAACGATACGCTGGATATATATTCTTAGGCTGCTTATTCCTGTCCATGATATTCCTGAACAAGATGAGAGATATAATGATGAAGGACGTATCGCAGGAATGGAATTACAGCTCTCATGACGGTATCATAGGTCATTACTAAGAGGCTCGTTCTCTGAATGCTAAATGAAAATGAAAGTAATAAATGACGTCTGGATGTGGTTTGAGGAAGGATATTATGAGAAGGAGTTAGCTTTGAGGATGGGCAGATGGATAGAGGGAGGGAGGGATGGACAGATGGATGGATGGAGGAAGGAAGGGATAGATGGATGGATAAATAAGAGAGATGGATGGATGGATGGATGGATGGAGGGAGGGATGGATAGATGGATGGATAAATAAGAGAGATGGATGGATGGATGGATGGATGGAGGGAGGGATGGGTGGAGGGATGGATGAATGGAAGGAGGGAGGAATGGAGGGTTGGGTGCAGGGACGGATGGTTGGATCGATGGAGGGAGCGAGGGACAGATGGAAGAAGGGAGGGATTGAGGGATGCAGGGAGGGAGGGAGGGCTATGGAGGGAGGGAGGGAGGCATAGATCGAGGGACATGGAGATTGAGCATTTATGAAATGGTGTTTTTTGAGAAGGAGCTTGGTTAAGAAAACGAGGTGGATGTGGGATGTAGAAAAATTGGGGGGGGGGGGGGGGGGGTGGAGAGACAGATAGATACCGACAGGGGAGAACGGAAGGTGTTGATAAAAAATACAAACAGATAGATAGATAGACTGATTTGGAAAACGTTGCCCAAGACGAAAACTATTTATATTTTCCATGTCATGCTGAAACAAAAAAAAAAACCGTTACAGGCTTGGTAAACACACACTATTATCTACAGCATGCCGGTTGAATTCTTATCTTTTATTTTCTTTTTCCTGACTAGATATATTTTTTCGATGAGAAAAATCAAACCCGTTCCATCTGGTACAATAATGACGGATGAGTTTAAAAAAATCATATTTCCTTGCAGCCTTTGATTCGGATATTATAAACGAGCAGAGTTAACTCAGGCAAATCTTACTACCCCCAACAAGAATAGTTATCTCATCATCAATATATTTCCGATTGATTTCACAAGAACGAAGGAACACCGAAGCATGAATATTTCATGTTCAGTATATTTCATATAATGATATTAAACAGATTTTGAAGGGGAAAAAAAACGAAAGTTTTGACTGAGAAATACATGTATCAAAAAAGCAATTCGAATATTACGTTATTTTCGACGTAAGCTAACATTGATAAATTTTTATACATCAAAGGCATGTTTTATCAATTACGAAATACAGCCCTATATTTCATATATTTCATTGTTTCTTTATCAATAACAAAAGTCATAGGGTAATTTCTGCTATCATGATTATGTTATCAGGCTACTTGTCTACCAACCTCGTTTCCACACTTACAAGTCATTCATCGTTTGTTAGCTTGGTCAATTCTAACGTGAAAAGGCCATACATCTCATGAAGGATATATAAATTAAGTTGTAGCGAGTTAGAAGCTGTTATTAACCTCACTCAAACAAAAGCCTGAGCTAACACGCTGTCTGTTACCATCTCACCAAATATTATCAGATAGATAATCAGTTCGGTAAATATTGATAGGATGTCAATAAAGTTATCTTCTGCGCATGCATGGACCGCAACGATATACAGACGCGTGTGAAATGATGTCGGAATATCATCATTAGGTTTTCGTTTGAAGAAGGTCGAGTAGACTACATACATTTTAATTCTGAAAATTATTTCTCGGTTATCAATAATGATGTTAACTGAATGAGAATGAAATCAGAAAAGGAAATAATCATTTGAAACCTGTTTTTGCCCTTTCACTCTCCCCTTTCTGTTAAGTTCTTAAATTCGAATGGAACCTTATATATCCGCTAACTGTAATAATTCAGATAGTATATGGGGAAAAATGAGAAAAAAGTGGGGAAAAAGAACGAATATGAGATAACTTTATAGATATTCTGAATGCAGTGAAGGAGAGAATAATAGACAATTGTCTTTGCATGGTGAAATTACATGCATGTCTACGTTGAATCGATAGAAAATCACATAAATTCAAGTAATACATTATTATCAAATATACATTCATTTCACATTTACAATCATAGGGATTTGCATTTATGACTCACATGTATCCCCCACACACATCCCACACTCCACACACCCACACACGTCACGTGGGTCAGATAAAACAAGAGTTGTTTAAGATCTTCTGCATTTGTTTCAATCTGTCGGCAAAATTGAAATACAGTTTTTAAAATCCTTGCACTTATCAACCTATCCTTCTCTCCCTTTTCTTACCCTAAAAGCTCTTTCTGTAAATCCTCTATAAAAGGCACCAACTTCGCTGGAATACGAATCAAATCCCAATAATGCGCTTAGAGTTTTGGGATGTACTTTGGAAGTGGATAACAACGTTCCTGTCCATTTACACTTAAATAATACCTCTGTCAATATTGCATTGTTTATAAAGAGAAACCTGACCAATATGTAGGAACGAAATGTAATCAGGCCGATTTGTAAATGCGTAAAATCTTGTAGTGAATCGGAGATACTTTTATCGACAAAGGACATAATAATGTGGGCAACAAGTTGGTTTGTAGTTCTTTGCATTCAGCGAAATGTTGGGAATTTTATACCGGGATGAATTTATTCATTTGATATTATAATGACAGTTATTGAGCTTTAAAAGAAAGTTGAGTTGGAGGGATTTTCAGAAAACCTTTCAAGAAATGAAGTACATGGATATGAAAACTTGGAAACTAATTTATTATTTTTCAGTATAAGTGTAAAATAAAATGTAATTTCAGCGCCCCAAGTTGTGCAAAAAGGAATATTAGTAGACGTGCAAAAAATCCGAAATGACATTTCAGAAAATTAAAACTTTTCAGGGTCCTAACTAGTATCCTCCATGGGAATAGAGAAATAGAGAAGTACATGTTAATCGCAGTTTAATCAAGTACTTCGGAGTCATATGTCCTGCATATTATAGGTATTTCTTTATTAGAATTCTGGTAGTTTTCCCTCCTTAAAGTAAAATTTCGCATAAATGCTCAGTATATTATATTCAAAGTTGCAAGCAAATCCCTCTACAAATTCTGTTTATCAAAAGTTTTCCCACGGTACATGCACAATCTTTTGGCATCAAACCCATCTAACAATCCTTTATAGAGTGAGTTTAAATCAATAATATTTATTATCAGCTGATATCAAGTTTATGATTTTAATGATGGTATTCCACGAGGTACATGTGATTGCAGTCTCACGTGTCAATCGGACTAAAAGAGAAGGCTGTGTTCTAGCTGGTAGACATATCTACTATGATATTCTTCCAAACTAACACAATAAGAATAAGAAAGCTCACAATCACTTTTTACCTTTCCCCAAACTCGGTCTTCTCTTTAAGAGCTTGTACAGACAGAGCTATTAAGCCTATTTATGATCTGTTTGGGTGGATGACTTAGAATGGCATTAGCTGGACTTTGGAACGACGACACGTTGATTGGCATTATGACGTCAATATGTATTATTTTTAGGGGCGGAATGATAAAGATATCGGTGGATGTTTGCTCAGTAGATATGGTATTGTTAGTCGTATAATAGCCTGTTGGATATCCTACTATCAGCATTGTTTGCTGTGTCCTCTATTAAAGGTATAGTTTACAGTCAGCCGGATGGTCTTGAGAAGGTTTTGTAATCACAAGAAACAAAAGCTTTGACCTATATTTTTTTCGGTCATTTAATTTGTCAGCGTTGTCCAGAATGTCATCAAATATTTTTTCCCATGTTCTGTCAGAAGACACTGTGGTTTACTCAGGACAATGTTTCGATAATTGAAGTATGTCCTTGATAAGTAGAAAGGTATCTATATAGGTATCATGTGAAGGTTTTGTTGTAGAGTGGTTGAATAACTCGACTGGGAATGCGAAGGTCGTAGGTTCGAGCCCGGCACGGTACTTATATTCTTAACCAAGGCGTGTTATTCTGTTATTTACGTTATAAGCTGTCCTCCAACCAGGTAAGATGAGGACGCCATTTTGTTTGGATCAGTAGACGTGCGCATGTAAAATGGCGCCTGGCTGGAATGCTGAATAATTTCTGCTGTGACAGAGTATTAATGTCAGGATGATGCTAATGATTGAGCTATTTCATGATACTCTTTAATCACCCATGCAGTCTCGTGTCCATATGATTCCACTATACCAATGAGATGTCGAGTGTCTTTGGGATAATAAGATGACTAGATCCGATGCGGTAATGCCCTATCCCCGGGGACCTTCAGGCGTTGGAAATCGCACCATGCTGGTCAGTTGGATTGCGGTCAAAGGGAGAATTCTAATACCTTCGCAAACGAAATGGCGGATTCCCTCTAAATCGCCACTGGCTATATCCATATAGGTGTTATCATCGGACAAGACAAGGTTCCACTGCACTATTTTAAAGCATTGGACGTGATGAAGAAATGGTAACAAATTATTTATTCACAATTTTTATACAGGGTTAACAAACTGCTGTCACTGAGGGCCCTGTGTAATAAAAATACATATCATGACATGTAACATAAAATATTGACAGAGTTAAGGAGTGCAAAGGGAATACAATATAAATAAGACAAGTAAAGTATGCCCGACTCATATAGACTTCAAGAAAAATATCACAGTGATATCTTATTTATCTTTCGAAATTACTATTGATGGTTCACTTTTTTTTAAATTAAAAAAACAATCTTAAATGACGCCAAATATGGTCGATTACTGGTCAACGCAATTCAAGTCAAAGTTAGATTAACATTTCCATGTAATTTCTGTTCAAATGATATAATGTATGCAGAATAACAAAAACATAATACAAGAAAATTATGATACAGGGAAGAAGCCGTAAATCCCTTTAAGCAGGAGCTTGTGTTGGGTGCGACATTCAACACTTATGCAGACATGCCAACCAAAAAACGTATTCCTTACTTTTTCTATTTTCTTTTGCTTCATAAGGGGTACTAAGATCTATAGATGTCTATAATCAATTCGGAACACCAAAATACCATAATACATCGCACCTGTATCCTTGCATAACATTTTATTATCCACTGATTTTAACTATTCATGGCTCTGATTTGCATGAAATTTTTGTCTGTGGTACACAAAAACGAACCTGTGAAATTGTATGGCTTATTCGCATTGTGCTCTAGTGGAAATGAGTGGATAATAAGGTTGTTCTGGTACAGAGGTGGATGCACAATAGCATTTTTATGTTCTGAATAATTACCGATGTCCATAGCGTTTGGTACCACTTATCCAAGCGTAATAGGCAAAGAATACGGTTTTAGGTTGGCATCCCTGCTTATGTAGTTGATATTCCACTTCAAATTTGCATCCAAGTTTAATAATGGGTACAATGTTATTCTTCAGCTAAATTGATAGAAATGTGGCAAACGTATTCTTCGGCTTTGAAAAAATATGTGCGTAAACATTAAACATTAATCCTGTGTATGCTTGAAAGGTGGGTAAATACTTTGCAGAAAATGCATGCGAATAAAGATCTACGAGCAGGACAAAGCGTAGATACTAACACCATCTGGTCCCTGTTTCATAAAACTTGTTCTCAATGACGAGTTGCAATAACTGTAATAAGCTACTGAAATACTTGCATCTGATTGGCTGAGACTAAATTTGTCAGTAAAAAGGCACCGACGTGATGAGATGCCCCCAGGTCTCAGCACACGAGGCGTAATGCCATAAAGGTCTCACACAATTATTAAAGTACATGTGTTACGCAATATACAATACAATACAATAAGCAATTAATTAGTACGCCCTTCCCATAAGGCTCATTACTCCATATTGTTCCATCGTCCAAGGCAATAGTCTCTGGCATAAAATGACTGTTTCTCGTTGATTAATATGATTTGACGGTACTTTTCTATATTTTGTCTCCTCTGATTTCACTTCGCACTTGACGAGTGTGCATTGATGTATATTCTTAAAGGCCAAGTCCACCCTAACAAAAAGTTGATTTGAATAAATAGAGAAGAATCCAACAAGCATAACACTAAAAAATTTCATCAAAATAGGATGTAAAATAAGAAAGTTATGGTATTTTAAAGTTTCGCTTAATTTCGCAAAACAGTTATATGCACATCCTGCTCAGTATGCAAATGGGGAACCAGTGACGTCACCCACTCACTATTTCTTTGGTATTTTATTACATGAAATATGAAATATTTTAATTTTTCCTTGTTATAATGTGAAACAAAGTTTGATTCCTCGCTGAACATGTGTAATTGCCATACCTATACACAATTCAATGAGAGCTTCCTAATTGTGAAACCTGCAGAAATTAAAATATTTCACATAATAAAATACAAAAGAAATAGTGAGTGGGTGACGTCACTGGTTCCCTCATTTGCATACTGAGCAGGATGTGCATATAACTGTTTTGCAAAATTAAGCAAAACTTTAAAATACCATAACTTTCTTATTTTACATCCGATTTTGATGAATTTTTCAGTGTTATGCTTGTTGGATTTTTCTCTATTTATTCAAATCAACTTTTTGTTACGGTGGACTTGGCCTTTAATGAAGGTTGGTAATGGAGGCGGGGGGGGGGGGGGGTCTGAAGAGGCAGACTGTTAATTGTAAGCAGATTTGTGTTTTAGAATATAAGACTGACATCCAAACTTAACTATATTTATATTGTAGTCATAAAACAAAGGATTACAAAGTTACAAGGTAAAATTACACTGTCGCGAGTACTTTTTCCTCGAATCCGAAATCCAAAACACTCAAATTATCGGAAGTGATTCTAGTCTAGTATTTCCCAAACACTAGAAACACTCGATTATGCTAAGTGGAAATCTTGCTTTTAGATAAAAGGCTGCACTTTTGATAATCACTTGTAAACATGCAGCTATATCATGTATGTAATAAAACATACTTTCCATGGAGACCTTAATAGATTTTTATAAGCGGACTTCTGGAGGCTCTTATGGAGCGGTGATTCATAAACAGAACAATAATTATGTTCTTTACAAGAAGCGACATCAAAGGGGTTTTTTTCAAAATAAAGTAAGAAAGAGCTGAAAGCTGAAATCATTCAAAAATTGTGATGAAAAGAAGCCGATGTACTAGTTTAACATAAAGATAATCAAAACATTATAATTGTTCAGAAGGCTTACGGTTCACCACCCTGAAAAGGACTATTCAGTAAAAAAAAAAAGTGGAGAAAGTTAAGAGGAGAAGAAATGGAAAGGCAAGATAGAAATGTATTTAGATAGCTCTCTTAAATGAAAATGTTTAATTATAATCTTCTTGATAATGTAGTGATATCCATATACATCCCCAGAAGACCAAGTATTATGTATTACATGCTGTCCTGTTATTATGAAAATTACAATTTATATTGTAGTAATTTCTAGATATAATCAATAGATAAACTTGTATAAATTGAACGTGAATCAGGGAAATTACAAACAAATCAGTCTGCCTTCTCGCCATCGCAAGCTTAATGATATTCCGTTCAATACTACAGATTATAACACTCAAATGGTTTGCAAGAAGAAATCCTACACTGCCTTAAAAAAATATTGCATCTTAGTATTTTTCAGAAATGCACATACATCTACAAGTATTCTGGAGGCGTCATTAGGTTCGTTCACATGTAGAGCGATAGCATCGATGCTATCGAGGTGTCGATGCTATTTTGGTGAAGACCAGATAGCGTCGAGACCAAACGCTGTCTGAACGCAGATAGTCACGAGATAGAAGCGAGTTTCCAAACTATTCTTGCAGCGAGTTTAGCAGGAGTAAATCTCAGGATCCAGCGACAAAGCATCGACGCTTTGCGGTAGACCACCCACCGCGCTTGTGACTATTTGTCGTGTGAGCGCAATCGCTGCTATCTTCACTCGCTGCTATTATAATTCTATCTGTTTCATGTGGTGCTATAATATAATGCAATGTATGTATTCATGTGATGTACCCTCTTCCCCCTTTTTTTCTATTATCATTCTGTCTGTTTCATCTGGTAATGTAATGTATGTATTCATGTGATGTATATAGGGGTATAGTAGGGTAATGTGTATACTGTGTGGTAAGGAAGGGGTTTTTTTTTTTGGGGGGGGGGGTCCTTCTTTTTATCTTTTTCTTTTTTATATATGTGACCAGGCACCACAAAACCACCCAAAAGTCGCACTGTGTGATTTTCAGTTAGAATGTGTTTTGGTTGGCATGCATGGTCAAATTTTAGTTTTGGGTATTTCCTGAAAGAGTATACTTTTTTCTAAGTAATCTAAAATGTGGAGGCACCAAACAATCTAGAAGTGGTTTTTTGCCAGCTTTTTATCAGACTTATGTGTGTCTTCTCTGGATTTTGTTGTATTACTTTTCTTTTTCACGACCCTGAATACTTGTCTCATTTTAATCTCCCATAAATCTCCCAGAGTAAGTTCTTGCATTGATACTTGTGCACTATGATAAACAGGATATGTGTATGTAGTATGCCAAGTTTTAGGACAATCTGATAATCCCTTCATAGAAATTTTCATTGAGTTCTAATCCTCCATTTGTCACCTTAGCACAACACTTTGCAAGTCAGAGTGCTTCAATAGACTGCAAACTTTAAACCCTTATTAAGAAGTAACGTTATGAGGGACTGTGCATTCTTCTCTTTGTACATTGAGTTATGAACATCCAATGAGTTATATATCATTTTAAAGCTGAGAATCTGCTCTTTCAGAATCAGACCTTAACTAAAGTATGATATGGTCTTTAGATATTGATTTACATGTGCTTACCAGAGAATATAGTGTGCATGCATGTGTTTTATTTTGGCATAAGATTGGAGTTCAGTCAATTTTTACAAGTACAAGGTTTATTTAAAATTATAACACATGTATTTGCTACTTGATTGTATTATCGATATTACAAATGAATTGTTATTGTGTTATTATGTTGATTTATGAAGACATATAACTTCCGCGCGTTTGACCATGCATACCAATTATACTCGGGTCACTCTGTGTGGCGCAGTAATTATTGTTTTGCGGCAGCGGGTGAGCGATGAATAGTCACGAGTGGGTGATAGAAGCAAGTCGATCACGGCCTGTCTGAACGTACTGGAAATATTTTTGAAACTTACATAGCATCGATGCTAACATAGTATCGATGCTATGTACTACGTGTGAACATATCTATTACAATCCAGTATATCATGTATGAATAAAACCTCCGTAGTATTGTTCATTACAGCCGCAATTATTATAATTCTCTCGTCTATGATTGCCAAGAAACGACTGACTATATTTACTTGTTATAATCCATGTATTACCGTATGAGAATCATCAACATAATGGTTTCGGGTCTTACTATACGTTTCCTGGAAGTATATCCCATTCACTTTTCTCAGTCATTATTCATCAAAGGTGCTGCTCAGCATTTCTATTAATAAAAATCTTGCCAAGTGTTATACGGAGAGTATAATATTACAAGGAAACTGTGAAGTGAAGTATTCCTTTTCAAAAAAAGTTGGAAGCCAAATTATATACATTAATGCTCGTTTCTTCCTGTACTATGTTAGCCCCCTTAACCAACATGAATTTGGAAATCATATTGGAAACATTATGTGCAGGTTGTGGCGTATAGTTGTATGAATCAAAAAGTGATTTCGTGGTGACGTTTACGATAAAATGGTATGCTTATGCTAAATATTTCACCTTCCCCTAACCTGCCAAGGTCACAACCATGGACATTATCACATTATCACTGATGCATTGTGGGAATAAAATGTAGGTGCAATATCCACCCCGTCTGGCACAGGTGGCGTGTATATAGAAAAAACAGCGCAACGCCACTCTGAAGATGATCGCATCATCTCATTATTGAGCACGCGGTCAGAGTGGTTTCGGCTTGAAAAATAGAGAGGTGGATGATTATGATAATCGGTTGGGGTCGTTGTTACGCCTGGTCAGCTACATCTTGACCATTCGCATAAATCAACATCTGGTCAGCTACATCTTAACCATTCGCGTACATCAACTCCTGGTCAGCTACATCTTAACCATTCGCGTAAATCAACGCCGGTCGGTAAAATCAAGGAGTTATCACAGATAACTCCTTGGTAAAATATCACACGTATACATTGGGTTTTAAAATAAAAAGGAATGATAAAGCCTTAGAACACGCTATCATTACAGTTTGACAGTTTGTTTATTTCATTCATCGGAATGATGCCATATGCCGCACACTCACACACCCACACACACACAGCAGATGAAGGGGGGGGGGGGCTTGCCATAGGCTACACCTATAACTCCTCGTGTGAAACGTGCATGAAAGCAGAAAATTCGATCAAGGACTCATTGATTCGATTTAAAAACGGAAACAATATACAAAGGCTCTTGAAATCACTGCATGTTTGCAATTCAAGTCGGAAGTGTCTATTTCGAGTACCATACTCCACGATCCATAAACTTCAACATCTGAATATGACATAAATGGGTTATAGTAAATCATGATCGGGTATTCTGTGGGTATTTCCAATGTGTTTTTGTTGCATTTTTTCATTCAATGAACGCCACAAAGTAAATCAAGAATCCATTGAAGCCACGTTACCTATCTGCTCTTGCAAGCGAATCATACATCCACTATCATAATTATTTCCCTATTCTCACTTCTCACTTTCATGCATTTCATGGGAAACGGAATATTATGTTAAAGATTCTTCGTCCGCTCTAGAGATTATTCCTTCCGATAATCTCTCCACAGTTATGGGTCAAGTGGTCTACGTATTGGGGTCCATGAGAGGTATAGATAAAAAAAACATGGTGAGAAATATAGAACCAGGAAAGACTGATCTAACTGTCATCTTTATTGAGGGGGAAAACACGCATGTTCCCCCGGAGATCAGCTTAGGATAATATGATACGGTTTTCCTTCCGTTTTTGCTTTAAGAGACGAATGATGGACGAAAATTCAGTTCAAAATCTTTTCATAAAAGCGGAACTCTTAAGTGAAATCCGTGCCGTGAACAGTGAGTGGAGATGTAAATGCACTTAGTCTTTATCTTGAAATATATCGCGGAAATCCCGTTTTATTGTAGTGTCATCGACAGCTTTACCTGTACATTTTCACAATTGTGTACGCGTTAAAAGTATAGCCACGATATGAGTTTTGTTTAGCTGTTTGAGGTGTTAAGGTTTTGATTATGGTCATGAAAATAGTCACTGAATAGTTTCTCAATTCAAGATATTTACAGAAGAATAAGACATCAAAATATCTGTTACATACATCTTTTCATTATGAGAACAGGTTCAACAAGTTTCATTCCAATGTCCTTCTCTCGACCAGAACTAAAGATGATCTTATAAAATTCGTTTCATGTCCCCAATAAGTTTTCAAATGTGGAAATTTTTATTCAGCCATTATCATCGTATCAAGTATTGATATCCAATTCCGACCACTCATGAATCATTCACTATTTAATAGATGGGTTTTCAACGAGGATATAAATCGTATCAAATTCCAAGGCACCATACTTAAAATCATCTTTTTCGTTCATCATTTTGCGAATTGTTATCGTTTACTGATTATACTACTTATGTATTATCATTATAACCATCTTATCGCATAATTCCCATTGAAATAATTTAGTATATGATTGAGATTTTCGGCTAATAATGAAGGCAAAATATACATTCTACTTATACATAATTATCTGATTATACCATGAGACTTCTGAAAATGCCATTGATTGTATACCTAATATGAATTTTAATGTAAATTGGAATGTATGAATAAATCTGTTTCCTGAAAATAATTATTGCATTTAGTGTGAAAAATGTGCATGTATACACTGTAGATCATAGCAGATTATGAATTGTATGGATTTCGTGATTATACCAGTGACATTTTTATTCTGTAATAATCATCTGCAGACCTCTTTTGGCAAGGTCAAACAAAATGCTATCAAACTTTAAACTTTGAAACTTTAATATACAGTATTGCCATAAACTACTACTACTACTACTACTACTACTACTACTACTACTACTACTACTACTACTACTATGTTTATATTTATACCTATCATTATTATTATTATTATTACTATTATTATTATTATTATTATTATTATTATTTACCTATCTGCGACTTAAGGCGAATCCTAACAATAGGTTTATTCCGTCACAATAGAAATTCGACGTTAAGGCAAAACGAACGTGGGTTAAGGCGAATCCTAACAATGCGATAAAAGGATTCGCAGTTAGAGTTATAATAATAATATTAATAATAATAATAATGATAATAATAATTATTATTATTATTGTTATTATTTCATTATCATTTATTTTAACTATTAATTAAAAAAACAAAACATTTGAAATAATAGAACAAAATAGAAAGATAGGGGGAATAAAAGTTGACCGAGAAAGCGACGAGTGCCACGAATGATTGAAACTGAATAACCAAAGCGAGAAAAAAAAAGAGAGTCGAGAGGTTTATGGTCTACAATTATAATTGAGCTACAGCCAGTAAATGTAGATTTATGCCCAGCTAATCCCCATAGCCCAATAGCAGCCCAGATTTATGGAGTCACGTCGGTTCTTTAATCATAACACATCTCGTTTTACGTTCCTAAATTTATTTTCAGGAGGCCATGTTGAAAGTGGAGAGGGATCTTCACAAGTAATGTTTAGCATTGCAAAAACCCATACTGTCGTCTCATTGCTTGCATTATTCTACAGATTATGTACGTATAGATCTATAACATAAATATCTCTTTAGGTTTTTTATGTGAGTCAATGGTATGAGCTTGATATTGATAATCCATGTTCATTTTCATTTTATTTTCACTGTTTAGAAGATATTAATAATGATGACAGGGACTGATATTATAGACGATCAATCGAATCATATATATACGGCAGTTTACATCCATGATCTAATATATATTTTCTTGTTTATTGCGACTTCTTGGACCTGGTTAACCAGCTAATGATATATTTGCAGAGCTTCTTCGATAATAATTATAGTTTTAATAGCCGAACAACTTAAATCATATTGAATCTTGTTCATTGAGCACGATAATGGTTGCGTTCATCTCCGGCTGGCAAAATTAAGAAATTACCCCGAAACCAATGGTTATTTGGTAATTGGCTATAATGACATTGAATCAAATGGTTTCATTTTCCGTAATCAGTAGCGATAATCCTGTTGTAATACAGGCCTTTTTTTTTAAATAATAAATCTTTGAAAGCACTTTCTTCTTCCATATATTAAAGAGCACAGTTATGTGTATTTTTCGATGGCTTAGACTAAATATATATATATAAATTGAATGCATATGTTTATTGCAAGCCATCAAAGAGATGATATATATAACCTTTTTTTTTTTAATTTTGGGTTTCTGCTATTAACAGGTCATAATTCATTGTATACTGTAGACAGCTAGATGATAATTCATCTTCATATACTCTTCAATTCTTAGAGTAATGATATGGTAATTGCGGATAGAAAAAAAAGCAAATTATGAAAAATATCAAATTACTTTTGCATCAAAAAACATATGGCTCCGATGCTGTATTATCTTCGAAAAGATAAATATGCTGGTTGTGCATGACAAGGAAGCTGACTATAGAAGCTCGACGAATTGTGGTATTTCCTTCTTCTTCTTCTTCTTCTTTTTTCTAACCTGGGAGCTATCATTGCCACTCGTGCAATGAAAATACCGATTACAACCTATACTCAAATTTTGTTGTGTAAAAGTGATTCACAACTTGGAGTATTTTTTTACGATTGTTGTTTTATTATTTAGCTTTATTCTGAGAAAGACTCTTGCACAAAATTGCAACTATATTGCCTTGACAGGAAATATAGTACTTTCATGTCCTGTTTGAAATTTGCAATGAAGACTGTAAGAATACAATTTTTGAAATATTGATTTAGTTTGGGGGTCTTCGGGTAAATACATACTAAACCCGAGAATCATATGGAAATGACAATTTCTACATCGCCATTCCTATCAATATCAGTTGCCGGTCTTTTTTTAATAAAGGTCTTCGTAGAATTAATTTATACTTGTAGTAAAACCCCCACATAATCTTCTATATACACCTACATGAAAACAGTAACTGATGTAGTTTCAAGTTTATAAGAAACTATAGAAAATCTAAAATACTCACAATTTGTAAAATGGACTATACCCCCAAAGACCCTTTTGAAGGATATCGTTCTTTCTCATTGATAGCTTGTGCGTCTAGTTACAAGGAAGAAAATTATAATTCTCATCGATATCGATATATATATATAACACAACAATAATACTTAGACAAATAAATAAGGTTTTCCTGTTGTGCTATTGAGCAAGATAAATATGGACGAAGGGGATATTGGCTATGAGAAATCTTGGAGAAAACAAAAATAGCTGGTGGTGTTTCCCATTAAATGGGCTATTCTTAGTTCTTCCTGTAACGTTCGGAAGCGAAACATTTGATTTATATAGTTTCCCCGGCAGAAGCGCTGATTGACGAGTATTTTATTTCTCGTCTCGGACTTGGCAAGTTTGAGCGAGTAATCAAAACAGATACCGGACATAAACACACGGCCTAATATCTCATTTTGATGAATGGAAACCTTATGAATAATTCATGAGATTCGCGCGTGGCGACGACAAGACCGCACGCGCCTGCGCGACTATAGGCGCCTGTTCTGCATTTTGATTGGCTCCTGTCACGTGTCGGGAATGACGTCAACGTATGATTGGCTAACCGGCACACGCAAGGAACAGGTCGCTTGCCAACGACTCGCATGTACTGAAACAGGTCTTTTTATTATTCTCATACGCACACACACGACCGAAAATGATTAAGATATTGTGTATTCGCATTTCACCATACGAAAATCACCGCTTTTCGCCAACTAACAGCCTCGCACATGTGCATTTGCCCCTTATTGCCAACCGGTGCAGTCGTGTTTCTTTTTTTCTCCGCAATTCTCTCTCATTAACATCTCCATTCTCTTGCTTGCCGTGATCAAAATTTGGAAAATCTTGTGGGAAAATTCTTGTCGGACTATACAGAACTGAGCATGCCGTGTTCCACCACTCTTCTTCTTTGATTTCCATGGCAAACTTTTCTTCGGTGCAGGGAAAATAAGTGAAAAGTAAGTGCACAAAAAACCAACTACTTGACAACCGACCGCAGACAGACTTTGGTGATTAATTATCTCCTCTTGAGAACTTGTGCCAGATTTTGGCCTGGGACTGCGCCCGCTCCTTTTTTGAGTGCATTCAGTGTTTTTATGTGGATTCGAATTTCACTTCAGTAGTACACCTGGAACCAGAGGGTTACAAAGTTACCGCACACACCACCCCGAGGGTAAGAATTTAACCCCTCCCCCTTTTCTCTCATCCAGCTCTCTCCTTTTTCCCTTCTACACTTTTCCATTCCTTGTTTTTTTATTTTGCCTTTCTCCTATTTTCTCTCTCTTTTTTTTGTCTCTTCATTTTCCCCTTTGTTTTCTCCTCCCTACTTGTCCAATTTTCTCTACATTTCTCTCACCTAATTCTCCTTCTTATCTGTTTCCATCATCATCTTCTAACTTTGCCTTCAGCTTAATCTGCTTTACATATACATGTCTTATCACTGACGTTTTCATCAGACTTTCTTTACTACTTGGCATTGTGTCGTTGATTAACTCTGATTCTTACTGCATGACATCTCTATAATTATGACCTTTCATGTGTAATTATCTTCTGTTGCAGTTCGCAATGACACGGCGATAAGAAAGAAAGAATACTCAGACAAAAATAATGTTACATACGCAGTCATGTAAACTGTGTTCTGTAATTTTGTTTTATCTCTATAATTATGACCTTTCATGTGTAATTATCTTCTGTTGCAGTTCGCAATGACACGGCGATAAGAAAGAAAGAAAACTCAAGACAAAAATAATGTTACATACGCAGTCATGTAAACTGTGTTCTGTAATTTGGTTTACCTAAGCTGAATGTGAAATATGACCGTGGAAGGTTTCTTGTTTAATAAGATTCAGAAATGCAGTTTAAATATGAAATAATGATTGTGAAGCGCAGTAAGGTTCTTTCTAAATATACTATGAATTAAGCCATATAAAAATTGTTATTATCATTAAACTCATCTAATACGTCTGTGCATCAAAACGACATCAAATAAATATGTTTTTTGTTTATATACTTGGTACAAATTTCCCTTTCGCCCTGTGGAGAGTCAGGATTATAAAGGTGTGTTAAATTTCCACAGGTTTTGACGCTATTGTTCTGTAGTATCTCAGAAGTCTTTCCCTACCTTTGTTTAAAGTTGTGTGTCTTTAATTGTTTCAAAATGAGAAGGAGAGCACCCTTAAATTTGGTATTTTATTTTGAAAATTTCTCTCAAAAAATGTGACCATACAGCTTTTACATTCAAACTTCATTTGAACTTGGAAATTGGAGAATGTACCAGTTGTGCCTTGGTGTTTGATGGCACAGTTTCAACGGCATACACTCCCCAGATTTCTTGTTCCCTTGTTGTTGAATGCCTGGACACCATTGGGCTTAAATTAGAAACTCTTGATCTTACTTTCATTGCCGTCTTTATCGTATCCGATGCAGAAGCTTGTAGGTTTGCATGACGGAACATTTTTATTGGTGTTTTGCAGAAACATCATGTAAGTCCTTAATAGGACTGTCGTTCCTTCTTTCTTGAGTGAGTTCTGTTGGCTTCATTCAATAACCAACATCCCTTTTAAGGACTCATTTCTATGATGTTTCCGTGATACGTTCTTCATGTTCAATAACTCTTACATAATCCGAATATAGTTTCTGTAGGCAATACAACAAGTTATTAATTGGAATTGCCGTGAAGTTGATCTACTGGGAACGTGTTATGACTCATCTTATACTTCATGAAATCACGGGCATGATAATTATTTCTTTAACAACATTTTCCTTTTTTATGTTATTCCTCCTTATTCGGGAGAAAAGAGGGACCTTGTAGAATAATATTGAAACCCGTCGTCGTCGAGTTTCCCACTGCCTCGCATTTTTATGGAACAGACATGGCAATGATTGTGCACATAATGCCCAGACTCGGTGATGCATGGCGTAGTTTGAATTTGAATGGCAGTACACAATAGTTTGAATTGACATGTTTTATTTATCCGTACATTGAATGAGTTTTAGACATAACGATTATGGTTGTTACCTTAAACATCAATGGTAGCTATATACTTCATGATAAATGAACTTGGAAAAAAAATGAATCAAATAACATTAAGTACCTCTACCATTATGATGAATAGATGAATAACCCAACATTTTATCACCTTTTGTTGAATGCGGAACTTCAAGTTATTCTTTCAAGATTATTGAAAACGTTTAGAATGAAATATCTCACGGTTATTGAGAGGGAACCGTACCTACTCAGAAAGCAGTTTCCATCATTTCGTTAGGCTCCGTAGAAACGTCTCAACGTATATATCTGTTTAAAAGTAATTTTCATCATGTTTATAGTTACGTTGTTACCCGCAATAATAAACACTATTTCAGAAGCTTCCCCTCAATCTACCCCCCCATCTACCCCCCCCCCCTCTCTCTCTCCCTTTTCTCTCCCTATACCCCTATCTCTCTTTCCGTTCCCTGTTCTGCCTGGTCACACTATCTTTCCCCCTTTCCGGCTATCTTTCCCTCGTTGTTTCTCCTTTTCTCTCTGCATAATTATACCCATCTTTATTTCGATCCATCTTCCTGTGTAATGTCGAATTTCACGCTACCTTCCAGCTAGTCTAACATGCCACACATTTCAAGAAAGTCCGCTCAATACAATGCTTAACCCAGGGGCGGTATTCTGAAAACTGTGTTATCTTTTGTGTTAAGGGAAACTGTGTTAATTGTCATAACAAATTGAAACTGCGCGCAATAAACACTAATCATTGGTGCTTGCGCAGATGTCTCTGTTAACTTTACGCGCGCACAGCCATCTTTGCGCAGTCATTAACCAATGACTTGTCCTGATTTTAATTTGTTATGACAATTAACATCGCTTTACTAACATAAAAGATAACACCGTTTTCAGAATACGGCCCCAGGGGGCTAACTTCAGTCACCGAACACCGTACAACAGGTGGTCCTCTGCCGGTTGAAGTAAGCGACTTTTCTTCCTTCATAGGGGGGATCGCCTTCCTTCACCGCGAGGCCATGTCGGTAGATCGATAGACTGGAATCAATCCGATCATCCAGCCCTGGACTATCGGCCATGATGTCAGGTAATTGAGATGCCAATTTAAGGATCACTAACATGAAGACGATCAAGAATTTTCTGGCATGGGACGCATTCAGGAGAAGAGCTCACCGTGTAATATATAGGAGTCACGACAAACAAGCACGCTTCTACCCTTAATCCCACTTAGCGTTTCCCGTCATTTAGTCAAGGAAAATCAGCACTGAGACGTATTGTTTACCATCCCCAAACTGATTAGATACCGGAATACAATCCACTCTTATACTACATTCATCACTTTATACTAACCCATTTATTTCCATCCTCTTGTATATTCAAAGTGACGTGCTGAATTGACATGTAAGTCTGTTGGGGAGTTAGGGACGACATTATTATTTTCTACCGTACACCGTGCTGCACTCGTGTCGGAGAGAATCCTGACAATTGGAAATACACCTGTCAGCTTCTCATTTTCTCAAATATCAACATTTCTTTAGTCCACGAACTATTTTCTCTACCTATGATGTGTATAAATGTATAAATATCAGCTACCTTATAGAGATGTTTGTGATATTCTAAGTTTTCGAGCTGTCTCCTATAAAGATCACGGTTTAAATTTAAAAAAATTGTTCAAGATTCCCTTCGTACTTCTTAGAAGAAAAATGTACAATGTTTCTCATTTCAGGAATTTGTAAAACGATTATTGCATGATGAAATAAATTATGAATAAAAAAGTATGGTTTAATCTTATTAAACCGGTTTTCAAAGCTCAGTCTATATCTACAGCAATGTTTTACTGTAATTTCTGTTATGATTTATCCCATCAATTTTCCCCAGAAGTATTGTATCAAGGATTTTTATCAGTTGTCAGACACATCACTGTCAATCCTATAAAAGAAAATCAATAACTGTCCTAAATCTTGTTTATTGAACCGAACAGGATACTCCAGAATGCATTTCCCACGAAGCCTATGTCTATGTCTAAAACTCATACTCAAACTCATGAGCACTATACCACTTAATGAGTTGTTTTTCAACATTTATTAGACACTTAGTATCCTCTCCCTCCAAAATTAGAGACAAGCATTTTCCCTCGTACTCATGCATGTTATAATCATTTTCAAGCACCGCCTATCCTCCGCAATTGATATGCACATTGTCGCCTTCATGGCTGGCCAAACCGCATGTGACTTTTGTGGCAATTTACGGGGGCATCCTAACTAGACTATAACCCCACGGGCACTTTGATTGATATTCGGCGAGATGCATCAAAAATTCATCTCGTCAGACTCCGGTCTTGAAGCGAAATGTCACTTTCCGGCTGATAGTCGATCCTTGCGTTGCCATGGAAACCGCATGTCTTCCCGGAATTGTGTCCTCGTCTTTTTGGCATCTTCTGTAATATTGAGTAGCCTTGTTGTACGTTGTAATTGGAATAAATGGGGGATATTTCGCCTGCAGTGTACATACAAGATTTTTACTTTTTTTGTTTTGTTCGAGGGAAGGACAATAGTATAGTCGTTCGTTTTGTAATGGGCCTCTGAAAATACATTTGAAGACAGAGAAAAAGAAAGGTCAGAACAAAATACGATGACTTTAAAGAAAGCAATACAAGGAGAAAAGAAACAGCTGCACTGCAGTGTAATTAAGGACTTGAATGCAGCACAAAATCTTATTTGGAATGGTTAGTAGAGAAAGCACATTATACAGATGCACAGAGGGATAAGTCAAGTATATAAAATCACGAATGACGTATCTCGAAGAGGGATTCGAAGGGCATTACAGACAGATATCCAATGCTGGAAGATGACCACGGAATCGAAGTGTCGACGGGAAAGGGAAGACGACGAAATCGGGGATTATGGAAGTCGTCACGTTCGCCATATTATTAACACCATCTAGGTTTCGCACTCGAGTGACTTAAGCGAAAGCTCTTTGCTTACAGAACCCCGATCTGTCAGCATCTTCAGGTCAGTGCGACCTCAAACCGAAGAAAGATGGTGAACAGGGGGCGTTTCATCAAGTGTCTTGTCAGTGATTTTTACCGACAAATTTGCTCTCAGCCAATCAGATGCAAGGATTTCAGTAGCTTATTACAGTAGCTTATAACGTGTCATTGATGGCAAGTTTTATGAAACGGGGCCCAGGGAGTGACCCAAGTGAAGCAGGCTTTTCCTTTTACCTATTTACCTATTATTAGCCCCCCCCCCCCCCCCACACGCCTGCAGTCATACATGGCGTTCTTTTGTAATGCGGCTCATGAATCTTAGGAAGATAAAGAAGTTGGAGATTAAGAATAAAGATGGAGTGGAAAAGGTAAATTTAACAATCGTGATAACATACTTTTCTGCGTGTTTCCTTTACAGGCACACTCCCCGTCCAAAAATTTAGAGATATAATGCATAGTTGCAAAGAAGGATGATGGCAATTAGACACAAATATTTGTTTACTCTAAAAAAAAACTGTAGATAGTGTTATACCATAAAAAAGGGCAAGGGAGTCACCATATTTTCAAAATGCACGATAAACACATCATTTAACATGCTGGATTCAAAGTTTATATTGATCAATCTAGCAGTTTAAAAGTGGAAATCTACAGTTCTGAAAAAAGTTGTCACTCTTCAACCCTTTAAAATTGATACTTAAATACTGTAAGTTTGAGAGTGTTGTACTCTATGGATTGTTTCAGAATGGACCATACCCTGTTGTCGGTCAGCTCTAATCAGATGGTCTGAATCAAGATCTTGACGATTTGAAGGTTGCAAAATCCAATCAGCTTTATTAGAAAATGGCAACTGCGTGTAAATTAAACCCCGGTAATCTCCGCGGTTTGTATCTTCCTTGCCACTCAGCATGTGGTTTCTGTGTACACAAGGGCTTTATTACTGAGTATACAAAGTATAGTAAAGTATTGGTTTAGCACGATGATATGAGATAGAGTGAGTGGAGAGAAAGAGAGATAGAGAGAGAGAGAGAGAGAGAGCGAGAGGGGAAAGGGAGAGAGAGAGGGGGGCACAACAGACACAGCGTGACAGAAAGGAAATGAGATGAGCTTCGGCAAAGCCAGAGAAAATATATATATATAGAGAGAGAGAGAGAGAGAGAGAGGGGGGGGGGGGGGGGGACAGACAGACAGACAGAAAGACAGAGAGACAGAAACCTAGCAGCAGATTGACAGAGAAACTGATGCAATTTATAAAGAGAGAGAGCGTGAGAAAGAAGATAGGGAAAGACGGGGAAGAGGGAGAGATAGAAGAGTGAAAGATGGGAGTAAAGAAAGAGGAGAGTAGTAATAGACTGAGAGATATTATTAGAGAGAGAGAGAGAGGGAGATAAAGATGGATACAAAGTAGAGAGAGTTATATAGATGTAGAGAAAGAGAAAGTGAGAGATAGATAGATAGATGTTGAATCATGTTTTCTATCTTCTGAAGATATGAACTAACTCTATGCTTTACTGTCGCTTCTCAAAGTAGACTGACATTTCGATTGCAACATCCTTTCTTCGCTAGGTGTAATAATTGATCATAATTGGTGTTATCTCATCATGGACTGCTAAAAGCCATTACCACAAGTACCAATATCATCTGTATCATTGCTATGTTAATCTCCTCAAGGTTACACTGATGTCCCTGTATCCCGTTGACATTAGCATGCTTCAGTTTTAATCATTGATGAGATTTATGTGTAGCTAATTAAACAGATTGTGCTTGAAAGGATTTTTTTTCGCGGTTTAAAGCAATGATTTACCAATAGAGTAATTGCTTTCATAAGAGAAAAAACAGTGCTTTGTAAAAGGCGAATGTATTAGATTAATAATTGCCATACTGAATGTAAGAATTATACTGTGGGGATGCTTTCCTCTGACAAAGAGCTGTGGCAGTCTTCTTTGAACCAAGGCGGTACTAGTATCTCCTTGCTTGAACCAATTCATTATTCCATTTTTGAGTATTATTACGTTAAAATCTGTTGGTCAAACAGATTTGATTTGATTTGATTTACCAACTATAAAAGAAACCAAACATACATATAATATCATACACGATAACACGAGAAAATAATAATGGATTGATCGCCCAGCTCAGCTGTGCCATTGCAGCACAGCTGTTCTACCGAGGGGTCCAGTTGATAAGATAAAACAAACGAGAGAAAATAATATATCACAAATTGAATGATTGAATGATGATAGAGTATACTTTACCGTTTGAAAATAAATAAGTGTTATAGAAACTATACTTTCATCATTATTCTTTATTGCAAACCTACTAACGTAAGTTAAATTGGATATGATTATGTGTCCAGTCCAGTTACTAAATAATGAATTTGAACATTTCTCTATTCGTCCCCCCCCCCCCCACAAAAAAGAAGAAGAAATACCCTATATAGTAAAAAAAAAAATCATCCTTATTAAAGATAAACAATTTGTATCTATAGACCATTCATCGTCAATGATATAAAACAAAAACAAAACAAACAAAACAAAAAAGGGACATCATAACATTATTATGTCATGCTTTAGTCAAATTATTTATGTAATGCAGTCTGTTTTGCTAAAGCTTCATTATACTATCCACAAAATCCAATGTCGACCTTCATGCTTACAATAAGAAGACCCATCAGCTGTTTGATGCTTGTATTGTTTTCCAACCACTGTATGTTCAGCTACGACGACATCTCTATCCACTGACAAGGCCGTTGTAATCTCGCACAGATCAGCTGTTTGATGCTGTTATTGTTTTCCAACGACTGCAGGCTTATAGGGGTGCTTTTATAGCTCAATTCAGAATCCAGAATCAGCGTTCTGAAACGCAGTTATGAAACACAGTTTTGAAACGGTGTTTCACGGTACCCTGTTTAAAGCTCTTTTCTCCACAGTCACTAGGGTTCTGCCTTTTTGTAAGTTTTATAATTGTATTTCAGAACGGAAACAACGGTTCCGTGTTTCGAACTAAACGGGCATCAAAACGCTGATTCTGGCCTGAAAATGGAGCTATAAACGTACTCTAAATGTGCATTCATGGCTCATCTGCGAAGCCAGAATCAGCGTTTTGAAACGTAATTATTAAACACAGTTTTGAAAACTCTTTTCTCTGGCAGGTAAAACCTTGTCTTGAAACGCACTGCTTTTTGATAGTTTTGTAACTGTGTTTTAAAACCATGTTTCTTCTTAAAAAGAAAGCTCCAGACACTACCTTGTTTTGAGCTAAACGTGTATCAAAACGCTGATTCTTGCCTGAAATATGAAGCTATTATAAACGCAACCTATAAGACTACACCTCTAGCTATCCACTATAGCAAGGCCGTTGTAATCTCGCACAGATGGTAATGTACAGGATGGCTTACTAAATGAAGGCCACTGCTTTGATTAAGTTCATGCTAATAACGATTCCACTTTCCGTATCAGTAACTGTATTCAACCTTGGTAGTACATGTATCTGTGATAACTCCTTGGAAGTATATGCAGCTCGGTGTATGTTCTCGTTAAGAGTATGAGTTGTAATTTTAGAAGAAACAGAAGAAGTGTGAGCGCGAGATTTGTGCTGACGTTTAATTATCACCAGAATTACCGTTTGTATGATTTATTCAACGAATTGTAAACATTAGTCTGTGGTTTATATTTATGAGTATCTGCTTCATGAGAATAGAGGACATTTTTGAGGCACTTAAAAAAATTCTATATGCAAAATATATGAAGTTCCTAAAATATTTCAAAATTCTGACATTTTTTTTGCATGAAGGAGCATTATCGGGCTGAACATCTATTTCCAATCATTAAGTGTATAATAGTTTCACAAACGTGTATTGTGTTTATATATTCATTTCAAAGGTACTCCAAATTTTCTGTCCGTGACATTTTAATGAACTCTATCGAAACCAAAACAATTACGGTTTAATAACACCGCTATACTTCCTCCTTTTTGTGAATCCATATCTTTTCAAACATGCACGACTGTGGGTATTCTCGCAAGGACCTCGCAAAATTATTTATCATAAATTACATCTGCCACAAACTATAGATATATAATCCGAAATATGTTCATGGAGATGTTTTGGGGGACATGAATACTTTATGAGATTCAGGACAAATAAAACTGAATGACTTTTTTTTTTCAAGAGAACATTATACATGCATTTCTGAATTTATGACTATACTTTAAACGTTATATCTTCACGATTGATGACGGATTCAGAGAGAAGACAATATTTCAAAATTGCACCACATTTTCAAAAGCTCCAGCAAGAGAATGGAAAAATTCGCCCCAGTTTTGAAATGCACTTCTTGAAGATTATACCTTCGACATACATGTATACCTGGGTCAGTCAGTCGAATGGTTTGCTCATACTCGATTAGTTATGTATACTGCTGAATTGAAGCAAATTATAATCATAATCATATTTTCACACTCAGAGTCATCAGTTTGTGTTGAAGAGAAGAAAATATTGCTGGTAATGTGTGAATTGTGTAGAGAATTTTCTCCAGGGAAGTATATTCTGTGGCTACATGCAAAGTGGTTTTCTCTCCCCAGGCATGCCAGGTAATCCTTTCTCTTCTTTCTCAAACGTCAGCAACACAATTTGAAAAGAAATGTAAGTCTTTAGTAAGTCATTATATTTTTGAGGTAATGCTTGGGTGCTTTTTAGTGCCTGTGGTTAGATCTTATTGTATACAGTGGTGTTGTTACATCTGAATTACTTTGTTTATAAAGGAAAGAGGGATTGTATTGCTACAAAATTACAAAATATTATGTTTAAAAACGATAATCGGTTTAAATATTTTCTTTCATCCTTTTGACTTTTTTCATTATGATGTGCTTGGTGATGCTGATCTTCTATTCATCATTTTAAATACTACAATGTACGCATATGGATTTATATAAAGTCTGGAATTGAATTGATCTCAATGTAATCCAACGAAGAGAGAACAATTCTCAATTCATTAAAAAAAATAATGAGAAAAAAATCAAACTTTCTTTACGTGTGATTTTCGAAATCGTTCAAAACATGTATGAGAAAATAATACATAGATCCATTCTGTATGACGTCATGTAAATAATACTTAGGCCGTAAAGCACAACCACTAATTTGAAATTAAAATTGAAATAGAGTATTGATGACTTTCTATTTGATAAGATATCTTTTTACGGGAGGTAAACTCGTACAAAAGGGAATTGAACCTGCCGCATTCATGATGTTCATACTACCTCTTCGCAATCGCAACAATTGCAATACAATACAGAATTCGGTGACTTTTCTACTTAACGATTGGTGCATGTGCTAAGCGATCTCTTATGGTGTAGAAGTCTGTTAGTTGGTAGGTAGTTTGCTCCTGTGACATGTAGAACTATGTAAACAATATTAGTGACGTCTTGAAACGCCTTGATGTACTGTGTGCATATCGCGTCGAGTATGTATTGACAATTCTTGATGAATGGAACCATGCAGTGGCGGATTTATGGGGGGGGGGCAATTCCGGCCCGTGCCCCCCTAGAACTGATAACATGTTTTTTCTTCTTCTTTTTTGCTTGTTAGAGAATTCTGTACGAAAAGAGGACCCCAAAAATACCTGATAACCATTTTTATATTTGTGTGTGTGCTTGTCAGAAAATTTTTTTTGTGTCCCCAGTACTCGGACATTTGTGTCCCCCCCCCCCCCCCCTGTACAAAACCCTGGATCCGCCCTGAATTGTACCATGTCAGAACCAATGCTTTTACTATTGATACTGGTCTCACTGAGCCTTCGATTCATGTTTACTCACACTTCTAATTTTTTTTTACTGCATTTCCTGATAAGGTACACTGTAAAAAATAATATGCCCATTAGTAACTTTTACTTCTTTTCCCCATTTACTTCAAAACATAAGTTTTGCCACTTACGCACTCGATTTAAGTCATAGTAATTTTTAATTTAGTAGAATATACGTGAAAATTTTAATGTACGTGCAGGGTTTTGTAGATAACCTCGCAAAAGATGGATACAAGCCACACACGTACAAAAATATTGTTGTTGAATTACTCACTTTAATCCCTTCAACGTTGTCAGTTCAAATTTATATATCTCCTGATAATGTGGTTAATAAACAAAGGCATGTTAGGAACATCGACTTACGTTTTCACTTTTGGTCTTGCTCTTGATCATTTTGTTTTGCACAATGACTTTTTCGTGCTTTGTGAATATCACAGTCGATGCTCATAATTATGATCATGGTGATTATGTACGTATGAAGATTGATCGTCTGTACATTTATGGTAAAGCTATCAATCAAATCAAATCAAATTGAAGATCGACTTAAATGAAGGTTTATGGGGAATTATATTATTGAATTAAATAAAAGCTGACATTGTGAGCATGGTGAGGGAAAGAGTATAAATGTGAAAGAGAGTAAGAGAGAGAGAGATAGAATAAGAGATGGAGAAAGAGAAAGAGAGAGAGGGAGAGAACTATTTTGTAGGCCTTTTATTTTAATTTTAGACTAAGAGTAGGTAAGAAAAAAATCTACTTATCGTGAATGGATGTACAGTGCAGATATAATTGAATGAAGGGAAGCTGGGAATTTGAGAAAGGGAGAGAGAGTGTGTGCATGTCAAACATGTCAAAGAGAGAGAGAGAGAGAGAGAGAGAGAGAGAGAGAGAGCGCGCTATTATATACAGCCCTGGAAAAAATTATTAGACCAAGCTTCTGTAATAAGGGTACTATAATATGCATACAAAATTATAAAAATGATTTGTCTTTGTATTTCATTGAATGAATACCAAATTCCAGCAATTATACCTTGCTTTTATGATATTTTATTTCCTTCTTACCACAAAAATAACAATATCAGTAACCATTCTTGGTCTAATAATTTCTTCCATGGCTGTAGGTCTTTTCTCGCAATATTAGACTAAAGAGTGCACAAGAAAGCATTCCAACTATATTATTGTCTTTTGATATAATTCCACGCACTTGATTATGCCTAACAAATTCAGTAGACATTTTCTAAAAGTAATAAGTATTCATCAGCAGAGCTATGCCGAACTAATTGAAATTCAAATTCCCCGTCCTAAATTCATGTAACACAAAGCCTAAAATAAGAGATCTTCATTCTTCCATAATTTTCACGAAAACTAAGAAGATAAGTAAGATGTGGATTTGTATAATGAATAAATCTTAGATTTGGGGACGCCTTATCCCACAGAAAATTACATCTGCATATTTTTTCCCTAGCCAATGTGAGCAAGCAATAACCTGGGGAGCGTTTCATCAAGCGTTTTGTCAGTGATTTTTACCGACAACTGTTATAAGCTACTGAAATCCTTGCATCTGATTGGCTGAGAGCAAATTTGTCGGTAAAAATCACTGACAAAACACTTGATGAAACGCTCCCCAGGTATATACGCTAAAGACTGACAAGAAGAAATAACCGTCGTTTTTTTTTTTTAGTCTCATCAAAAATTCCTCCTCACCCGCTGTTTGCGATAAATGATGCATGCTAACCGGTGGACTGTATGGTTCTAATATCTTGGAGAAGCCACCTCGTCTCAGAAGCACGGGGGTAATAAACACATTCCCTTCCTCCTCCTCCTCCTCCTCTTTCTCCTATTCCACCCTTTTCTCATCCCTCCCTCATGTCCCTACAAAGCGCAGAGGTGATATGAAATTTCATGAACCATGTCTTGATTGCAAGCAAAAACAAAAACGTACAAGATATTCATACTGCAGGTGTACAGTAATGCCCTATAACAATGTTTACCCCCCCCCCAAGATTAGATGTGTATCGTCCTTAAAATACCCGCTACCTCCTCAATCATCCCTTTAATTTAAGTTCTCGTCTTAGAGAGAGAGAGAGAGAGAGAGAAGACATTTTAAGTGCGAAGGAGAAGTATATTTGGAATGATAGATGCACAAAACTTTGGAGTGGAATCCCTCTTTTTGCGAATGTATATCTTCAAATGACCCGACCACTGTATGCATCGGCAGTATATCCTTTCTGCGTTTATCCTATGAATAATTAAAAAGCAATTCTATCAGTTTAGGACCGTCTTACTTGAGGCAATATGTTAAATTTTAATGAAGAAAAAGGAGAGTAACCTAGATTCCCCTTCTATATTTGTCTCATTTTCGTCTGACATATCTATTCTTTTGAATTTAGCTCTTCCAAATTTGCATGAAGACGAGATCAAGTTACACGTTGTTTTTTTTTTTTTTGCCTTGGTCGGTCTTTCTTCAGAAAATTCTTTATTTGAAGAATAGTAAGTTTCGCCAAAGCATAGCCGTCAATGCATATCAATTTCACGTGCAAGCTCAATTTTTTTTTCTGTTCGTTCAGGCTTCCAAATATTATCATGAGAAATTTAGAAGAGGAAAGAAAGAAAATGTATTTCTTATGCAGTCAATATTTACAGTACATAACCATTATTCAAATTTTTTTTCTTATCGTTTGCATGTCGCACGAGAACACAGATGTCGATTACTAATTACCAAGCTGAATAGCACTTAAGGGAACGTTTAGGTAATTGTTTTTTAAGGGAAACGCCGTCGTGGGAAGACTTGAATAACAAAATCGTGATAAAAATGCACCCAGCAACAACGTGATGTTAACGATAAAAACGTGCCAAGGAAAGAAACATTAATGATCCGGATTAATGGTTGGCAATGAAATGTAATTTTGGCGATTGCTAAATTTCTATTACGATGGTTAACTTGTTAATAGCATGATTAGTCAAAGTAGCTAATTAAATGACTGATAAACATACAAATATATTTCCTTAGGCTCGGAAATTGATAAAAATGCACGCTAAATGTATGCATAATGCGTTTAAGCCTACATTGATCAGGCTGATTGAAAATACTACGTTTACCGACCTGAACAAATCAATAAAATTATTCATAATTGTAAAACAATTTAAAATTAGTTTGATTATATTTGTAGTTTCCTTGTTATATGCCTTCTGAAATTGAAGAAAAAAAATAATCGAGCGGCATATTAACCTGTGCTATATTGTTCAGAAGTCATTACAACATTGTCAATCTTCGGATCAACTATTAATAATTATTTGGTGCACTTTCGTTTAGAAAGACTCCATCCTATTAATATCATAATCATAGTTTGGATAGTTTTCCCTTACAAAACCATACCAATGTAATATCACTGATTGACAGTTGACGAATCTTACTTTTCGGACAGATTACATTTTCTTGATAATACACCAGATGCCCCCTCCCTTAAAATATAAATATAGTGGATACAAAATAGACCCTTGGAGTCGGTAATGGCAACGAAAACATCCCCATTTCCCGCGTTTGCTCATCTGCTCATGTCATAATAAGTCGCTTGCTATTCATGTGTTGTTCTTCATCCAAGGTGTAATCTGGCTTCGCTTTGATCTGTTTAGTCACAAAGCGAAATCAAAATCACCACTGGCCGTCTTCTCTTTGAAAAAAAAATCTCCTTGAAAATCGCGAACGGTGAAGTGAAAACCTGATGACATGCGTCATTACAAGAGTGTCCTTGCAGCTTCGAATACGCTAGACTGCTTCGGATCCATTCATGCTGTATATCGCATTGGCAATGACGTTATAACCCCCATACTTCATCATCAGTACTTGAGATGGGCAAGTCGATCGATAATGGTATTTTAACAAACCACCTTCCTGATACGCATCTATTCATCGCGGGTAAATGAAAAAGATTGGTTCCGAATGATGATTCATCTAGATAGCGTCGTTTCTGCATCCATTGTTTAACGATAGACCGGCAATAATAATCATTGAGAAAAAAAATGGCAAGCTTTGGGAGATTGATCATAAATCATAGGATGGAGAGATAAGTTTTAAGGCTTAGGTCTCCTTCATTCCAGCATTTTAGCGAAAGCACTGCCTCTATTTTTTCAATATTTGACTGCGATTGATCTATTCTTACTTGAATCCTCACAACCATTCATCATTAGTGATTTAATGCAGATAAAAGTTAATGAGTTGTAATGATTAGTTCCATGACATGTACGACTTTTATAGAATGAAAGTCGTAATTTTATACTTAATGCTGCTACTAATGACTACTGCTACTCCTCCTCCTCCTCATTCTACTACTACTACTACTACTACTACTACTACTACTACTGCGACTACTACTACTACTACTACTATACTCCTGCTACTCAGAGGTGTCGGAACGTCGGGCTCGGACAATGGAAGTGGGGGGGGGGGGGGGACACTTCCATTGTCCGAGCGATCACGATCACTTCCAGTGCCCCCCTACTTCCATTGTCCGAGCCCGATTATCCGCCACCTCTGCTGCTACTACCTCTAGCAGTTCTAATTCTACAACAACAACAACTCCTCCTCCTCCTCCTCCTCCTATACTACTACTATACTACTACTATCACTACTAAAATACTACTACTACTACTGCTACCACTACTACTACTACTACTACTACTACTACTACTACTACTACTACTACTACTACTATACTACTACTACTACTACTACTACTACTATACTACTACTACTACTACTACTACTACTACTACTGCTATACTACGACTATACTACTACTCCTCCTCCTCATCCTACTACTACTACTACTACTATCATGACTACTACTGCCATGCCTATACTACTACTACTACTACTACTACTACTACTACTACTACTACTGCTACTGCTACTACTACCCCCACTACTCGCACTACCAGTGTAAAAGTACTGTCGCTACCAATACTATACTACTATTGTCATTTAAATTATTACTACCAGTACCACTTTCCACCCTCTCTTTCAACCACAACCATTACCATCACTACTTTTACCACCACAGTCATCACCTATAACAAACACCTGACCTTACCCTCCCAATCTCCAATCACCACCCCCTCGTTCTTTCCTATCCGCCTCACATTAACACAGCCATCAACTATCATCTCATTATCATCATCTATTGACCACTGCTCTCCCGCTCACAACACAGCACACCTCGCTATATATACCAAACCGAGCTATCCCCGAGATAGATATCTCCCCTCCGCCAAGCCGATAAGGCATACCGGTAATGAGGATATAATAGGAATATCAGAGATGATGATCAAAATCATGATGCGGAGAGATTCCACTCGGCGGATCGATGGAAGAACGCGGGCGATCTTGACGTCGGTCGGTCCTATACTAAACGATAATGATATTATAAACACCGATACGATTATGACGACCAATCGCGTATAGTTAGTCTCTGAGCTCGGACACAAACTCACTTCTACCATAACGGTTTCGACACAGTTACGTGGCATATAATGTTAAGGAAACCGAAGTAAACTGAAATGATATATTAGTCATAAAGAAAGTTTCATTTTTTAACAATGATGATAATATAATAATAAAGATATTCCGTTCTTGTACACAGCGCATATTTTCATTCCATTTATTTCCACAATAACAGCAAACAAATACTTTAAAAAGACTTTCAGTTTTACCTTGGAAATAAAAGCTTGTAATTCAGAGTCCATATCACATTATGATAAAAAAAAGCCCTATACGCTTCCAAAGAGCTTAAAAATTCTGTGAATTCAACCGACTTGTGTACGTATTACAAGAGAAAGACAAGTTACATAAGTTACATTAAGGATTATACGTCCGGACTGCTACACGCGGGGATTCATAAAAGCGTGTATGTCGTAACAGCATGGGACACATTTTATTAAACTGATTATCATAATCATTCACAGTTATTTCACTTGTAGCAATTTGCTGTCATTGACAAGGGTCTTATATGCTTGCTTCCACACCGAGCATGATAATCACCTTATTTCCAAATGAATTTTGTTTTCATTTTTGATTTCTAAAGAATACAACAGAGACTTCTGAATCATATTCGCAATTCCCTATCAAGCCCTTTACCATCCTCTACACCCCCCCCCCAACCGTCCCCCAAAAGGAGAAAAGCAGACTGGTAACGATTCATATCTTCGCACTATGTCTGAAGTGTTCATTATAGGTATGTTATTGCGATAAGAGGCGTGAAGCAGTCTTCGGGATAACAAACCCGTGTAATTAGGTTTACTGTGATGGCTTTAAAGTGTGATGCGTCTACGTCATAACTCGAGTTGAAAAGATGAGCATTGAAACCCTGACATTGACTTGGAATTATGTCAGAAAATATTCCCGTCACTGAATTATAATGTCATATCAGGCATGTAGTCATTACGCAATAAAGAGAGTTTATTACCACGATAATTTACGACACCTTTAATGTGCAAGCACAGACTCTATAGTTCCGTCATTTCCATTTTGTTTCATCTCATTAAATCATGCCTACAAATTAATAATGTAACTGTGCCTCGAATGACATCGGTTAAAAAAGATGCTTTCCAACCATTATGCATTCAGAGCAGAATGGCCGTACTTGGATATATAAGTGTGTCCCCTGGGAGCCAGAAAGCGTTAACTCACACACTGTAATTAACGTCCTGCATGCTACTTGACTGGGAGACTACGTCCTATGATTTTGTGGATATCTTAGTTTATTACTGCCAGAGGCTAAATATGAATTGCTATTGACAATATGCCGCTAAAGTTAGCTTTCTCGTTAATTATCCACTTCGATATAAAATATAACGAGTCGAGAGGGTCTCGATAACACCGTAGAAAAACTTGATATTAATGCTTATCATGTTTCTTATCAAGAAAGGTTTTGTCCGTGGTGGCTTATTTATTATGTCGACAAATAAGGACTTGGATACACAATATAACACGCGTCATGAATTGGTTCAAAATAATAAATGGAAATTTTAACTCTTATGATGATAATTTATGTAATATTCCCAGCGGTAAAAGCACTCTTGAGTTAAGGTAACAAACTAGCTGGTTTAAAGTCCTTCTGACATGTTGAGGGGACAGTTGACTGGTTGCTTTGAAGAGCAATATGTAAAGAAAGTTTGTTACGAAAACTTGTTGAAATCATCAAATATGTTCCTTGCTCTGAGACATGTTCTTTTGTTCAAAATCTATACTCTCACTCCAGTGTATGAAAGTCTATGAAATATTTTACGGTTCCGATAAAATAATGCAGCTAAATATAGAACTATCTCCATTGGAAAAAGGACTTGTCAAGTGATTATGTAAGCTCAAAGAAATAAAGACAATGAAATATGACCGCATGCTTTCTTCTCTCTTTGACGCATCTGATACGTTCACGCTATTCTAGGATCTACGGTAGATATGGACCTACTGATTCATGTTTCGTGTTAAACGTCATCTTGAAGAAAACTATGCATTGTTGCTACGACCCATTCGGATCTATATTATATAGGAGAAATATAATATGCTAAGGTGTTATTTCCAAACGATGAATTTCTGCCGGTTAGGTTTTGTAACCAGACACAATGTTGAATGGAAATGATGACGTAAGGACATGTAAGATTTAGAATTATACATCTGCTCGCTATCCGTATCCCGAGAAAGAATGAAAGAGAGAGAGAGAGAGATAGAGAGGGAGATATAGGGAGAGAGAGAGATATATATATATAGATTAAACAAAAAGAGATGGAAATAGAAAGAGAGAAAAAGACTGGGAGAGAGAAAGAGAGAGAGATCATAGCGTCCACCTGCAAATCATTCACTATTGATCTTAAGTTTCCAAGTGCATTCTTCTCCGGAATCTATCAGACAGATTTGCAAAAAATAAAGTCATTATAGAAATTGCAAAATTGATATCCCGACTTGAAATAGAAGACGCAACTAATTCCTTTTCGTCGGTGACTTGGCGCCTCTGTCATTAACCTTCTGCCTCTCGCTAGGGTATTGTCACCGTGGAGATGGAAGGCCGGGTTGGGGTCCCCGGCAGGGAATGAGGGAAGGGGCTTCTGGGCTCTCCGTACAGCTTTCCGCTGCATTGATTTACGTCAAAACACCTGACGTCATCAAACTGTCAGCCGACAACAAATATTTTTTCCCCGCCATTCTCGTATCGGCCGGCCTCTCACACCCTCCTCCCCCTCGCACTCTCGCTATTCTCTCTGCCATTAGTTCTCTCAGTGCTCTAAGGAATGTCAATGAGTGTCGGAATCAATGCAGCAATAGCCGGACGATTTCTGACCGCAAAAATAGAAAATCTAGTCAGAGAAATGAATAATTGATGCGATTAATCAAGCAAAGAGATCTGAAATCAAGTAAAGCAAATCAAACGTTGTTTTTCAATCAACAGGAAATGATGATTACCGATTCGTGATTAAAATGGAAATTTTGCGATGACTTTATCAAATAGGCCGTTCTCAAATTTTTTCGCAAAATAAATAAAAATTTGCCTGTTTGTATAAAAATAGCAGTATTTGATATTGTTAATAATACGCATTTTTATCTAAATGTTTTGTTAGAGTCATCAAATCCTATTTAAGGTAATATGTTCCATGCAGGGAAAAACATAAACACTCTCTCTCAAACGATTTTAATTTAGTGTAAATGCATGTAAATAACGTAGCCAAATAGAGAATTTTTAAAGCAAGTGCCTTTACTTTGTCTCCCTTTATCATGTTTTTTGGCCATTAATGACATATCAAGTGAAAAATTGAAGAATTTTAAACAAAGGACGTACATCCTTTTCCCATTTTTATACTAATCCCCCCTCCCCATTTTTTATAACTTGTCTACCCCCTCCCGGGGGGAAGATGTTGATATCACTCTGTTGCTTGCAAGACGTTGACGTGGTGGCACCGCAGGAGACAGATCGATATCACACGTTTGCAAATCGATAGCTCGTGCCACGGTAAAGCATGGAAAGAGTAAGAAAGCATATTTTAGTCTGTTTTAGCTCAGACTTCATATGTTTATAATGTTGCAGATGTGTGCGTTTAGGTTCATGTATATATATATATATATATTCCGAAATGAAAATCCACGTGTTGGCATATGTACACACAAAAAATAAACAATAAACGTTGGATTAAAATATAAATATACTTTTGTTCATTTTTGTTTGTATATATTATATATATACATATCAAGTGATTCCTTGACAAAGGGCTATACCCGAAATATCGGATAATTGACATCTCTACGGTTTTTTTATTTATATTTGTCTTTTCTGTTTGTATATATACATATACATGTACATATAAATGTGAAGAACATGAACGTATATTTTATATCACTGGATGGTACGTTAGCGGGACAGTGAACAATGAGGTTTATTCCGTCACAATACATTGCTGTACATTAGCAGGACACTCGCGGACATTAGCAGGACATTCAGACAATGCTCCTAACAAAGCACTGTCCTGCTAAGGTACCATATAGAGTTATAATTATTACACTTAAGTATTTGTAACATACATGTGACATATTTTGAATTACATTATTTATACTACGATTTGCATTTGCGTCACTGTTGTGACATCATGACTTGTATACCATTATGATATGTACCTGAGGAAGGCCGTTGCAGGCCGAAAGCTTGTGTCATAAATAGAATTAATAAATTACAGCTACGTCTCCGCTTTCCGCTTTTTTGTGCGTCTTCACTATAATATATATACATGTATATATATATATATAATGTGAGGACACACATATATATATTGTGAGGACAAACACATCAACATTTATTATAAAATGTATGTGTGGGTGGGAATGTGTGGTGAGTGGAAGTTTGTGTACATGACATTCTTTCCACAGTTGAGCGTGTACATAAGCCTTAAATTTAATATCTGTTCATATGAGTACAAATTTGCCGAGTCGTTTTTCTTAGAGAAATAACTGGCTATATGAAATAATATTCACAATGGCAATTGCAAGACAAGTTTCCCAAATTCTGCTACGAATAGTTGATGTCATGATTGTTTGTGAATGATGATGGGCATCCTGTTGTTAAAAAGAAGGGTATAATGAAAGTAGGACATCTAAATGCTGCTCGACTCTAACTGAGATAGGACTCCTTCGTGAAATTCAGAGGGTGATAGGCATATACACTGAGCTAACTTGGTATCACGGAGTCTGACAGGCTTACACTACGTTACTTAAGGTATCGCGGAACGGAAATAACAAAATGACGAACTTGAGTCCCCAGTATCAGTCGGCTCATCCTCTTTTTCGTTCCTCCATCTCATTATATCTTTATCCTCATCATCCCGGGTTTCCTCCCAATGCCGCCATCCTCACATGTCCCTCATACAAAATATATCGCTGGCTTGTCTGTCTGCCGCTCCGGCCAATTAAAGCGTGAGAATGGTATCGAATGTACCTCAATATTAGAGCGCGTTTCCGCCCTGCGCCCGGCTCAGTTACGAGATCGGGACATCACTCGCGCTGACGGGGATCGGAAGAGTTCGGGTGTTGTCGGGATTCGATTACACGGATATATTGGGACATTAATCGCTGAAGGAATCGGAAGGGTTGGAGTTTTATCGGGGTCGGATTACAGAATTGTCGCGACATCACTCCCTGAACAGATCGGAAGGATTCGGGGTTTTTCGGGATTCGGTTACGGGAATATTTAGTTTTAAAGTTTCAAAGTTTTATTGATTTTCCTAATACAATTTTTATTAACAGTACATATGAAAATTAAGAGCAAGAACATACCAATTATGAAAATGGGAAAATGTGTCATGATTTAATGGACTCGGATATGATTTACACCGATAAAACAATATTTAGCATAATGTAAACATCGTTCACTAATTATAAAGGAAAACATAAGTGGAGGGAACATCACTCCCTGAACAGATCGGAAATATTCAGTTTTTTCGGGATTCTATTTTCGGATCATTTGAGTATGCTATGTATCTAAGAAGTAGCCGGCGTCGCATGAGAAGCTGGTTATCACTTAAAATATAATGTTTCTAACTTTTTCTGGTTATGTCATTTTAACCTGTTTTCTTTCCTGACGTGCTCCGATACCCTAGTGATAACACGAAAGAGAACCTCTCAGTCAACGGTGGATTTCTTTGCTATAAGTTGTAAAGATGTTTTCCATGAAAATATACGGTTTCAAAGAATATCAATACTGTAGAACTCCCACGATGAGATTCTCTAGCTGGTCAGTATCCGGGTTTCGACCTTGACTTTTGAAAGGGGAAAGGCCACAAAACATTTTGCGCCTCCCGCGCTACTATTCTTTCAAATTAAGTCCATTTTGGCGGGATTATTAACTTCCCTTTCATTTCCTTTCACGCCACACTACACTCTTTTCATTTCCTCTCCGCTTCGCCTTTCCGATTCTTATTTTTTTAATCTTCTTGATATCACAGCAATGTGCTCATGCTGAGTAATTGCCAAGATAAGTCTCCTTCAGGATTTTAGAGAGGAGGGTAGGGGCAATCCGTCTGTCACTAAGTGATTGAATACGTTTTCCCTCTTTTTCCACCATCATTCTCATAAAAGCCTTTCCTTTTTTTTAAAATTATGTCCTTGCTTGATCATATGCAAGTCCATTGTAAAGATTTTGCTGATTTTTAAAAAATTTATATTCACATTAGGCCAAAAAAAAAAAATTGTTGCATTGGCGTAACCCGCCCGACCCTAAAAATGTCGCCGACCCTAGGTTTTTTTTTTTTTTTGACTATCGATATCGCGTATCGTGCTGCCTTTGCGATCGCGATCGCGATCGAAAACCCGGAAGTGCTGCGGACAGAACTAGCTGCGTGTATTATGTATTATACTGTCGTAAAAAAAAAAAAAAAAAAAAAAAAAAAATCCCGACCGACCGACCCTATTTTTCAGAGACCCGTTACGCCAATACAACAATTTTTTTTTTTGGCCTTACATTCAACAAATATATACCAGACAGCACCTTCAATTGTCACTGTGTCAATATTAATTAAAAAAACACGGAAATGCATCGTTGGTATAATAACAAGAGGGAAAGAAAAGAACGGTCGAACTTGACAAGAATTTCGCTACATCAAACCATGCAGGGAATGGTCTCTCCTCTTGTATTTTAGTTTGGATAGTAGTGGATATTTGATTATTGATAAGCAGTTTGTGTTATCAGCTGTTTCCACTTTGTATTTAGGCTATCCTTTAGCTTTGCACACACACACACCTTTAAACTATATTATTCAGTTTTAGTTGAATTTGTCAATTTGCCATTGAATGCAGAAAAACAAACAAACTCTCCAAAGGTTTTCAGGGAAATTGTCAACGGTTAGTATTATCTTAAAAAAAGATGGAAAATAATTGTGCTTTTCAGTAAGAATTATTTTCGTAGGAATTCTAGAAAACAATCCACATCCATTATAATCTTGCTTTCCATATACTTTTGGTTATTTTTCCAACATTTCTTTTTAAAAGTTACGAAGTAAGCTTAAAACCAGTGTTTGAGTGAGATGAATTGCATTTGGATATTGAGTCTACTCTTTAAACTGATGTAAAACACTGTTAAAAAAAGTATTTTAAAAAATCGAAGTGAACAATTATCAGGGTTTTTCTTTTACTTCTTCTAGAAATTATATTGGGTATTATGAAATACCCAGTATATTTCAAGTGTTGACAAATAACTTTTATTAAGAAAATTTTATAAAAAGCCCCCCCCCCCCCCCTTTGTCGAACACAAATACATTGAAGTTGATGTGCTTTTTAAGCAAACTCCATTGGCCTTTAAACGTGATTGTTTGATCAAGTTCCATTTTCGTTTAACATCTGTAATGATTAATGTTCCCTCCCCCCCCCCCCCTTCTTCGAGCCTTCGTACTGTCGACTGTCGACCTAATGTACCCGTTAGTCAAATATACATATATATATATATATATATATATATATATATATATATTTATATTCACATAGGTGTAGTTAAATTTGGAGTTGAGTCATTCAAAAGTGCTCAATGCTGAAGGGCAGAGCATAATATTTGTACCTGGGTCCTGTCCAAGCCGAGTCGAATCATCAGTCTGCCTGAAGATCGCGTCGTGCTTGAAACCGACGGTAGCGGACAGGACTCAGCTACAAATATATGTATATATATATTTAGATTTGTCGTAATTTTTAAAACCTGTTTTCATGATAAAGTGCAACAGTTTTCGAAACGATTTTGTTTGTTAACGTTGTTTGAGAAAGAAAATATTTGTCCACATGTCTATTCAATGAAGGGAAAATGCTTATAGGCCTACATTAATATTGATGGACGAAATCGAGGCCGGTCATTACATAGAAACATTGCTTTTCACGTGAGTCGCTTACGTTTAATATTTAATCGACCAGGCTAGTCGGTCATGATGATAACAAAAACGAAGATGCGAACATAAAAGACACGAGTCTCTCGCTCCCTCTGATTAATGTGTCTATTGAGATCGACTGTGAGAGCATCGGCAGAGAGGAATGGATGGAAGGGGCATGTAGGGGGTAACATCCAGACCAACCAAATACAGAGATCTGGTGGTCGCTACAACAAGTTATGAATAAAAATATTGACGCTAAAAATGGAAGGTTCTGGTCATGCAATTACATTGTGAAAGAAACTGTCTCAAAGCAATTGGGAAAGGTTGACCATGTCTCCATAAGAATTGTTTTATATACTGTGTTGCCTTGGAATCTTCAACATAGATAAGAAATTGACCCAAATCTCGCTGAAAAGCACATGTACTGCACATAGAAATGGGCATATACTTCAGCTATTTCTAGTCGTATTTCGGAAATGAGGGCATTTGGAATTGAAGAGCAATCCTTTTCAGGGAATTTCTACAATGATGTTCTTGCAAACTGACATAAAAGGAATGAGAAAGATCACAAGCATTTTTTTTTTCACCTTTTCTACAATCATGTAGAACTCAATCTTCCTTTCAATAATGCAGGGCAAGGAACGACGGGAAAAGGATAAATCTTTTATGTTCTTTCAACTTGAGAAAACCCCGAAAGATGCAAGCTAAAAGCTATCAAGAGATGAGAAAGTGAACAGAAGAAGAGGCAAATATAAATAATCTGGTTTTTCATTCTGGCTAAAACCAAATAAAGGAACAAACTAAACAACTTACCAAAGTCATGATGACGTCCCTCCGACCATAAGGAATCAACAGCAACAAGAAGAGATATCCATCAAAGAGCAGGAGTCTACCTTGATATAAATTGACTTTCTCCGACTTGATGCCCTCTTTCGTTCACCCATTACATCATTATGTCTTTGTGAGCTTTTCAATTATCAATAATATTTGAAAAAAAAACAAAAACAAATCTAAACAAAATAGATCTGGCTCCTTTCTAATAACCGTTCTTTTAATTCACATTATAAATCAAGTTGACAACCTAAACGAGCTTGGTACATGAATTTATTCATATATTCACATTGAAAGAGATATAGGCACATTATTGACTTGGCCATTAGCATGGATCACCAGACCAAAAGTCTGACTTCACAAATCCATAAGGCATAAGTCATTTATCAATAAATTATGGAATTTCTCCGAATAAACTCTCTGGATGGCCTACATCCCCCAACCCCTCAAACAGTCCACACCCAATGGTACCCCCGCCTCCTCATCCTAGCTTCACCGTGTATATAATCTCCATTCAAAGGTTGAGAAACTGGCTGTAGGCGTATCTCAATTACAATTGACCTTTTCCCCCTCTCCACATAGTGCATTATTCAATGTTCGGAAACGCATGTTCCTTTTGTACAAAATGCAACGAGATTTTTCTCCACCTCTCGGGTTAGCAAAATCGAAAACGATAATAAAAACATGTACCTGAATAAACCAAGAAGCTGGTTGACTGTACTTTATAAGTGAAAGCATGCGGGTTAAGCTATTTACTAGATTTGCTGGCATTATATTGCGTCAGGACACACATCTGGATTCTCCCATTGTAGATCATAAGCTTTTTCACAGAGGACTTCTCTTTTTATCGAAATTACGGGATTGAAGTTATACAGTGCCACCGCTCCCATTGACGGGGAAGGCTGCTTTATTGCCATGGTGAAATAGTTGAGATGAACAAGAATAATTGGTAAGTCACCATGACTACTTATCGGGTGATGAGGAAAATTCTTCCTGTGGGTTATTATCAGAGTCGAATTTATATGCTTTTCATATTTTGCTGTTATAGGCTTATAAAAAACATGCTAGACAAGATAATGACTTCCCCTTTTCCCAGTCACTTTTAATTCCTGGTATTTTTCCCTTTTGTCTGGGTATTTTGTCACATTACTCAACCGATTCCGTCCCTTAAACGCCCCATCTCCCTCACCCACACATGCACTCTCTCTCTCTCTTTCCTGGTTCTTGCATTCTTCATGTATATGCCTACCTTTAGTATTTTGCCTTATACCTCAAATATGCGCTTCTTGGGCCCATCTCACAAGAGGTGTAGATTCGATTGCGTCATTACCTACGCTAATCAAGCCTTTGAAGGCAATTAACCCATATACTAGTTATTAAAAGTATTCGTATTAAAAGTAATGTGCAGTTTGAGTAAGCCCTCAGATTTATTGGATTTTTGTTGATAGAGAGCAAGATATTAGCAATACTATGATGCTGTGAAGACTTCACGTCCTAAAGTGGAATATTAAACAAATGAGAAGCAAAAAATAATTATATGCCGGGCCAGGGATGTAAACTCAAAACAACAACACTGCGTGCACTACACACAATACACACGTATAAACCACACACACATTGACACACATGCTATCTCAATGCAAAGCCCCGAGATTGTTGTGCGGGGAGCCGTCGGGTGGAAAGTTGCCGTGATCTAGCTCCTTACAGTTATTTACACTAAACTCATCACAAATCATTGTTAGAACACCAAATGATCTCGTACAAACATCCTTTGATACAAGGAGAAGAACCTGAGACTATATTTAACACGTTTCTTTCCAATTTTCTTTTTGCTACCAAAACTGTTCATGAGCTCTGAGCCGAGCTGACACGAGGCGACAGTTCAATTGCGTCACTGCCTGCGCTAATCAAACCTGTTATAATTCAGTTAACCCATACGTTACAAAATGATATCCCTCTTTCATGGCGCGCAAAAGACCGCACAAGTCAGTGACTCGGGCGTAAAGTCAGTGAGCTTTGCGGCCTTTAATGCGTCAAGGAAGAGTGACATCCTTTAAAAAGTGATTTCAAAATGAACATTGCAAACAAAACTCTTACTAACTGGCGTACGGGCTCTTTGCCTTCACAGGCTCAGCGCAGGTATACTGACGTAATCGAAATTACGCCTGGTGTGTAAACCGGGCTTTAGAGAACAGGGTACCATAACATCCCTTGGTGACCCAGTCCTATCCCAAACTGCTGTAAATAAAGCACCGCCTTCCACGCATACATCGAGTAAAACGTCAGTCACACTGCGAAGCTGACTTCAGACCGACTGATTCTTGAACTCTCAAGGTAATATATTTTTGGGGGTTCGAAATGTTGTCGGTCTGGGTGTCGGTCTAGTCGATGTGACTGGGTTATCATGGCTCATCTGAAGGAACACTCCCCCGCATCATCTAATCAATCACTTCCAGTCTGGTTCATGTCTTGTATTAAGAATGACCTATCACAGGATCAATAACCTATCTAACCGAGTGAATGAGTTCTCTCTTTCTCTCTCTCTCTCTAAAATAAAAAAGAGTGCATTTGACTCCCCCAGGAGGACCAGGACCAATAACCCCCTCTCTCTGAAAAAAGGGGGCCATTGTCACTCCCCGGGAGTCAGTGATAACATGTCTTGTAATAAGAATGACCTATCACAGGACCAATAACATCTTTAACCGAGTGAATGAGTTCTCTCCCCCCCTCTCTCTCCCTCTCATCTCTCAAAAAGAGTGCATTTTCACTCCCTCGGGAGTCAAGTCAGTGATAACATGTCTTGTAATAAGAATGACCTTTCATCACTGGACCACCGAATCTAACCGAGTGAATGTGTTCATACGATACACCTTCCCCCTTCCCAAGCAGCGCTTTGAAACACGATTCGCAAGATATAGTCTGTTTATCCGCTCGTAATACCTGTTGCACACAAAGCGTCTGTCATTTACTGACGTACGACTACGTCAGCGACTGGCACGGCCCTTAACCCTTTCAGGACAGGACTTATTTAAGGGCTAAATTCATCACATTTTGATCTTCAAATTGGCAACAAGAATATTTCTCTTTTAGTGCTACTTGGTTCTAGTAAGGTGTAATGTATTTGAAAACAATATACAAAGGAATTTTGTCCAAAAGTTGAACAAATTGTCAATTTAGATAAAAAAACAATGATTTTGAGCCTCTCAATGTGTTGCCAATTAAAGGACTTTCAAGCTTATTCTCATTTTTTAAATTCCTGGCATCAAACAAAATATGGTCATGCAACAAAAGTGGACATAGTGGGTGAGGGAATTTCTGCTTTTTCTGCTCCCGCATCTGGTATATTGTCTTGAAAGTTTTAAGGTACCATCTGAGAGTGACATCGGACAAGAAGGACACAGTCACAAACTGATTTATCTATAACACACTATTTTCCTCATTCCCAAAGAAAACTTAAAATGCATGTCTACAGAACCAGGCTTTGAATTTTTTTTTCTTCAGACTGTCCTTTAATATCCCAAAGGTCGAGTGACCACAAGTGCGTTTGGAATTACAAAGCATTCTATTTTTCGTGTTTAAAGATGGGGGGGGGGGGGGGGGGGAATCAGCTAGACGGACTATGGGTTTTAAATTATTCAAAATTGTCCTCATTTTAAGACCGACGTGACCGGTTGCCCGATTGGAATGGGGAAGTTGAGTAAATGGAAACCTTAGAAAAAGTATGAGGGTCAATTTGATACAGAGTTGCTACAGGGAATTGGTAGTAAGACTCTTTGGTTGCTCAAAGCAATATTGTTGTCCTCATAAGATCTCCCAAATCCTTTTAAATTTCCATGACCAAAGGCCGTTTTTGAGAGAAAAGGGTATACAATAATTGAAGACTCGGGAATTCCCAAGAAGTAGTGGGTGAGCAAACATAAGACATTGCCTGAATCGATACAAATACCATTTCGTTCTCTTCGATTTAGGTGGCATGACCCGTCGTTTGATTAAGGATATTGGGTTTGGCAATATTTGATATTGGAATGGACTGGTCGCTGATGTATATAAATCGTTCGAAACGCCTTCTTGATTTAGGTATAGTCAATTTACACAGCGGACAACGTGCTAGGTAAAACTCACTCATGAACTAGTTCTCTTTCCAGGTTAATTGCCAGACGAAAATGACCTTGAGCTATGCACCTGACTTTCAGCCAGCCGTATGACATTTATCATAAACGCTGCTGATGGGGAAAGTTTAATATTCGAAATTGGAAATCAACCCAATTCAATAACCCCATGATGCAAATGTCGACTCGTTCACTTGACTGTAGCGGCGATGTAGTTTTAAAAACTTCTATCGGCATTTTGCAGTTATTTACGGTAATCATCTCGCAAAATGGCAATGAAAAGAAAATTGTAATTTTTCAAATGGGTTTTTTTTTAAAGGAAGCTAGTATTAGATGTATTTCCTTGCGCTGTACAGATGCAGTTCGTTTGGATTTACTATACTGATCGCGCTATGTATATACAATAATTATATCCTACATCGGTATAATGTTCCCATTGACTTCCCGTGCTGTGAAATCCAACACCTTTTGACAATGAAACTGGAAATAACGGAAGTAATTCTCGAGGACGAGGGGAAAAAACAGGGTATTTTGATAGGTTAAAACGACCGAAACATCAGGTACTCGCAAGCTATCAGGTTTCAATCTTATGAGACTGGGCCGAGTAGTTAAGACTATAGCAAGCTCTTGCAATTGCTTTTTGCACACACATGGTTATGAAAGTATTTAAAAGATGCCGTATAGCCTTTATACTGGACCAGAATATAATACGAGAGGTTTCGTATAATTTTCAGATAATTATGTTTACGATTGATAAATCATAATCATGATGTTTTTATAAGCATTCGCGTACTGTCTAGATTCAGGACATTGCATGATGACTAAAAGTATCAGGCAATCATGCAATATAACGAAGACAGCAACACAAGGCGTATGCCTACTATTATAGGCCTATATATTATCAGGAGCCACGGAGCGTTTTCAATAGGGAGGGGCGGGAGAGGAGGGCTGAGTATGAGAACGAGCATAATTATTATTTTATATAACATAAGCATTACCAAACGTGTCCCAGCCACCCTCCCCCCTCCCCCGTGCCGCGGCTCATGTGTATTTATTCGAATTTTTTTCGTTTAAATGTTGGTATGACTTCTTTGAAATTGCAACCAGTAAACTCGCAGCATCATGGACAAGTGTCCTTGCTTCCTAGTTTTTCCCTTGGTTTTCCCCTACTTATTGAAATTATGTCATCAGTTAGAGCGCGATCTGTGTGCTCAGTCCCGTCCGTTCATAAATCAGCTGGTCGAGATTAAAAGCACCCAGACGTGATCGGTCTTGCAATGAACTGATCGGGGACACCATAATGATGAAAAGACTAATATGTCTGGCATTGGTTCCGTCATAACACCACAGACTTCCTTATATAAGAGAAGGAAATTGAAATGTTAGCTTGCATGTGTCGTCCTAAAGACAGACCTTTTTCCATCTTGTTAACCCTTTCGAGACAAAATGTTGTGGTTTGGCTCAATGACTTTTGATTCAGGGCCCTAAACAATATACCAGATGCACGAGTAGAAAGAGCAAAAATTTCTGCGCATACTGTGTCCATTTTTGTTGCATGACTATTCAATTCAATTCACTTTTTATTGCGTTTGATCCCAGGAATTTTTAATAGGAGAATAAACTTTAAAATCCTTAAATTGGCAACACATTGAGAGGTTCAAAATCATTGTTTTTTGTCAAAACTGGCAATTTTTTCAACTGTTCGACACTGTTGGTAACCATGAATATTCTTTTCAAAGACATTAAATTTTATTCAAACCATGTAGCATTAAAAGAAAAATATCATTGTTGCTAATTTGAAGAACAAAATGTGATCAATTTAGACCTGAAATAATTCCTGTCATGAAAGGGTTAAGGATTTGATTTGGCGTGAGTTGCACTCGCAATGAGCTTCAATTAGTGTTATATTTGTTTCGTGCAGTACCATCTGTAACACTAATTTTTAGATGGATTTGTGTACTTCTGTACTTATCAAATCAGGCCAATCAATCGTTCATGTCGACAGAGTGCCGAGAAAGCAGGTGCGATAGTAGTTTAAAACATTTACATATTAGAAATGTTAAGAGCACAGAGTTGAAATTAACATGATTAACATTGAATTATTGAGTGATCGTATAACGCTTTCCAATCCATTTGAAAATTGGACTGGAATTAATCATAGAAGAATATGGGTTATAGATAATACCTCAACTGACAAGTAGGCTACAGTGTTTATGTGATAAACTGAATACAAGAGAATGAATGGCTTTTTTCAAGAGTGGATACGAGAGGCTTACATAGGGTAATTATTAGATGACCATTTTGTGTTCTATGTGATTATGCTTGTTAATCATGACATTCCTATTATAATGCTGCATTGACTCTGACTGACAGCATATAGTATTTTGCTATGTCAAGAACTAGATACTTAACTGTTTAGATAGAAAGGGAACTTATGTAATGAATATCCTAATCAGAGTGCTTCGTTAAGTTCCTTAAAAAATCCTCCAATTTGAGTGATTGACATAGCGTTAGCCTGGTGTATAGTTTTGAAAAATCATCATGATCTACATTAATTGTTATCGACGTATGCCAAACAATTGACTGATTGTATCTGACAATTTTAAATGATATAATCTGTTATTCGTGTATGCAAAGTTGTTACTGATGCCTGCGAAAAACCACAGACGGTGGTTGTTGAAATATTCATTACGTTTCAGTGTTTTTATTTCCTCATGAACTCTCTCATTCATACCTATATCTCAGTTTACTTCGACGAACGTACCTTGTGTTTTTTCCATCGAATATTCAACTGTGCCCAGATACATGTACGGATCAGTATGCATATATTTCACTGAGGTATTCACAGACGCCCCCGGGAAATGAAAAAAAAAATGCATACTTTATATCACTCTTAGGATATTTGCAGGCAGTGATTTGCATTGGGTGAAGGCGCAACGAACGATGAATTGAAAATTCGTTGCATTTTAAATACAGTTTATGGAAATCGTGTGGATATATAAGGATAGTTTCTTTTTAGAACGCATTATGATCAAATAAATCCACCTGTTGCACCTAGAATAGAAGACATACACCAGTTTGTCAATTTTAGAGTATTCAACTCGAATTAGTCATGGCTAAATGTCTGATATTTTGTTCAAAATTTGATAAAGAGTGGTGTAATAAATCAGTTCGTAATTACAATTTGCGCATGTGCAGATAAAGGTCATTTGTACTGAGTACAATTGACCTTTATACGCTGTCATTTTGTACGCACTAGTATAGCGTGTCTATCAAAACAGATGCGCGTGCGCGTACAAATTTGAGTAATTTCAGAGTCATTTGTATCATGAACTAATTACGAACTGGCTTATCGGGCAAAACGTTTTTGCGAAAATGGCAAAATATTGCAGTCTGACATGGGTACAATTATTTTTGATATCATTTCTTAAAATTAAAGGGAGTGAAAACCCGAAAACACGGCTTGTGTTGGGAACGCCACGCCAATATATATGAAAAAGGTTACATTAAGAAAGTCATTGATTGCATACAATGTCCATGCTATGTCAAAGAAAGATATAAAAAATCTTAAATTATTTAGAGTGGGAGGATGGGAAGGGAATGAGAAAATAGATGGATATTTATGCGCGGAGTCTTAGCATCGCATAATGGCAAGTTCATTATATATATAAAAAGAAATTAGAGAGGAGGTAGAAATAAAATCTGCTAAGTTTTATGCTACCGCCACGATCCCCTTATTTTTCAAAAACCACATCCTATTGCAATATGGTGACTAAATACGGCGAAATGCGATATCGAATTCTCCGCTCGAGTGCTACCCGCAGCTTTTCATTTTAATGCTGTGCCGTGATTTCCAAGGATGAAATAAAAACACACAAGGAGATAAAGGTATGAGTTGAAAGGAAGGAAGTTGGGAGACAACAAGAGAGGGAGAGAGAGAGAGAGAGAATGCAAAATAGAGGCACATTCCACCTCCCTGGGTACAGTACCGGTATATGAAGAAAAAAGAGAAAGAGATTATCAGGGAAGAGGAAAGGGAAAATATGGAGGAAAGGAAAGCAACATGAGCAAGATGAGGACAAAGCGAGTATGATAAATTATATGCAGCAAAATGTGCTTTCTCAAAAGGTACACCATCAGGAAGACATTAATGATTATTTCATGTAATAATCACTCCAAATCCTTTTCAAATGATTAGTTTCGAAGGAGATGTTTAAAATTCATAAGAGCCTTGAATCATTCCGGTGCATCAATAATACATCCATATCCCTTCAGAAATAATCCATTCCGACTTCCAAAATGTACAGTTCTTATACGACAGTGTTTTCAGCTCATGGCAGTGGAAATTATGATAGCTGGTGAAAATTCATATAATATATACAAAGCTATTGAAAGTTTTCATAAGTATTTGCAATCGTGTTAAAGATAAAAATTATTCCCACATCTGGAATGCTATTTCATATTTGTTGTACACACACACATATTCTATGTTTCCTATTGTTCGAATTTCAACCGATGACTCCACTATTGAATTGCGTCACAAAATTCATTGACGGAATAAACCACACCCACACACAAACACACACACCCATACCCACATATACAACAATAACAAGCAAACAAGTGTTTTAGAAATAGTTTAGTATCGAAAGTACAGTATGCAACAAATCTAATTTGATTTCATTTTAAAACATGAATTTAGATAGCCGGGGAAAAAATTATATATTCCTGTAGAAAACAGGTCTATCAAATACATGAAATATATTTAATACTTCAATATCAAAAGTATAGGATGGAATAAATTCAGTTTCGTTCAATTTCTTTTCTTATTTAATGTTTTATTTTAGCCGCTTTTTATTGTCCATATAGTAAGTCAGGCTTTCGTGCATATAGATAAAGTACTCACAATCAATATTTACCTAGATTTTAAAAAATAGAAATAAAGAAGAAATACAGGGCAGCTATACTAAAAGAATCATCAATATTTTGGTCAAAAACCTAGATTTAATATTCCAGCCAACTTGCCCGGTGATTTTATCCATAAGAACACTGGTAGCCAGGCGCCACAAGGTCATCAAAATATTCATAAGTTTGTCTTTTACCATCCATCCTACGTTTATTGTTTTTCAAGATGTTTGAAATTAAACTTCACTGTCCCAAAGTCATTTTCTAGATCAAAATTCGAAAAATAAATATGATAGTTAAAGAGGTGCGAAATAACCCTCTGATCACCTTTATCTTTTATAATCTTTCCACTCTTAACCGTATTTGGAGCACCTACTTCCACTCTTTGGAAATAGCCATATATATTCTTGTCTTGTATGCAACAATATTGTTTTAGTAGTAACGTTTATTTGACAATGACTATGTCATTTTCAAATTTGAAAAAAAAAAACATGTAGCTTTGCAGCTTTGAAAGGGCACGAAGTCATCTTTATCAACTGAAAAACATAGCTTTTACAAATCTAATGTGAAAATGCGCTTAGAAGTACCTCAAAATACAATACAGCATATGATAACAAGCTCTTGAAATGATCTGCTTATTCATTGTCACTATATCTTTAATAAAGTCCCTTGCATACGTCCGCCATCCATCCAATTAACATGTATCTGACACTGATGTTAACGTCGGAGCATGGCTTACGGCTATATAAAGATCATAGAGATTGCATATCTGTGATGTCTTTTGGAGGTCGCCATGATTGTCAGTATAACCATCAGCTAACCTACTAAAGTCACGTGATCAAGCCGCATGGCGAACTGAAAAGGAAAAATTGCTCCAGAATATCTTAATGAGTCCTTGGTGAAAGTATACATCTTCCACAATCTCAGATCTGCTTAGAATGTTTTCTTTGTAATGTCCTGTTATTCAAACTTAAGTTTTATGAAGAGCGATCATTTGCTCTAGCTTCACCTGTACTTCGGAATGCTACCCCATCTCAAATGAAGGATTCATCCACAATATCTAGGTTAAAACAAATTCTTAATATGTCTTTGTTTAAAATGTATTTTTGTATGAACTTTGGTTCATCCACAGTATCTAGGTTAAAACAAATTCTCAATATGTCTTTGTTTAAAATGTATTTTTGTATGAACTTTGGTTCATCCACAGTATCTAGGTTAAAACAAATTCTCAATATGTCTTTGTTTAAAATGTATTTTTGTATGAACTTTGGTTCATCCACAGTATCTAGGTTAAAACTAATTCTCAATATGTCTTTGTTTAAACTGTATTTTTGTATGAACTTTGGTTCATCCACAGTATCTAGGTTAAAACAAATTCCCAATATGTATTTGTTTAAAATGTATTTTTGTGTTTTTTGTTCACCTGTTTTTCCTTTTTATTTTCAGTGCATTATATCATTTCGACAACAACCCTTAACTTATTTATTCGCTCTTCTCATTCTCCTGACGACGGCCAGAGCATTCTGACCGGAACGTGGAGTTATTCCAACTCACATGGTTGTACCGCAAACCTTTTTGACAATAACCCTTAACTTGTGTACAGTCAGAGCATTATTGTAGGTACTACTAATTTACCTTGGAAATTGAGGACAATATGAAATACGGATTATTGGGTTGTACATGTATATCTGGCTCGTGATATAATAATATATGCATTAGCAAATTTCAGATAATTGATTTTTCATCAGATGTCATTTTTTTGTTAATCTTGTGAAGAACTTAGTCAACAGGAAATTGAACAAAACCAAGCTTCGCATTTTCGGGATATTGTAAGTGCATTAATAATTCTAGATGATTGTTGTTCATTTTTGGTGATCACATGTTTATGAAAGACTTTGGTCAACATGGAAATAAACATTAAAACCAACCTTGCAACATTATGAAGGGATATGAAGTGTATTGATGACCGGTGAAAGGGCAGTGTTGATAAAATTATCATCGATGATTGGACTCGTGTAAACGTGTAAACAAGTGGCGAAGTGCGTTAATTATGTCCCGATTACTGCAATGACACGGGCGGAAGGTGAGTGCCGCGTAGTTAATGGCTGACTCACGCGTTAGCGAAGGGGGGGGGGGGGGGGGCTGTTCAAATGAGACCGCTTCACTGGAGTTATCAGGTCATGCACTTAGCATAAATTTTGTGGGATACAGTGAGACAAATTGGCCATTAGCCCCGCAAGTTTTCCCATGGCGGTGAATATTTTCCCCCTTTCCATATAGGCCTATACAACCCCATCTCTCTCTCATACGCGGTGACTCGGGATTCATTCCTCATAGGAAATCATAGCGTGTTTATTATACACACAAATGAGGGTTAATCTGATAAAAAGTGACGGGAATTTGCACGGTCGTGTGGAAACTGGTGGGGAGAGTGATACCAGGTATGAAGTGACGAAGTAATTGATGTATATCCATTTCATTTCTTTTCTAGTGTACACCACATTGTTTTCTTTTCTCTTTCTTTTTCTTTTCATATGAAGTTATGACAATTGTAATGTTCTAATTCAGATATTTTGTAGACTGTTCCCTTTTAAGGATAATCGAAGAATATGCTTATATCTACTTTCGTTAGCACTTTTGGTGATTTATTTGCTATCAGAAATGAATTCAAATAATTGACTACAACATTACAAGTAATGAATAATACTTTAGGGTAAACTAAACAGCTTTTACCTACTTCTATTTTGTACTATATGTAGTAAGAAAAAGTTTGTTGTTTGATTGTTCATTAAAAAAAAGTGGAAGCCAAGAGATAAAATTGTATTTCTTTTGTTTCGTAAACCTATACACTTATGTATTGTAATAATTATTAGCATTTCGGGCATTACGCCAATGATTGTCATAATGTTAATTTACCATCTTTTTCACAAAAATCATCATTTCTCTCTGCATCCTCATCCTCATCATGCATGCACATATACCTTTAAGCTATTGTGTAGTCCCGGTCATTCACATCCAGGTATGTTTGTTTTTCGTGTTGTAATAATGGTCTAATCCCTTCCAGCTCACGCATAAGCACACTTAATCAGACATGATACATCCATGACAACGACAGGCTATCTGCCTCCCATAATATTTGAAGAACGATTTACTGTTGGCCAACCACCTATCTAACAGCGGGGGTAGGGCAAGGACTCGCAGATGGGAACTACCTTCGTATCTCAATAATATGATATTAATATATATATATATATATTTATATATAGAGTGAGAGATGTCTCCTGACTTGAACGTAGTCGCTGTCTCATGATGTGTATAACATAAGCGTGAGAGATATAAATGAGACTCATTTATATCTCTCACGCTTATATATATATATATATATATATATATATATATATATATATATATATATTTGAAATTGTGATTAAAAAGTGATGTACATATATATATATATATATATATATATATATATATATATATATATATATATATATTTGAAATTGTGATTAAAAAGTGATGTACATTTATTTAGTCATTTTTTAAAATGATATAATTGTTAATATCTTTTAGGTGGATGTGATTTTATGTGGCAACTTTAGATTCCCTATATCTGCCCATTAAAGTGCCTCATAATACCCCCTCTCTCTCTCCCTTTCATTTATATTTTCCCGTTCTTCTTCAGTTTACTTTATTGTCAGATTTTTCTTGCGAATATAATATGATGGGAATTGATCATTTCAAAAAAGTCCTCCCGAAAAAAAGCAATTTTCACTAATGGACGCTGACTTGAATAAACCCCGCAAAGCTTAGGGCAATATAATCACAACTAATGCACTCTTGTCCATCCCCCACACCATTTATATGGAGTTTTTTTTTTATTTACCGTGAGTGAGATGCTCTCTCTCAAAATAGCCGAAAGCATTCATAGCTCAACCAATATTGTCATATTGAGGGTCAGTCCATTTACCTGTCTCTCTTTCTCTATATTATTTCTAACCCAATTCTCAAATGTCCTTACCTGATGATCAAGTATTAGCTTAAAGTAAGCGAGTTTGTAGGCGTAGGCCTATATACTAAACTTTTCTGTAGTATATAAGAAATAAATGATTTGTACGCAGGTGGTTATCACAATTAATAGCCATGAATCAAGAATTTGTGAAGGAAAGCGATGTATTGCCTCAGGAAACAACTTCGAATCTTAAGGATGGGACTAGACGAGGCGCTTGATCTGTAAAGCGGCACATTATTGTACATATCTGCCGGTCATACAATACGTCTGCAATATCACTGCGGCGTCGTTCCTCTGTACTAATGAGCACAGCATCGCAGTCAAACGTTACCGCCTCCGGCTCATTATTTTCATCTATTTTTTCCCCCGCCATTTTATCCCCCAGCAGCCATGTGGGAAAGCGTGCAACTGTTTGCGAGGGAGGAAACAACGATAAACAAAAGTGCCATTTAGAATAATCACCCAACGGCAGTAAATCGTGTGCTAAATTATAACAAGGTGCTAAAATCGAGAAGTGACGTCGGTTTAAGGATTTAACTATTAGCTTTTTCGATGACTGAAGTATTATTTTCTGCCGATCGAGTCCGCTGAATTGCAATCAGCATGGAATTGCGATTGTGCGTGGTAATTGAATGCGATTCGTGCGGGTGTGGAAGGGGAGATGAAAGAGATTAAAATCATTTCTATTATTGGTGTACTCCAGCGTATTGACTCTACTTTTTATATTGAAATTGCAATTATTAATTAGGCCTTCAATGAGATCATCCTCTTTCGGAAACATATTAATGTAACATTATTCACCCACGATGTTTTTTCTGGTTTCTGACATTACAATAATTATGCCGGCTCCAAAAATATTTGCTTATTCCAGTAATGACATCCTTAATCAAGAAATGTTAGTTATACATTGTGCGTAGGCTTATTATTTTGTATAGGTTGTATTCCTATGTACGAGTTCAACAACATCCGTGATAAGTGAAGAATATCTAAAAAGACCAGATATTTTTTATTCTACTCCAATGTTTCTTTCAGAACACTGCCACATGCATGAAAAGAGGAGTTACATTTTTAAATGGTCATAGAAAAATAGTATTATGAATTGTTTGTACAGTATATACCGCTACTTAGGCAAATAAATAGCATCTCCGATGATCTTAAGACATTCTATCTATGTCTTGTACGGAAAGTAAATGTTCCTTTTTAGAGTTTTAAAACTTCTATTGAATATGGGGGGTACGTTTTCAATAACCATTCCTATTATCTACTAATTTAATTTTCAAAGAAATCTCCTATCATTGCATCCAGACATGCAATCTTATATTCCATTATCTTTTTTGCACTTATATTTCCAACATAAATTTTCAAAGTTTTAGTAGTACCTTAATTTAATCGAACAATAACTTTAAATGAATACATACAGGAGCTCTCTTGCACTCAATCACATCTTTATACGTAATTTAATCACTAATTCATTTTCCTTTTAAACCAGGGTGAACTAGTTCCTGCACTGCTTAGCAATAGTATAGTGCACTCCCATTCTATTATTGGGACGAGTTTTTCTTCACCTTATCTTGAGTAGATGTGTACCTAGTGGGCGTAGATGTTAATGAAGATCACGTGACACATGGCTGTTTCCTTTCCTTTCCCCGAAGGAGGGGGAGGAAAACTTGATTTCTACCATTGTTCAGTTCACTGTTTATGGGGTTTTCATGATCTTGTTCATACGTGCTGAGTCTCCTTCTCATTTAATTTCAGGAAATCATATCTGATATTCGGCATAAATCGAGAGCTGTTGAGGGCGTATGTAATCGGATGTCACATGGTTACTTGCATAGTCATAATTTTGGTGACCTTTTCACTGGAAAAAAGGATTAATTTATACTAAAGTCGCTTCAGTTCATCCATCGCTTTCTTTTCTTGGATGTGGGCACATACTTTATCTACTGGAGGATTGAAAATGTCTTCCTATCAACATGATCAATGTTCTATTTGGGTCTCTTCGCCAACGTACATTGAGACTCAAAGCATGGCGTAATGACTCTCATACTGTCTTATTGAAATAGACAACTCTCTCTCCCTTTCTCTACCCCTCTCTCTCTCTCTCTCTCTCTTTTTACCCCAACTCTCTTTCTCGATCCCCCCTCTCTCTCTCTTTATCTATTTGTCAATATTCTACATTAAAGTACTAAATATGTAGTCCCTTGTCATCTCGTCAACGTACCAAGCTTTCCTCTGAAAACGCCAACGCATACATACATAGTAATATGCTGGGAAGATGGTAATCTTACGTGATCAAAATTGAAGAGGGCACTGACGAGAGAGAAGAGAGAGAGAGAGATAAGATGGGGAAAGGGAGGGGGGGGGGGGTAATGATGAGAGTCAACAGTTATCTGATGTCTCTCACAATGGGCTTGTAATCATGTCGGTAGAAACCACATGAGCGCAACCGATGCGGGAGGAAAAACCTAACATGTTGACACTGTTACCGGCATGGTTTGTGTATTATGGAGCGGGCTGCGATGCGAGTGATCCCTGGCTTGCAAAAGATAACATCTTTTTAATAAAGAGGATGCTCTCTTCCTCCCAGAGCTTCCAGACGCCTTCTCAATCATCCTCACTTCAGACCCTTCTCCAGGGGGCGCCAAGGGTTGTATTGGAAGATGCTTCTACTCATGCCTTTATTTGACAAAATGAAGGAGAAAACAAAATGAAGAATCGATATTCTATTAATCATACTTGAAAGGATCTACGGTTCCTTCTTTCATGGGTGTTTCGGGAAGATACAACAAGAACAACAACAAAAAAAAACCGCCTACAGAATGTTTTAAAGGTTTTATACAACAATTGGGATTTTCGGGAAGCCAATGATTACTGCGTAAAATAATGTTAAGTGATAAAAGAAAAAATCTCTTGCAGTGAATCATGCGACAAAATAAAAAAAGCTTATGACTTCATTCACATAACTATTCAGCTTGATATCATACAACCTTGAGTAATAAAGGCGGTGTAATCCCCGACTTTTTCCCTATCCTGCGGAATTATATTGCTACTGCCATATTCTCTAAGCCTTTCCTGTTATCGCTTCGCCATTCCCCCGAACAGTTTCTACGCTAAATTAACGCTGAAATTAACGTCAGATCCCATCATTAGTTCTAAGAGAGGGCATCTAGTTAGACCAGTAATGAAAACAGAGAGAGAGAGAGCGATCGGGAGCGTGAGATTGAGGGAAAGGTGAGCAACTGAGAGAGAAAAAAGTGAGGAATCAAGAAACGTAAAGAGTGGAAGAAACTAACATAGAAAGAGTAAGTGGAAAGAGAGAGAGAGAGAGATAGAGAAAGAGAGAGAGAGAGAGAACGAGAAGTGAGAGGGTACGAGAATGGCGTCGAGATGTGTGTATACACAAACAACCTGAGCGCTGGTTGGGAAGTCGCCGAAAAAACAAGTTGTTTCTAAAAATACGGCGCAAGTGATGAATTGATTGGTTCACTGAAAGGCTTGTTACTGTGTCTTACAAGAAAGGAAGACCTCAGGTGTCTGTTCCCACTGCCATAAAAGCATTCACGCGAACATCGGAATACGGATGTAAAACCGTAAAATTCCCATTCAATAATCAAACGTGACTCGCTTGCTGAGGCTGTTGACACGATCCCATTATCGTAATCATTTCGAATTCCCTTTCGTAATTTTTCCGGAAAAATAGAACAAATTGCTAGAATAAAACAATAGTTACTACCAACGAGAGAGTGAGGGCGGTTGGAATAGAAGGATGGAGGGAGTAGGAGAGAGACAGAGAGAGACAGAGAGAGAGAGAATGTAAATGAGGAATAATATAATTGGGTAAACACTCAACCGTGTCAGGTCTGTAGCGCTTGATTTGGTCGTCTGTCCGATGCCTTCATTACATTCCACTCTCCCGCCTCGCAATGTTTCCGTTCTGTTGATTGATGACGAGTGGGTGACCAAATAAGGACACAACTACTACTACAACAAGTCTCCATCCATCTATCGCGCTCTCCTTCTACTTCTCACTGGTCAAACACGAGCGACATACAGTTTGTTGAGAGCCAGAAGGACACAACTACTACTACAACAAGTCTCCATCCATCTATCACACTCTCCTTCTACTTCTCACTGGTCAAACACGAGGAACATACGACATAAGTAGACGGTTGCTGAGGGAGATAGAGACGAGAAATTCTTGGAGAACGACGGAGGGTTTATGGGAGAAAGATCATGTACGTAGGTTGACAATCTACGGCAAGGTAGAGAAATAAAATGAACTTATGAGAAACTGATGTAAAATTGTTTTAGATGATTCGGGGATAATGAGAGAAGAGCTACAACTAAAGGAAAGATACAGAAAGAGAGAGAGTGTGTGTGTGTGGGTGTGTGGGTATACATGAGGCTGCGCATGTGCGTGTGTATTTGTGTGTGAGAGATTGAGATCTGTATCATGCATTTTGGTCTACATTATGATGCATTCATTCAGTTATTACGCCAAAATGCCAAAGGATTTGGATCTCAAATCGAGATGAATATGCAATATCAGGGAAAAGAGAACATAATTATTCTAATCAAAAAGTTTCAATTAGGAAAAGAGATAACTAAATAATGTTATGTTATCAATGTAGATATGTACTAGACGATGTTTAAAATCTATAGATTTCCATACCACAGTGCCTTTCTGCGTTATCAACTTAAAGGAACAGCCAGGAGATATTAATACAATCATCCCTGTCAGGGAAGGGGAATTGAATAGGAAAGACGGCGAAGAACGAAGGCAGGGCACCGAGTTAATATTTGATCAAGCGTCGAATCCTTATTATAATCTGAAATATGTCGGACGCGTTGTTTACGTTCGGATGAGGTAATCGGCCTTATGTAGGGAATAAGACCAAAGCTCCAGTTTCTGTTTTCCCCGGTGCTTCAAAAATTTTCCGCATGAAACGAGAAACTGCGATGTTCCCGACCTCCTGTATATACACGCCAAGGGAGGAAAAAATATCTACGTAAACAAGACAATATTTAAAGAGCAGATAGATTTTTGGTGAAGGTAAAAAATAATTTGCGACTTTTTTCATTCTTTTTAGGTCAGTTTCGAAGAATATCATAGAATACGTGTACCCTGATAAAAGTTGTTCTTCGAATGCCCTCCTATTCGAAATATGACGCGGAAAAGCTGCAATTTTAAAGCCAAAAATTCATGCAACGTGTGTGTATCCCCATATTACACAGTTTTATGTGCGATGCATGTGACTCCCAGCAAAGATTGCGTCAATTTCCTTTTGTTTTGATGATTAAAAAAACCTCACAATATACCCAATTCTTATGTACTCAATTAATCAACTGTTCCTAATTGCTTCCAGACAGGTTTTTTTCCCACAAAGTAATCGCTAAACCAGAACGCAACTTTATCTTTAAATCCGCCATCGACGAGTCCCGTACATGGTCCCATCGATGACTTGAGTCGAGTTTCAGATACTCTAGGCAGCTCCCCATTAGAAAGACGCCGCGTTGTATAGTCTACTTAACCAAATCTCGGCTCAAATGTCTCCACATTCATGTTATCCTGAAACCGATGGCCCCCTAGTGTCCCCTTCAAGTCGTTTAAAACTGAGGATCTTGTTCTCTCTTGTTCTTCATCTGACTCTTTTTATCTGTCTTTCTCTGTTTCTATTTATCTTTCTTTTTTATCGATATACCCATCTCCCCCATCTCTCTCTCTTTCTCGCTCTAGTTCCTTAACTTTTACAAGAACCCTTGTTTTTCTGTTCTCCCGCTCACAAATTTATCACCGCCCTCACATTTAATTGTCTCTATTTATTTCCACTACCACCCTCATTGCCTGTACTCCCTTTTTATTTTAATACCTCTCAATCTTTATTTTCCTCCTCCCAACCCTCTAAAAACCCTTCTTTCTTCCTTCTATCTATCTCAAATGACCTTCTGTGCTTCTCTATCTTTTCCGTTCTATCTGTTTTGTAATCTAACCTCTGTCTTACCCTTTCTTTTTGTTTTGTTATCTATCCTCTCTATCTGTCCCTTTTCTGTCTGTTTACCTATCTCTCCTTCTATCTTTCTTCATCATTCGTCCATCGGGAAGGATGCAAAGAACACGTGCTTCTCACATCGCGAATGGGGGTAACAGGAAGAAGTGCGTGGGCGGGTCTCGGGTATACGCTAGGCGACTGGTTGCCGCCATTTCCCCTTGTCTCTAACAACGTACATTACACTTGTCCGCTACATCTACGTTAGATGACAAGTTTGTCACTCATTAATAATTCCTGCCATGGTTACACGAGAACGCCGCGGTAGTAATGGTGTCACTTTTAGAAACAAATGACCCGGGCAGAAGCGAATCGTGTGTGTCCGTTGAGGCTTAATGAAATGCCCAATTCAGTACTTCCAAAATATCGGCAGAGCTACAAATCATAATATTGAGCTTTTAGCAAATTTGATTCAAATTAATTTCATTCTCACGGTCTACTGATAATCACACTTCGTAAATTAATTCATTTTTTTAATTCCAAGCCATTCATATCAAAAGATATTATATTAATTAGAAAATAATCTACAACAGCGGATAAAGGAAAATGAAATACAGGCTGTTGACCCCTCCGGAGAGAAATTTATTCTGTAGACTAATATATCGAGTCTATGATTCATAATCATAATAATACTGGAAAAACCCGGTCTCACTCTTTATATTTTCAGATAATGGTAAATTTGGTGAATTTAGAATGTCATATGATGCAAAGTGAATTTTTCTGGATATTCAAAAGAGTTTCAATTCCAGGGAAATGTCGGTGATATTAAAACGATATGTTAAGTCTCCCAAATAGCCAGCATCCCAGAAGACTACCTATATATACTGCAGCATAAGTCCTGCCGTGGGAAGTATATGTGAACGCATCACCTATTCACTCTTTATGTTGAAAGTTAGCAGAATATTGTAAATAAAATGAATTAAAAATGTCGCTTAATGAAATTTGTTTTGTTTTTTTATTTTCAAAAGCAGTATTTCAGAGAGAAGATGGTGATACGAAAACGATGTCACACACAAAAAAGAAGACTACAAACCTATATATAGTGTCTTTTTGTATGAAGCACTTTTATGTATATGTAAACACGAAAGATATTGCCTTTCAGGCGTTGATCCTGTATACGCTATAGCGGTCGAGCAAGACAAGAATTGTAGGGATAAAGATATGCCCCACGGGGAAACCCAGAATATGTGCCATCCATCTTAGCCTATTTCAAAATGCCACAATCATCGATGTCTGGATATAAGAGCAAACGTTGACGACGTTATCAATATGATTGTGTGTTACAGTGTGGTTGGCATGGTGTCATAGAAGATGGTTGCTCTCAATATAAGAATCCCTTTAAAGAGAAAGACCGAGTGTTGGTCACTGGTCATTGTAAAAGAAAACCGTATCGAAAAATTTGTGAAGAAAGTTTTATTGCGTAGTGCGTAGGAAAAACATGTGTATTGTGTGGTTTTAGAATCATCAAGATTATGACTAATGGACTCAATCTTGCTGGGAATTACAAACCATGACAAGGACTTGACACAGATATTGGTACACAGGACTACACACATGTCGGATCGTAATTTTCAAAGTTTTAACTATTTCTACCAGTTCTTTTCAAGTGTTGCATTGCTAATATGATATTCTCACAAGTAGGAATAGAAAGTACGAGAATGTTCTCAAATTAGTTTCCACCCTTATACCAGGCTCAACCTTCTCCTTGACGGATCAGTCTTTAATCTATGTCAAAATAATATCATATCATATTGTTTGCATTGTCTGCGTTACTTTGTTGTTGAAGAATAAATGTATTATATGAATCAGAAGCAACAGAAAAATCAGACATACGAGAGATAGATAATAGTGCCAAATATGCATGAAAGCAAAGCTCATCTTCCATCATACACTGATCCTATCATATATGTTTATTGTTTGCGAACGATGCTACTCTAAGGAGACTGAAAGTCAAACGTCAGAAGAACAATGTAGAAAATATGTGCATTTTTAACCTAGAAAGGATTTAAGCTGATTCATTCTTCTGTTTGTGTGGAAATGAATAAAATTGCTTCTCTTAAAGCCGGTGAAAGGAGATCTCAAGAAAGTAAAATAGGGCATATTGTGTTTTCCATCTGCTTGCAGCCATTTGGAGCAAACATTTGGTAATTGCCAAATGACATAAGGAGATGGAAATATTCTATAATATATATCATGGAGATGAAAATATTCTATAATATATATCACGGAGATGGAAATATTCTATAATAAATATCATGGAGATGGAAATATTCTATAATAGTGAGCTCTTGTGGTCGATCCATTTAAGGGAATATAAGAAAAACTTTAAAAAAATAATCTTGGGCATTAAAAAAACAACAACATAGATTAAAACAGTGACTTTATGGCAGCAATCAATATGCTGTGAATACTTCTGTCGTTTTGTAAAGTGTGTGTGGGCTTGAGTGTGGGGGAGAGGGTGTCTTTGCAAACCCTTTTCCAAACAGCTCGCACTCGTTTGGATTGTCTTTTTAAGTGCACGCTCTGCACAAATCATTATTCAACCTTAATGCCGCCAACGTGAGGTACGTTATGAAGGGCCACTTCTCATAATGGTCGCTGCATTAAGCTCTAATGTCATCTCTTTTTCTCCTCTCCTTTACAGACCGGACAACATAATGTTTTGACGTATTTGGACTACGCTTCACGTCATTCCTAGTATACTGCACCGCCCTTTTTATCGCTTCTTCTCATTCCTCCTTTCTCGACCTGGATTTTAACAGCACTTGGGGACCACGCTGTCTTGGTGTACACCACTCCAAACACTTCCACAACAGACGTGAGTAGAATTCAAATTTTCCTACTTTGCGCGCCTTTAGGAACATTTCATGATGGAATAGTCTGCAAGCACTTAAATCATCGGTCTTTTTGTGATTTTACAATAACCTGAAATAAAGAGTAAAATAATGTACAGGTAGGTGTGATGAATAAATACCATTTGGGTTGCCTTATTGTTGAGGTTAAAACAACACAACTCTTGGAAGATGCTGTCAATCAAAGTGAGAAAGAGAGGGAGAGGGGAAAAGAAAAAGATGATGAAAGAGAGAGAGAGAGAGTGTGTGTGTGTGAGAGAGAGAGAGAGAGAGAGAGAGAGAGGGAGAGTTGGGGTGAGAGATGGGGGGGGGGGGGGGTAAACAGAGAAAGAGAGAGAGAGAAAACAAAATGAACAAAAGTGAGTCGAAAAATAATCTTATGCTTCATGTTTGTCGTACGTGAGCTATCATTAATAATGATTATTCCACGATCACTATGAAAACTTGATCTTTCGTGATGGTATTATGTTATTAGCATCTAATATGGTTACTACTCGAAATCAAAACGTCATCCACCGGTCAAAACTGACAAAAAAATGCTATTACCTCAGTCCTGGATGACATCATCTCCTGCCTACAAAGAAAAGACTTTAGCACTTGTTTACCATGTCGCCTACCAGAAAGGTATCCCTCTTTCATCACAATGTCAAAATGAAGTTGGAAGACATGCGGTTACCATGACACCCTCACCTTTTCTTCTTCTTTTTTTTCACCACACTTAGCCCCAGTCCTATTAAATCTGACAATAAACACCAAGACCATCAAAAAGAAGACTTTGACATCCTTTTGACTTGTTTTCATAATAGACGTTATTTTCAATCGCTGTGTCTTTCATGAATATGTCACCCTTGGCATACGCTGCTGCTATTGCGTCCTTGGCCTTTGTATAATCACCCATGCAATCTGCCGATTCCTTTGGAAAACACGGGAGCGAATCCCTGAATCGCCTTTCTGATTTCTTGCCGTGGATTAAGAAATGCCATCATGCTGTCCTTGCAATACGATCAAACAATGGAGTCCGTCGATTCCTTTGGAAAACACGGGAACGAATCCATGAATCGCCGTTCTGATTTCATACGATTGAATGTGATGTTTGAAGATGTTTTAGGGGACTAACAATCCAGAAGTGGCCTTAAAATCATACGATTGAATGCGATGTTTGAAGATGTTTTAGGGGACTAACAATCCAGAAGTCGCCTTAAAATCCATCGATTTCTTGAAAAACACGGGGAACGAATTGTGGGACCCCAAGGAAGAACAGCGGCATTTTGTAAATACTGCTGAATTTGGGTCATCCTCCGTTTTTTAAGCTCATGTATACGTTGTATTTTATGAAATGTATGTGGTTTTCTTAATACGGAAATAAATACAAACAAACAAACAATCCTCGAATTGCCTTTTAAAAGTCATTGAATGCGAAGTTTGAATATGTTCTAGAGGACTGATGTTCCCGAGTTGTTTTTTTAATCCCTTTTTAATTTAAGATCGCCGCCAGTGTTGAAATAGGGCCGGACAATGAAATCTGTCAATACCTTTGGAAAACACGGGAACGAATCTGTGAATTGCCGATTTTATTTTATAAAGTAGATTGTGAAATTCCCTCATCAATTATTGCAAGCCATTGAACGTATTGAATGCGATGTTTGAAATGTTTTCTTTGGGACTAACGATCCTCAAGTAGCATTTTTCATCCCTTGTCAATTTGAGATCGCCGCCAGTGTTGTAATACGACCAGACAATTGGCAAACACCGTACGCTTTGGTGATCTGTGGGCCATGTCATGACAGCTCGATCAAGCTGATTGCCAATAACAAAGTTAAGTCGAAAGAAGATTATGGTGTTCCCCCGCGCGAAGGTCTTAAATCTTAAACGGCAAACTGTATTAACTTGGTTAATGGTTGTTTTGAGGGAACATTAAAGCTTTAAAACACATTGATTCAGATTTAAAGGTAGAACAAAATCTAATGAAACTGGTTGCTTTGACGAAAACAAATGTATAATGTTTCATAGAAGATTAGGGCGTTTACCCTAGCGAAAGCCTTATATCTTTAACGACAAGCTATATTGGGGGAGAAGGGGTTAATATATGTTTTGAGTGAACGTATAAGCCTTAGGGAAAAAATTATACTGATTAACTTTTCATATACCTATACTTGCAAATTGGCACTACTGCAGGCTTGCCACCATTGCAGATCGGTACAATAAAAGAAATCCATTAGCAAACAGATTTTGCAATGTGTACTACAAAAGCTTTGCAGAATACCCCCTCTTCCGGGGCGGTATTCTGAAAACTATGTTATCTTTTATGTGAAGGAAAACTATGTTAATTGTCATAACAAACTGAAACTGCGCGCAATAAACACTAATCATTGGTGCTTGCGCAGTTAAGGGGGAAGCGGGCACAGCCATCTTTGCGCAATCATTAACCGATGACTTGTTCTGATTTTGATTTGTTATGACAATTAACATCGTTTTACTAACATAAAAGTTAACATAGTTTTCAGAATACGGCGCCCTGTCTTAATTGGCCACCTGATGATCCCTTAATCACCTGTATGAACTAATTTTCTACTGCAAGTTGTAAAAAAACCCCTGAAGACGTCAGTAAAACTACCCCTTGAGAAATATACTGTGACACAGGCATGTTATTTTAGTAGCACATAAAGAGCTATTAAAGAATGATCCGAAATCCCAGACAGAACTATGAAAGTAATTGCTGCGTCAGTAGTATAATCCATGCATTGACGAAATATTGGTCATTAAGAACAACAAGTTCTAGTTTCAAAATGCCTCTCTTCCAGTTATTTTGAGTGAAAATACATGTAAAGCTGATTATAGGGTATCGATCAAGTAAATATGTCGCTATTAATAACAAACCAGAACCGGTATATTATTAGATAAACGTGTGTTAGGGAAACCCACACACTGGACGCTTTTAAGGAAAGATATTAATTTCAAACTTGGAGTGAGGGACACCTTCCCTTTATAGGGCATGATTATATTTATGGAATAGCCACCGGCTATGCATCACGAAAATAGAAATAGAATTGGGACAATTCCCGCGTGTTTTTCATCTAATCTTTTTACTCGAAATGGACTTGCTTGTATCGCAGATAATCTTTCTTTTGAATTCTGTGTCAACAAAAAAATCCAATCGGACGGGATATAAGCTCTGCGTAGGCTAACCGTGATGAGACGTGTATGTGATTTCCAGCCAATATCAGGAAGGAAAGATGTGGTCACTTTCTTCGAAAGAGGGAGACTGTTGTACATCTGAATGTTTGCAAATAGGATGATAAGAGGCATGTGGGGAACAATACCATGAATACTGAAGTATACACTGTAAAAAAATAAAAATGGAGAAACATTGCCAACATGAGAGTAATTAAATTCATGTCCCACCAACTTTTATCCAATCATAATGCCCAACTCGGGTGCTTTTGGCTTAATCGGTGATCGTGGTTAGGCAATTCTTTACTCAAGCTTTTTCATAAAATGGGCCAAAGTTGTTCGGATTTCCTATTATGTTTGGCATTTTCATTCAGTGTTTTAAGATTGTACCACTATCTGAATGCCACAAACGTACCATGTAATGTCCGGAGAAATGTGCACTAGGATGGCTGCTTCGATTAAATGAAAACGACGGCGCTGGTGGTATGATGGCTGCTACACCTCTAATTCAAACAAATTACATTACAACACAAACCTACTTGTACAAATAAGATCCGATGGGTCTATCAAAGAGGCTTTCCACACGTTATTTATCATGATCAGAGGCAAGGGCGGAAACAGTAATCGTAACGCATGGAGAGGTGCAAAATGCCGAAAAAGCTGCGCTGTTAAAGGGACATTTGTTGTTGTTGTTGTTGTTGTGTACTTAAACCCATGCTTAAAAAATGATGGGGCACGGACTATCTGTGCCCCCTAAAAGCGCCACTGATTTAAGACGCGAATTTTGGATGGGAAGAGTTTGTAATAGCCATCACTGCACAAAGTAGAAGGGAACACCTACTCTACCTGTCGTTGAAGGCGATGGAGGACATATCAGGTAGTTGTAGCACCTCGAGTACCAGGGCTCTAAGCATTCTCTTTGTATCTGTCTTGAAGTGAGAGCTACCCTTAACATTCTGAACAACGACTGGGGAGGAGGGGTGCAATGTCAGAGTGCTGAAACATCATCTTAGAAGAGGATTGTTTTTACCACCCTGCAGAAAGAATCGTTGCGAATTCTTTACTCTTGAAAGGCTGTCCAAAACAAGTCATGTGCCCAATCGTTGGGGAAAATACCCTTTTAATGAGATATTCTGACCGACATTTTGGTCTAAATGATCTAATTGGTTGTGTTGATCAGGAATTCGGTCGGAGAGATCATCTACCAATGCCATAAGATGGCGAAAATGACCTGTCCCTTTTTAGGGTTTATGAACAGGTGACTTTCCTTTATACAGACAAATGGATTTGCATTTGCTTTGATTAGAGTTAATATTAATGCCCTCGATCTAGAGTTGGTCCCTAGATCACCGCCATTTTCTGGGTTCATCAGATGGTCTTAACCCTTTGGAGACGACGGGCTTCTACAGAAGCCGAGCGAGGTGTTCAGTCTGTGACGGAGGGCTTCTACAGAAGCCGAGATTTATGCCTAATATGTTGACAAAGTTTTCCAGCTAACTATCAGTTCTTATGCGCTAAAATTCTTAGTAGTATTATGTAGATATATTCATTCACAATACCCGTTAAAAAAAATATGAGGTTACGTGGAGAAAAATCGAGAAAAATAGGATTTCGTTTCAACTTTACCCGAAATTCTTGTTTGGGATCGTAAATCCTGTATACCTAGCGACGTACGCGTACGCGTCCGCTCCGATCATGTTATTTCCATAGTCTAGAGCTCCGATCACGTGATATCATAGCGTTCAGAGCGTTGATCGATCTTGACAACAAGCTACATCTCCGTCATGTGCATATTCACTTCATTTACACTCCCGACTTCGATCTTGACGTTGTTTATTTATTTATTTTCATATAAGGCATTTTTCATCAACTGATTTGAAATAAGCACATGATTTGTTGTTTTCTCGTAGGAATTAAATTGCTGTGCACCCATCATCAACTGTACTATCTTTGATTGGTTGTTTATAGATTTTTATAGTAAATGTATTTATATTTTAATTTTAGGAAAGTGTGTACTAGATGAGAGCTATAGACATACTAGGTCGACGATGAGAGAGATGGAAGGAGGGGGACAAGGGGATAGACCGGGAAAAATAGAGAAGAAGAAAGAGCAAGAGTGAGAAGATAAAGCGAGAGAGAGAGATCGAGAAGATACATTAAGGGAAAAAAGAAGATATAGCGAGACAGAGAAGAAGATGGAGCCAGAGAGAGTAAACCCCTCCCCCCCCCCCCCCCCCCTCCAATCCATCCCTGTTCCAAACATCGTGTGCTTTGATAACTCGACTTCGCTCCTTATAATCCAAGTTCATTAAATAAAATGAAAGGAGCTTGCTAAAGGATTATATCAGTTGAAATTGGCCAATTCAGCGCTTTATTCATGAATGAACCATTCTGCTCTTTTCCGAAATCCAAGTTCATAAAATCAAATAATAGGAGCTTGGTCAAGGATTATTGAAATTGAAATTGGCCAATTCAGTGCTTCATAAATGAACCATTCTACTCTTTTCTAAAATCCAAGTTAATAAGATGAAATAAAAGGAGTTTAATTGGTCAAGGATTATATCAATTGAAATTTGCCAATTCAGCGGTTCATTCATGAATTTCAATGAACCTTTTCAAAATGAAACGCTTTCTTAGTTCCGTGGACTGGACCCACTCCCTAAGAGGAACAAAAGAATGTCAAAACAACTACTAACAAGGATTAGCGTTTTGAAAGAAGAGGAAGTAAACGCGGGTCGACCTAGTGAATAAATGTATACATGCACAGAACGCGCTGTAAGCATGAGCTGCCACGCTCTCAATATGATAAAACTACAACCCCAAGAATTACGGGAACCCAATTATAATTCCATTTTCTAGACGAACAAAAATTAATTAAATCTTTTGACGGATAACAGAAAAATGAATGCTCATTTTGAAATTCACAGTACAGCCCGTTAAGAATGGTTATCCTGATGACTGGGATTTGTGTCAAAAGGATATAATATTGATATTTTGAAAGCTTTAATTTCATGCATCTTTATTTTATTCCCGATTCCGTCATCTTCTGTAAAGAATAATAATTATAAACATGGGAAGGCGGGCTGTTATTGCAGATATTGCAACATCACTATAAAGATATATTGATTTGGTAAGCCTAAATTAGATAAAAATTAAAACCCACACATTTTCTTTTTCTAACATAAATGTGTTATATTAGCCGTCCTGACATGATATATTGTCATCAATTTCTTGTCACGGCCAGGGAAGGGGGGGGGGGGGACTAGCAATTACCATCATTTATTGCTATACTATCAGGATCGCCCCCCATTGCTGTTATTAAAAAAACATATTTCTTCATCGTTTTAGTTTGTTTATGATTCTAGTCATTATCCAACTCAACTGTTGTCGTTCTGTTTCAATATTTTCCTCACTTTCTCGAAACATACAATGAATTACTGCACTCTCGATATCATGCTCCTTTCTGATGTTCTCTTTATTTTCAAATCGATCAAACTCTGATAAATAGCCACATCCTTTTATAATAAAAATTGCATACAATGCGGAAATAAAACGCACTGAAACAAAGTTTTAATTGCACGAAGTTCGTGACGAGTTCAGAGAGAGAGAGAGAGAGCAGGCGGCATTGAGATGTGATAAAGTATTATTTTGTTCCACTCACTGTATTTCATTTAGATCTTTCCCATTACAAACAAAACAAATCACATATGTGTACATGATTTTAATGAATTGTTTTATTGATAAAAAGCGTTGAAAGAGAGATGGATAGATAGAGAAATAAACGAATGAAGCGGGAGACATAAATCAAATAGTTACGACCAATCATGAGAAATTTAATCGAAAGTAAATAGGATTATTTTTGTCTTATTGAATAAATAAATAAATAGAATAATAATCTGAAAAAACTAGTTCCCTGATAGAAAGCATTTAGAGTGATCGTGCCACGATGTTGGTCAGAATACGACTACAAAATGAGTCGGAAACACATGTAAAATGCAGGGCGTAATACATGACTTGGCAGAGAGAGAGAGAGCAGGCGGCATTGAGATGTGATAAAGTATTATTTTGTTCCACTCACTGTATTTCATTTAGATCTTTCCCATTACAAACAAAACAAATCACATATGTGTACATGATTTTAATGAATTGTTTTATTGATAAAAAGCGTTGAAAGAGAGATGGATAGATAGAGAAATAAACGAATGAAGCGGGAGACATAAATCAAATAGTTATGACCAATCATGAGAAATTTAATCGAAAGTAAATAGGATTATTTTTGTCTTATTGAATAAATAAATAAATTGAATAAATAAATAAATAGAATAATAATCTGAAAAAACTAGTTCCCTGATAGAAAGCATTTAGAGTGATCGTGCCACGATGTTGGTCAGAATACGACTACAAAATGAGTCGGAAACACATGTAAAATGCAGGGCGTAAAACATGACTTGGCAGATAATTGTGCGAGCATTAGCAGACGACAATGGGGGCCAATGAATGGGGTATCGATCGTACCAAGGAGTTATCACAGACCTTGATCGAACCGCGCGTGCGACAGCGTTTACGCAATTTGTATTGTAAGTGTACTGAAAAGGAAGGAAGCGAAGCTTCAACAAAATAAGACGGCTTTTCCCCTCTAAAAAAACAAACCATATTTTTTGTTTCGATAAACAAAACTTATATTTCTGGAAGGGGAAAAGTCTGACCTTTCATGTTTACATTTACTAAAAATGACGAAAATGACCGAGTGAGGTGCAATGAGCAATCAAAGTAGAAAGCACCTCCAAATTTCCCATTACCGGCAATGTAACCGAAATCGCTCCGTCACAGGGAGAACAATCGCTGTGCGGGGGCTCGCACTCAAAGGGTTAATATGCAAAGACTTCTTGAAAGATTAGTTTATGAGATGCCTACCCCCTCCCCCGACGTTTCTTACTCAACAAAGGAAATACGGATATCATCATCGAGGATGCACAGAACATGCAGTAAGGAACTTGTACTGTACACAGACCAAAGAGTATAAATATCATTAAAAAATCCGGGAAACGTCGCTGCTGGAAGAAATTGGTTTGATACATAATGAGCCTACATAATCAAATTTCGCTTAAGGTCTCAACACTTTTCACCTGTAGTCTTTTCATTATATGTCCTCCGTCTGGATACGCCCTACGATGAGGGCCTCTTTAAAAATGTGCCTAATGTAGTTCCCCCATTATCCGACTTGATAAAGGACATGTCGAAGCGAAGAGACAGAACGCGCTGGGACTGAGACACCTCTTAAGAGGCGGCCATGATAAGTGGAGATGGGGAGAGAAGTAGAGAGATGGGACTCGATGAGAGAGAGAGAGAGAGAGAGAGAGAGAGAGAGATAGGGAGATGGAAACAAAACATACTTAAATGAGAAGCGTTGGAAGGATTTTGGATCAATAGATAGATGGATAGATCGGCGTTAGATTTGATTTTAAAAATAGGTTTAAAATAGATTTAACTAGATTTCATATATATTAAAAAGTGGGTGTTAGATTTGATTTTTAAAAATAGGTTAAAAATCGATTTAACTAGAACATAATTATTAAAATAGAAAGAAGATGATGGTTATGCATCTTTTTGCCTATATGAAATCACACGTTTATTGTCCATATATTCGAAAGGAGCTCGTTCCTTTTTCAGGGACAGGGGACAGGACAGATTATAACAAAATATTTTGTTATAATGTGCATTGTATAGATACATAGATAGATAATGCAGATACATAGATAGATATATAATGTAGACAAATTTATGGATAGGTAAGTGATTTAGGTGCACATGAATAAATATAGTAGATAATAAGTAGATAATTACCTTCTTGATAATGATTGGGGAAAGGAGGAGATTGTTGGGTCCATTGTAAATTTTATGACTCAAATTACACATAAAACTAACAGAGCAAGTGCTGTGGATTAAAGTAGAAGATAAAGAACTTTGATAATGTTGAATACTTATGAATAAGAAAAGAAAGACCCACACAAAAACACACCCACACGTATAACCTACACACGCTTAATCGCCCTTGTTTATTAATTTCCTTACTCCACAATGAAAGGAATAGAGGATGTGGTAAGGAGAGTTAGAGGAGAAGAGAAGAAGTCAAAATAGACAGAGCGAAGCAACTTAGAGGATCAGATTAAAATAACAAAGTTCCAGAAGGCCGACCATGAGGCAGGCAGGTTCGATTTTAATAGAGTTGAAGTTTTTCACTTCTTCAAGTTCCTGAAGCTTCGCAATGATTATTGTTTTCCTCATGCTATGTGTTATTTGAAGAAGACAAAAGACAAATCAAGAGTAATACTACTCTGTAGAGCGCTTAGAGACATCGCCGATGTATTAGGCGCTATATAAAAGGGGAATATTATTATTATTATTAACTAGGGATTAGAAAAACAATTGACTTGTAAATGATTGAGAGACAGGGAGAGAGGGGGAGGGGGAAAAGGCCATAGAGAGAGAGAAAGGTTCACGAAAAGGAAAAAGAAAGAACTGTACCTATTCATGAATATTTATAGATAGTGGGGTGGATTGATAGATATAGATGGATAGATTGAGGAATTTGATGTATAAATTAGAGGGATACAAGAATAGATTGACAGAAATGTATACATAAATACATGTGAGTGGATGGACGGATAGAATGGAAAGGTTGATATTAAGTCAGTGAATTACAGATGATTAGCTGCACTTGGATAGATAGATAGATAGATAGATAGATAGATAGATTATACAGATTTACAGATAGGTGGACAGACAGATAGATATATGAACAGATTATAACAGAAAGACCAAAAGACAGCACCTCGCGGCCAAAAAAAGTGGTTACAGATAGATAGATATAAAGATAGACAGGTCAATAGACGGACAGGCGAAATGACGGATAGATATACAGTACATGTATACTTATAGGTGGATAGACAGATAGATAGATGGACAGAAAGATAGACAGAATGAAAGACACCCTCTCGTGGCCGCAACGTGAAGCCTCAGGTGTGTGTAAGTCCCTTGTCATGTTGCATTAAAGTCTAATTCATAATTGCGTGCCTTTCACCAAGATTAGCATCACCTGGGTTCGCATCTCCTGCCAATTATCACCCCACTCTCGCTCCTGATGAGGCTGATTTGGAAGACAGGGAGGTCTCCCGGGAGAAAAAACTCCGGCCCAAGAAGTCGACGTGCTGCCACACAATTGAATTAGTCCGCCTCGGCGGTTGGGAGGATTCCTGAAGGAAGGAAGAGGACTTTTTACTTCTTTTTATTCGACTTCTTCAAAAGTAAAAGGGTCCGGTCACAAAGTACAAGGCGCTATAACTTGTAAAAGAATGGAATAACAGGTAGCTTTGTGGTTAATGGCGACTGCGGCAAGGAGACTGACGGACATCAGACACTACCACACACAAAAAAGGATATGTTTCTCGAAACATCAATATATCAAGACATGATAAAGTCTTCTTATCCCCTATTGTTTCAGTTTATACGACCCCCCTTTAAGACATGTCCAGAGTGATGATAATGATATTGATTATAATAAATGGTCTTATCTGCCAAGGGTAGCCTAATCATTATTGATACTACTTTTCCTGAGGGCCCTGTATTTTTGATTCCCTTCAGCAGACACCTCGGTCGAGAGGGACAAATGTGGGAAAACCAATGACGTAAACACCGAGCAAGATTTGAACACAGGACCTCTTATATGAGAGTCATAAACCTTCACCAATATTCCATAGTGAATATACCACGGTGCTCTCATACAAGGAGGAGCATACAGCATTTTTTCACAGTCATACGAATATCGAATTTTTAACCTTGACAGGCAAACTTTTTTCTTTTCTTACCTCTTAGTTCCTTCAGAAACAGCTGATGGTTGCCCCCTTTCTGCTTGTCGCCTTTCGTTTTCGCTCTGATAACGCTGACAACGGTGACAGCCAGTAATTTCTTTCCTTGTCGAAATTTCTCGACGCTGAAGCAGAGGTGAAAAGTTGGGAAACACTCTCCGCCCCCCCCCCCCTCCCCGCCTTAGGCCATACATGTATGGAGGTACTAGGTACTGAGCTGAGCTCAACAAGCACGTCTTCTGAAATGTTTTCTTAATCATATGAAGATAAAGCAGCATTACTATAAAAGATTCAGTATGATCTATTCTTCTCATGTTTATTTTATTTAACATCACCATAATGCATGAGACCTAGTAATAGTAACAAATATTTTTATTCCATGATTTTGTCCAGATAAGGCAAATATTGTAATTTCCAAAAAAAAAAAACTTATTTGGAATTTTAGAGATATGTGTTGAGAGGGATTCCTTTTTTTCTCTCCTTCATTTTGTTGTTGCAGTATTGACATGTCAATTTGGAAATAAGAACAAATAAATGGCACTTGATCTGTGTGCGTTGTGTTCGTGTGTGAATGTGTATTTTGTGTGTATGTGGGGGATGTCACTGTGCGTCACATGGCTATTCTTTTTCCTTTTCTGATCCGTAGCATCAAAATGTATCCCCCTGAATATATCCCCGCCTCGAGTCGGCAATAATGAAATATTCTCATATCTTTGACGGTACCACAGTCCATAAATGTAATACAGAACCAATAGTAAACATAGCCCCGGAAAGCCGCTACTTTTGAGGTATTTACTCAAAGATCATGTTATAAAGCTGGCAATATACTCGGAGTTAGCTAAAAGGCTCTAGTATTGCGTCTGATAAAAAAAGTGATACACGCAGTATATGAAGAGTATTGACACTCTGACTGTTCACTTGCTGTGATCTTGCTTGCAGAATTTATTGCATAGTGAACGAATGGCGTAGGGTCAATGTTATTTTTGCAATAAAGCCGTCCCGTTTGCTGAAGTCCATCCATGCAATATTGCCTGACCGGCGTATGTTTGATTTGTTTGTCTTCGATACTCTGCCATTTATCATGCCTTTCATTGTGACGACATGCTATATACGCCAGAATATACGTAGGAAGACGAGACTATAATTTGTTCAAGTTCAACTCCCTGTAAGATTTCCTTCTCTACGCAGGACTTTCATCCACAGGCCACTATACAAACGTTAGAGAATAAGAAAAAGTCGATTTTTTTTTTCGTTTGGAAAGATTGCTCTTTTGGAGGTTTTTTTTAATTTTTTTTATTCAGCTGAACATTCCAACTTCCTACTTCTACATCTACCCCTTCTATATCTACTACTTCTACATGTACTAGTTCTACATCTACTACTTCTACATCTACTACTACTACATGCACTACTTCTTAATCTACTACTTCATAATCTACTACTTCATAATCTACTCCTTCTACATCTACTACTTATACATGTACTAGTTCTACATGTACTAGTTCTACATCTACTACTTCTACATCTGCTACCCCTATATTTTCTACTTCTACATTTATATACTACTTCTACATCTACTACTACTACATCAACTACTTCTACATCTACTACTTCTACATCTACTACTACTACATGCACTACTTCTACATCTACTACATCTACATCTACTAGTTCTACATCTACTACTTCTACATCTACTACTTCTACATATACTAGTTCTACATCTACTACATCTCTTACTTTTACCTTTACTCCTTAAACATCTGCTACATCTGCTTCTATATCTACTACTTCTATTTTTTCTACTTCTACATCTTCTACTTATACATATACTTCTACCTCTACTACTTCTACATCTACTACTTATACATATAATACTTCTACCTCTACTACTTCTACATCTACTACTTCTACATCTACTACTTCTTACATCTACTACTTCTACTTCTACTACTTTTACATCTACTACTTCTACATCTACTACTTCTACATCTACTACTTCTACTTCTGCTACTTCTACATCTACTACTTCTACATCTACTACTTTTACATATACTAACTCTACATCTACTACATCTACATCTACCACTTCTACATCTACTACTTCTATATCTACCACTTCTACATCTACTACTTCTACATCTACTACTTGAAAATCTACTACTTCTACATCTATTACGTATACATCTACTTCTTCTACATCTGAAGTATGAAGTTTTTTCTGGCCCAAATTTTGTTTTTAATGATGTTAATTCTGAACGTGTTCTAGAGATTCTAAAATCTTTGGATCTGAAAAAGGCAACCGGAGTTGATGGTTTGGACTCTAAGTTACTTAAAATTGCTGCTCCCATTATTGCTGAGCAGTTAACTCAATTGTTTAATATGTCTTTAAACTCTGGACAGGTACCTACTGAATGGAAGTCCGCTAAAGTTATGCCAATCTATAAAAGTGGTGACAAGCAAGACCCAAACAATTACCGCCCGATATCGGTCACCCCCGTTGTTATGAAAGTATTTGAAAGAGTTGTGCATGATCAGCTTCATGCTCACTTGAGTGATAATGATCTATTTGTAAAGGAACAATCTGGGTTCAGGAAGAACCATTCGACTAATACGGTACTTACTTACTTTTCTGATTGTTTGTTGAGGCAAATGGACCGGGGTCGCTTTACAGGTGTTGTGTACCTTGATCTTAAAAAGGCATTCGACTCTGTCGACCATGACCTGCTGCTGAAGAAACTTCCGTTATATGGAGTCAAAGATAAGGAGCTTAGGTGGTTCCAGTCCTATTTATTAGGGAGAACTCAACGTACATCTGTGAAGGGAAAATTGTCTGACATTACTACTGTCAATCAAGGGGTTCCACAAGGCTCTATAATTGGGCCGATGCTTTTTTCATTGATGGTAAATGATTTACCTCGGGTTGTCAATAAATCAAAAATAATAATGTATGCTGACGACACTATTTTATTTTATAGTAGTGACAGTATTCAGGACATTGAATATGTACTTAATAGTGAACTAGAGATGGTTAATAAATGGCTTATGCAAAATCATTTAAGGTTAAGTTTGTTTAAAACTAAATTCATGGTTTTCGGGTCCCCGAGGAAACTTGGAAACTGTGGGCCTATCAATGTTGTAGTTGATAATCATTGTCTGGAAAGGGTAGATACATATAAATATCTTGGTGTCTGGATGGACGAAACACTATCTTGGCAAAGTCACGTTGAAGAGACAATGAATAAGATTGCTTCCCGACTTGCGCTTTTTGGTAGGCTTAGGAAATTCCTAACAGTTGAAAGTTCAAAAATCTTAGCCAACTCACTAATACAACCTTACTTTGATTATTGCAGTAATGCATGGTCAACTTGTACGCAAGGTCTCAGAGACGGTTTAACTAGACAGCATAAGAAGATGGCTCGATTTGTTTTAAAGGTTGACTATACAACTCCTATCGGATTAGTGTATAATCAATTGAGATGGGTCCCTATCGAGGATAGGTGGAAATTCCACAAATGTAAAATGATGTACAGTATTCTTCATGGGGAAGCACCTGTTTACCTGTCTGAGCTTGTTGTAAGATCAGACAACCTCCATGCATATCGGACGAGAAATGCTGTTCACAATGGTGTTGTAGTGCCACTTGTCCGTACTCAGGCAGGTAAAAAAGCCTTCTCCCACAGCACTTCAATATTATGGAACCAAATCGATAGTAGGATTCGTTGTGCTACTTCGAAAAAATCTTTTGTTATTTTGTACTGGAGACTACTTAGAAACAATATTAATTGAATTTTCACCAATGATTATATGTGTATATCATTTTGTTTGTATGTGTTTCATTTTTGTGTTATGCAGGGCCTGCAAGTATAACAGTGTGTTACTCACTGATGTGGTTACCCTGGGTAAACAATACTAAATAAATAAATAAATAAATAAATAAATAAATCTACTACTTGAAAATCTACTACTTCTAAATCTGCTACATCTACATCTACACCTTCTACATCTACTACTGTCAAAAGTGCAATTATACAATAGAATGCTAAAAGGTATGTCATGGAACATTAATTGGTTTCAGATTTTCGGGGGGTAATATGTTCATTCATTTCAGCTGACCCTATTGTGTGCACTCATTACCCTGTACATAACAATCTGGGCTCAATATTTCCAGCAACAAACACCCGGCAAGAAAGAAAACGAATAGAAGTACAGGTGAAAATAGGAAACAAATCTTTATCCCATGAATAGCGGGGTCATTGATGGATCGATCCTATTAAGAAAGCTGAAAGAGAATGATAGAGAGGTTAGATGCATAGAGTTAGTGGAGAGAGAGACAGAGAGACAGATGTAAAAGCAGTTTAGAGAGAGATAGAGTGAGAGAGGAAGAAAATGAGAGAGAGAGAGGGGGGGGGGGGTCAAAAATAGAGATTGGCACATGACAGATACACGGATATGTGTTAATGAAAATAGAGATAGGGATAAATGTAATTAGAGAGACAGAGAGAGAAGACATAGGGATAGAGAAAACAGGCGTGAAAGGAAGAGACAGGGAGAGAGTGGTCATAAAGAGACTGTCTGAGAGAGGGAAGGAGAGAGTGAGATAGAGAGAGAATAGAGAATGATAAAAATCAGACAGGGACAAAGACCCTGGAGACATGAAGACACATGGTCGAACATAAGCAAGTAGATACAAAAAATTATCCTCTAGTATTCGGCGGTATGATAAAGCGTAAACGGAAATACGCATTTTCTAGATGAGTCACTTTGATAGATGAGGTGGGTAACAGGAAGGGTGCAGCAAGGTGGGAGAAATATATAGGGGAACGGAGTCTGACAGTGGCGCAAACAGAAACTGTTTTTTTTTTTTGTAAGGGGAGGAATCCCCTACACAGCGAGGGGGCGTAATGTATATTGCAACCTCACCATGCTGTACAAAGACTAGTTACAAGTAGTATTGATTTTCCCTCTGCCGGGTTGCGGGGGGGGGGGGGGCGGCGTCCTCCGGTTCACACTATGCTGGATACGCCACTACCCACTACCTCATAAAGAAGGTCCTTCTACTGGAATGGACAAGGAGAGATGAAACGGGTTATGACAGACAAAGGATGAGAAAATATGATGAAGACGAAAACATATTTCATAATGCTCGACAGGACAGTCATAATGACCTGCAGAAAGAACTCATCAACGCAAGGGGAAGATGAACAAAGAATTAATGAAAGGCAAGGAACAAGAAGGGATAATTACAAGGCAAAACAGATCGGCTGAAGAGTCCAAGATAATCATAACGGGGAGTACAAAGACGGAAAAGAAAGATCATAGGGAGTAATCATGCAGGTCAGATTTGTGGAATTGTGGCTGACGACCATTAGGGGGACCCAATGCAATTATGACCTTCTGAATGCAAGGAGGAAAAGTCGGCTAAATTGCTCTCCTAACGACAATTTATAGATTCCTAATAGAATTATGGCAGTGCATAATGTGATTTTGAGGCTATGCGAAAGAAAACAAGCTTCCCGGCGTCTACCTATATGCATTGTCGTGCTGATTCGTGTGCTATGGATGTACACACGTACTAAGCCTATATAATGCGTCCATTGCATGCATGACATAAAGGTCCTGCAGTGGAAACGCACATTGGGTCATGTGGATAGCAACATTATATTTTCCTAGGGTGTTTCTCACTGTGGCCTAGCTTTAGACGGGTTCAAATGTTTCTTTTAAAATGTTGCCATGGTAATGAAAGTAGTTTGAGTATTCATAGATATGTGATATCAAAATAATGTAAGAATAGATATTCCTGAAAGTTCTGCAAAAATGATCCATATTTAAGGGGGAAATTAATATTGATTTCCAACACGATTAATTATATTAATATTGGAATATTTCTATTCGTACTCCTGTTCTCTAGTATCCTAAATTTCCTCATAAGTAGAGGAATAACTTTTAAATAATACTGTAATGTATTGTCACCACCAGTTTAATCTTGCTTCCCACAAACCTTTAGACTGATTTGAAATGAGTTCTAAAGAAAAAGTAAAACAGCACTTTAAAATGAAGATAAATTGGTTGTCAAGTCTGCATTTATTAAAGATGGGAATACAGCACTAAATCAAACAAACCCCATAAATGTTTCCCATAAAATAGTCGATTGACTAGTGTTTTAAAGCAAGCCACAATAATATCCTGTGGTTTATAACCCTTAAAGAGTATGTAGTCTCAATATGCAGGGTAGCGCAATAATGCTCTCGCACAGTACACCATGTGGACGTGCAGTTACTCACAAACCCTTTTATGAACTCATACGGCTGCCCTACTGTATATCATATATCATGAAATATATACCGTTTACACATTCTTTCCTACTATTATGATTATGAATCATATCTATTTAACACTCACAACGTAGACTTTGCTATTTTGTTTGAAATTCCCGGATGAAATCATGTGCAAGAAATATATTCTGCATTTAAAAAAAAATCACGTGACTGGTGATAACTGCATCACACAACAAAGATATAGGTTAAGCAGAAGTAATAGTTGTTGATAATAGCCTTCCATAACATCATCTGACCGTGAAATAGCCTGAGATACTAGTTACTCCATGGATGAAGAAAAAAAAAGAAGTGTGGTGTCCTATCCCGTCTCTCCTGTAGTCACTTTCCAGGGGTCATGCACTCCAGTATCCCTGTAAAAGTGATAATGCACCACTCAAGAAGCGAAGTTTACGTGGCGGGATCACATTATAGCTTTCTTGTACTGCGTGCGACACCTGCTGATGCCCAGAGCGTGTAGGCTAAGCCTAGATGTTGTTATTACCTCTCTCGCTCCGGTGAGTCGTAATTCCCAATGCAGATCTATGACATGATCAGACATATAACGTAGACAATGATATTTGGATGATATTGCCATTTCACTTGTATTTTCTATTTTCTATATTCAAAAAAGTCATTCATCTGATATGAATATGCAGGACATAAACAAAGTCGAGAAGTTGAAGAAAAAAAAACACACATTAGTATTGAAAACAAGTGATATTTGAATATCTCAACATGTTGCCAATTTAAGGATTTTAAAGCTTACTTTCCTTTTTTAAACTTCCTTGGGTCTAACACAACATGGTAACGCAAAAAAAAAGACGAACGGGAAAAAATGTAACGCATCAAAAAATGGACAGTATGTAGAATTTCTTTGCTCTTTAGACGCATGCATCTGGGGTAGTTTTTATGGCTATGAATGAAAAGTTATTGAGCCAAGCCTCAAAATGGGCGATTGTGGTGAAAGGGTTAAAAAGGTAATCATCGCATGTGATGGGTGTGATGATGAGGATAGATGAAGGGAACAGGAGGGCATGGAGGATGAACCAAGGTTGAACTGTGTGAAGCGCTAAATTGTAACCTGCGGTGACAGAGTATAATGCTTTCCAGTCGTACGCCTTCCCATCAATAATTACCTCCATGTATTGTAACCGGGTACCTGGGGATACGATGAGATTAATGGAGAGAGGGGAGATAGGAGAAGAAAAATAATGAAAGTAATGGAGAAAAGAGAGAGAGAGAGATTGGGGGATATGGAATGAGAAAGATATGGAGACAAAACAAGAGACTGAAATAGAGAGAGAGGGGGGATAATATGGAAAGAGTGATGGAAAGAAAGTCATTAAAGAAACAGTTATGGTCGTAGAGGGAGAGAGGGGAGGAGGGGAGGAGGGGGAGGAGAAATTATACAATATAAGTATTCTAGGGGCAGTGGAAGGTATTCATTGTTGAAAAAGTATATATGTTTCATAGCCAAATGTTCTGTGTGTATGGATAGGGGAGAAAGTAAAGAGAGAGAGAGAAGGGGGAAGAGGCAATGAGAGTTTAATAGAGGGAGAGGGAAAGAAAGAGAGAGAGAGAGAGAGAAAGCGGAGGGAAGAAAGATGAAATTATACATTTAATATTATAGCAAAAGAGTGGGAGATTCTGAAACGGCAGAGAGGAGAGATTTGAAAATCTTTTTAAATAAAGCATTAAAATAAAAGTCGGAGGAGAAATTAAAATCAATTTATTCAAGCATCTCTGCTTTTTGGCCCATCGTATTTTAAAGGGTCAGGTTTCACAATCGAGTGAACAATAATGCTTACTTAGCCTTAAAAAGAAATCTAACGTTTAAGAGACCTAAGAGTGTTCGCTTATAATTCCCCAAATTTAATTATTCATTCAACTGATCGTGTGGAAAAGTGAACACGAGCTATACATACAGATGTGCCTTTAATTAATATCCCAAGACACTTGAGCAAGGACTAATTCAGTCATAACAAACTGAATAATGCCTTTTATTTCTTTCCTCTACAGTAAAAACTTAAAAAAGAGCGACTAAGTTAAAATAAAATCTATATAACTACGATTTTACCAACCTCTTTTTCTCGACAACAGCGTATGTAATTCATTTAGTTCATTGTTTTATTATCAACAAGAGGAGAAAATCTGCATTGTTTACATGCATTATCGTAAACATAACCGACATAAGGAATGAATTATACACTAAAGCAAGGGATGAATACGTGAATGTGAATAAAGAATATTCGAAAAGAGGAACATACTAATATTCCTCCATACTGAATAAGATCTGAACACGAATGAAAGGTTTTGATTGTCTTAAAGACAACATCAACAGTTGTTATTACAAATTGTTATTTAGCATCGATATGTATGGGCATGCAAGAGAATACATATTCTTTCGTTTTCTTGTTATTGCCGTAGTGTCATGTGGTACAGTTATATGGCTTCGGTTGTAATCTGCAATCTTTGAATTACTATATATATATATATATATATATATATATACATATATAGGGCTGCCGCTATTAAAAATTGCTCGGGTCAAGGTTAGGAATTAATTAAAGAGGAAAAAACGCGGAATTATTAGTGCAGCTAATTGGTGAAAGCTCATAAAACTATCATTGCCATTAAACTCAGAATCGAAATATGACAATCACAAGTTGTTCATAATGCAAGTTCATTTTTACGAGAACAGTCATTCAAATGATGTTATGCGATCGCGTTTTCAATATCGTTGTCATTAAACTCGGAAACGGAAAATGTCAGTCATCAATCTCTCGACCTCAAGTTGTCTCATACTACCAGTACATTTTCTTCAGAGAAGATAGATTTAGAACTATTTCCAACAAAAAAAAAATACCAAATGTAATGCGATTCGTTTACAGTATCAGTATCATTGAATTCGGAACTGGAATATGTCAATCATATCTGTCTCTCCCAACAGCTGGGTTTATCTATATTGCTATTATATTATTTTTTACGAGAACATCGATTTAGAATGTAAGTAATCAAAAATTTTATGTGATCTCGTATCCAATATATTTGTCATAAAATAAGAACCAGAGACCTGTAACATAAAGAGATACAATCAATATTACGATCAATTGTAACTCATCAGTACATGGTTTGCCTTAGACTTAAGATTGCTATCAATTGTAAGATCAATTTCAAGCTTTATGATACAGGGCCCAGAACATGTAAATATATAGCTTTGTCCTCCAAAAAGTCTTATCACAATGCTAGTGGATTTTTAAAAAGACTCAGATATCGTAAAAGTGTTATACAATATCATATTCAATATCACTGGCATTGAAATCAGAATCGTAATAGCAATAAGATCTCTCCCTCTCTCTCTTTCTCTCTTTCCATCTCTCTCTCCCTTGTCATAATGAACTTCGAAAAAAGTAGCAATAGAGAGTATGCATATCGTATCGATTAGGATTACACTGTCAAATTTACAATGAATTTACAATGCATAGCACTGAATTTATTTGTATCAATGAAATACACAATAAATATTAACCTCAACAAGATTACAAAATTATATTCAATCAAAAATTAATATTTCAACATTGTTATGGCATGCCTGATGCGACTTCACACATACTTCAATTCACGAGTGGTATTTAAGTAATCATGTTCGATCTCCCAAAGTCCAAGGGATCATCTTGAGCCACACTCACATCAGCCTGAAGTAGACAGCCATCGACAAGCGATAAAATGTTATGATTGAATGCGATCCCTTAGGGACCGTGCACATGGCGACGCATTCGATTCGGAAGTATGGAGGAAACCACGTGATCAATAGTCTGCCATGCATGTTAATTGAACCATGGTGCTTGTCTCGGCAAAGGGAGTACTTTAAAACAAAACTTTACTTCTTAAAAATCAGATTTACTTAACATGCTTAAAATTATGTTTATATTAACAATATATATAAATATATATATATATATATATATATATATATATATATATGTAAGGAAATAACATATACAACAGCTTTGGCAACTCTCGTGGAAATAATATAATTGTGAGAAATGAAAGGCATTGGCGTTCTAAGCCAACGACCCGGGTTCGATTCCCGGCGGAGACATTTTTTCAACCGTTGCAAAAAATTCAAAAAGGGAGGACAGCTCTGGGGAACCTTGATTTAAGCTACGCAACCATTATTCATTTCATTTCTCCCAATTATATATATATATATATATATACATAAATTGCTCTGAAAGAGATAATAACCACCGACAAACCAGATTATATGTATTTCAATACATAAACCTTTACAGAAATGAAGAGAATATAGGAAATTCGAAAGAAAGTCATGCATTTCGAAATGAATTGAATGAAATTGAATTGAATTAGATTTATACCTCAATTGTAAAATGTAACAAGAACTGCTTCAGAGCATTGCAACATTGTAAGTATTTGTTTTCACATAATCTAATATATCTTCTTCAACTTTCATGGAACCAATTTCAATTACTGTGACATCACAGTTTTCAATTTTCTCGAACATCAGATTAGATGAAATCATTTGGCCATCATGTTTCACAAGCAGATTGCATCATGATTGTTTTTGCTGTTGGTTGAGCAAAGGAAGTCAAAACAGACACACAGCTTCGAATGTTGAGTCTGCGCTAATTTTAGCTTTATAAGTAGAAACAGCCACGGGGATAAAAGGAAAAAGCAGAGAGAGAGAGAGAGAGAGAGAGTCGACTACACAAAGTCTTATCGTGACATTTAAAGGCTTCTCTTAAAATGAGGACAAGAGAGATCTTGTTCCGTGATAAAGAATGAACAATACTGCAGCTTGGCCAAGACTTGGCCAAAACTGTACATTTTTAAGTGTCTTGTCCATATCATGCCACTCGCTGCTTGCAATAAAAAGGTGATGCTACTTTTGACATGATGGTAAGGGCATTGTGTGCTATGGGCGTTTTGGGTGATTGCAATAGTCTTTTTTTTAGAAAGTAATACACGATTAAGTACTTGATTTTAGTGATCCAAACTAAAACCTTGTTTTGATATGCAAATGGTACTATTACAATATAATTATAACCCTGTATAATACATAGGTGTGAGGTAACCAATGTTTATCAAACTCAATATCTAAAAACACGTTGTTTTATTAACCTTGTGACAAATGTATTTGACAAATACACACAATACACACACGCACACACCACACACGCAGTCTTGTATTGCTTTATTTCCGAGGACAAGTATTGTTCCTCTATTGTTCCTCCGTCCTCGGACAGTCGACTGAATAAGGCATAAATTAATTGTTCGACGTTCGAGGACTATTGTCCGGCTTCCGAGGACCATTGTTCTCATGATTTTTTTTTGTTCTCTGTCCGAAAATGTCCTCGGACATACGGCCAAACACGCCCACCCACACGCCCACACACACACACACACATATCTATATTGTGTATATATATAATATATACCTTTTGTATATAATATTATATATATGTATAAATATATATGCGAATGTAAGGCACTTTATGGTAATGATAATGGGGTAGTTATCGTATGGCCATTACTCTGCCAGTATTATTATCAGCCAGCATTGATGAAGCATACGAGTCATCATGCAGTGTTTTAGAGTGAGTACAGAGCCGCGGGCTCTTGGCATGCCGTACCAATGATGCATGCACCAATCTCTTCCTACTGCCTTATTCTTTACCCCCGGGCTGGGGTTATAAAAGGGGGAGGAGGGGGAACATTGTGGTTGACTGTGTATATAAGGAGGCATAACATTGTGACGATGGTCTCGAGTGATCACGTGCAAGGGACGTACACCTGTTAATATAATGAGTACCTGTTATTAACATTTTCATGATACTGCTTTTCTGTGGCTTTGTTTTAATTGGTTTATGACAGCTCATAATAGTGATGATGATATCAATGAAGATAATAACAAAAACATCAACAATGTAGTAGGAAAGTCTCTTAAGGTTGCAGGGGTTTTGCTTTTAAAAGCTTATTCTAGGGTGTGTATAAGCAACGGTTGCTAAGAATTCCCAAAACAATATTTGAATAAGGTGTAAGATCATTTCCCCTGCATCTCTGTCTTCATTTTTGATCAAAAATATAATTTTGGATGTCCTACTTCCCTTCCACCCCCTCCTAATTGATCGTCTAAGACACAATTTTTAATTCCCTTCTACCAATCCTCACGCTTATTCAGAATGACCTCATCCTCATTTCCTCTCGGCGGTCTCTCCTCTCTATCATCCCTCTCAGTCATCCTCCTATTCAGCGTCCTCATCGTCACCCATCATGCAGCTTTAATAAGGACATCATCCTCCTCTTCTTGTTTTTCCTGGGAGTTTTTTTTACCCGACGACGCCACGGTTGGGTTAAAGACCTTTCAATCAACTGCCCCGCATCCGTGTCTGAGGGCCTGTCTCGGCCACGTTTCTCCATTGCATTCGACTTCCGCGCATTATCCGCGTTATTGCGTTCTCAGTGTGTTTACCTCCGTCTATGATCAGAGGGTTGGGTCTAGGTTGGTTCTTTACTCATGGATATGAGTTCTGTTCATTCTTTGCTGATCATGAGTAGAATTTGAAGAAAAAAACACCCGGGAACATGTGGATGGATTTTTATCTGGATACGACTGCAAAAATAATAATGTTTCTCTGTAGAGTTAACTCTCATTTTCCTCGTCATGAGCCGTCAGTGGGAATACAACCGCAAATGGTTGTTCTTCATGTGAGCTCTAACTCTTACTTCGAAGGACTAAACATGTGTTTTGTTCATTTTTCCCTCTCACGCTTGATCAAGATGTAAGATGGAATTAGGGTTGATGTGAAAAGGAGAAACATGTTTGTAAACGTTTATGCGGGTTTGGTCGACCAAATCATGCCATTAAGGAGGAAAATACAATTATGTTGCAGGAGAGTACTCGTTTTCATACGGAAGTACAATGTAAACCAATTGACCTCTGTGTCTTTTCAATCTATTGTCCTAATGAAATAAACCGATTTGATTTCTAATAAAGTAATATGATTAATGCAGTAATTCTGATTTGTATTGTCTGCATATATCTACAAATGAGAGCAAATAATTACCCTAGCGATAGTGATTAAGTAATAATTATGTATTGCCTTTTGTTGAAATTACATGCTGTTTATTAGTAGCCAGAAAGGCCTACGGGATATGAGAGTGCACTTCTGGCCCTTGAACAGTATGTCATTTAAAATGCTGTAGAACGTCAGGCGGGTGTTTTAATGTTTTCTTTTTAATGGCTACATTAAGTTTTCCAGTTTAATATGGAATAATGAAGGATACGAGGTTGTAATCATGCTTCATCCCGTGCAGACGACGACCTCCGGGACTGAAAGGCATAAAAAACCAATTTATGGGTGCATTATTCCCTCGCTTTTAGGTAATTAGACGGACCCGTTAACAGGTTGGAACATCGCACTCGCATTTTGACCCCGGGGCTGAAATGTCAGAACGAAGCTTGCGCAAGGGAACACGCCATCGCGTCCGGTGAAGTAGGCCCCTGAGGTGCCACAGGATTAACTTTCACGTCTCGAGAATATGATTTGGGATGGAGGTAGAATCCGCGGGAGTAGTCTGATTGTTTTCACTTTCAACTTGTAGCGGTAACCCATGCTTCGGAGTAGGCGTATATTCATTTCATTGTTGATGAATTTGAAGTTGTTACAAGGATAGAAGGTCTAAAATGACTGGAGATAAGAATTTGTTTCGTTCACGGTAATCCATATTTCAAGAGGCAACCATTCAAGTTCATGTGACAAATTTTGACGTGCTCTGAAGATTTAAATTTACAACACATTTTTATTTTGTGTCTATGAAGTATCTAAAATGGCGACTAAGCCTTGTTATCGAATTTAAAAGCATGATATTAATAATAATAATAATAATAGTATTGGGTATTTTTATAGCGCTCATATCCACCTCGTAATAAGGTGCTCAAGGCGCTCCAACATTACCCCGGCTCTAGCTATAGGCTACCGAATTCGATTCTCACAGCATTCAAGGAATTCTTTCCTACCGGTACCCATTTAACACCTGGGTTGAGAGTGGCAAATGTAGATTAATGTCTTGCCAAAGAAAACTAGCGCCGTGCCGGGGTTCGAACCCACAACCTTCGCATCTCCAGTCAAGTGTTTAAACCACTCGACTACGACACCTCTATACATGTCGAGTCGATCTCTAACAAAGTCTTTTTGGGGGTGAAAGTTCTCTGTTTAACTGTTTCATACTACGCCATCAAATATGTTTTTTGTTTCTAAAGGCCTATGACCCGAAATATAGGTTCGACGGAAATATTTGCATCCTGACGTTTGAAACGCATGACCAAGGGTATTGAAAGAAATGTAATTTATATGAACATGACAAAGAAATATAACAGTTCGTTTTGCTTGGTGTCATTTATCTATAACACAGTCATGCAAAATTTCTCATGTAATATTTTCGGGCAATTAATGTAACACTTTAGGGAAAAGTGTCGTTTAATATATACATTCTATTTTGCTGACAAAAGTGCATTTTCACCTATTTACATACATGCATGTTTTGATTAAAACAGGAATTTTGCAAAAAAACATTGCCGCTTATTTCCCCTCTTTTTATATTTGTAAGCTTCAAATCAGATTGAAGATAGCTTGAACAAATCTACGCGTTTTGTTCTGTTAGAAGCGAAAGAAGTCAAATATAAACTCCCTCTGTAACTTCATTAATAATTCCAAGGAGAACTAACATTTAATCAAGCGCACTGGTGTTAAAATGAGAGGAAAGTGAGAGAAAAACAACTTCGCCTGAAATCGGGTCCTTTTGCATCCAATCGGAAAGTAAACCCATTACCACAGCCAGAATTGACGCGCAGACTTTCTAAAAATAATTCCCAGCTTCTCCAAAAGAGAAAAAGGGTATTTGCAACCTACTTCATCGGTAAACTTTGGGGCCAGTCGCCGGCGATAGAAAAAGTATCCGTTCTGTTCATCTAATCGTAAACTAAATCGAATGTATCAAGTAAAGCGTTTGGCAAAACCCAACACCAGACAAACCTGTGTTTTCGACTACTGTCACGCACATTTTAAGAATTAAAGTATGAAAAACATGTCTGTGCTGTAATCTAGTTTTCTATTTTCGATTCAGGTCGAGGCATTAACCTGTTTGTTCCAATTCGACTTCTAGAATCGATATTTTATAATGTGATGTACATCAATTCTCTCTGTGCTCTCTGTGCAAGCGCTATTGATCAGTATTTCATTACTCGCATTTTGCTTAGCTCGTGGCCAAATCATACCCTTTCCCGAAGAAACACTACCAAACTAGTTATTATTATAACAAGTATGATAATGAAAATATATATATATATATGTATATTCATATTCATCGAATTATTTAGCAATACCAATACTACAGGCATTATAATCATATTTCTCTTCCATACTGAGATGGTTTTGCGTGTATGGTGACTATATACATTCTATAATAACACAGCGTATTCAGGAGATTAAAATCGTAATACCAAATATGTTGTTAACTCAGCAACACTGATGGATTACCAACCACTAAGGCAAATGACTTGACAACAAACGAACTATTACCGCTACGCCACCACATGGCTGTTGTCCCCGGCTAACAAGTGTCAGATACGTCTATTACGAGAAGAGCGCGATGTTTGCTGGCGAAAAACAACCAAAGGGAAGTATCATGTAGCAATTGAATCTTCGCCTGTTCCAGCGCGTGGGAGAGATCGATGGAAAAACCCGAAATGTTTGTGGTAACTGGATTTTAAAATGAAACAGGCGATCGTTAGACAAATACAATTTCTGGAAATTGATCGTGGAGATTGATATGGAGCGACGGGAAATCGAAGGCAAGAGTAATCCAGCGATGCGGCCGTCCGGCATCATATCTCAATCAACTGTGGATTGTTTGAGTTTCTTAGGGATGCTGACAGCTGCAATGAATACTAATCAAGATTAACATTCCGAATTACGTCTTAGCTTCATGTTTCAAAAAACATTTTTTTCTCCATGAGGCCAAATAAAATTAATTCCTAGTTTCTCGTCCCCTTCTCCTTTCTTTTTTTCGGCCCACCTCTATTTTAGGAGGTTATTTTGTATTTAGACATAAAACAATGATGTATTTTTTTTCAGCCTTAGAGCTGAAGTGCATATACAAATGAAATTGAAATAAAGGAAATGTAGGAAAAATATAAAATATAAAATTATATGGAAGCTCCTCCTCCTCCTCCTCATTTACGAAAACGCCGGACGAGAAACGAAGAAGCAATTTTACTTGGCCTTGATATTCTCAGTTTTTATACTGGTATTATAAGTGAAAGTATGTATGTATTATATCGAATAATAAGAAAACACAAAGAATCGTCAGTTGAGAAAGGAGAGTACTGGAATAAGATAAGAAATTTGTTAAGAAAATAAAAATCCTCAATTAAAGGAAAGTATGAGGGTGAGGGAAAACAGTGAAAGATGAGAAACACCGAGATTTATCCCCCAAAACAGTAAAATGGGAGATGATCTCATAATTGAGCGGAGATCACTTTGCACCACGATCCTCACGAAATTGTTGTCATTCAATATAAATGTCATGCTTGATTAGGATCACGTGACGTTCCCATTAAAATGGAGTACCGTGTTTTCTTTATATCGCCCATATTGTCCACAGCATGATGTAAATCATGTTCGTCTTGACAAATATTATAAGGTCAAATGACAGAAATAATGTTATCACATACAAAACAATCCAAACGAAACATAATCGGTTAATGATGTCTTGTATTCGAATTGATCAAATCACGTTAGGCACGGACACCGCTGAAACTGATGCCGGTTGTGTGATAAATACACATTTTCACATTAATGTACTTGGTTACAGTCGTCATTGCACTCTGCCAACACCACCGCCTAGCGGATTTCAATGTAATTTCTAACACCCATGTATGCGATGTATATATCCGGTGACAGTGCGATTGAGCGCGAGATTATGACATGCTTTTCATGAACAGAATGTGACAGGTTCAAATTTATCATCATTTAATTTTTAAAAAATGCATTAAAAGATCACGTGATTACAGTTAAGACCACATGATTCGTTTAGAGGAAAGCATGGTTCGCCATAAATCGACTTCATCACTATAAAAACTGATAGCTGGGTCCGTGATGTGTTCAATTATGTCAAATCAAGTAAGCATGATTGAGAGAAATGTCTAAAGAAGAAGAAGAAAAAAAAAAGAAGATTCAGGTCCTTGTTTAGTGTTATAATGTTCAATGCGCAGAATTTATATGCTGTATATACAGTTGGCTGAGAAAATGTTGAATATGTGACCCTCCACCACAAAACGACCAATAAGTCGCAATGGGAGTTCTAGAGTAAACAGCTGAAAAAGGTTGTTCGGGGTGGAAATATTTATTTTAAGTTTTTTGGTATTTTCTGAAAGTATAGATATTAATCTACCATCTGACAAATTTTCGGAGTAAAATACTATATTGAAATATGTTTTTACTCTCATTCAAAATGACCATTTTTTTCATGGACATTCAAACTTTGTGAGTCATCTTGCTGGGATTGTACTTCACATCGCTTTTCTGGTATAACTCAAAAACTTTGCAGTGTCTGATATTCAAAATCTACAGAAGAAAAGAAATATATATATTCTAAAGGTATGGAAAGTTTCAACCCAATCCAATGAGTACTTCACAGTGTAGGCTTTGGAGTTTTGACTCACCCTTTTGTGCGACAAACAATAGGACACAGATTAGGCGCTCTGAAATGGTCAGTCTTCTTTAGAGCCTGTTTTCTCTATTGTTTTGGTCATTAGCCTGTCTGACACTGAGACATTCTCATTGCAGTTTATACGGGTTTGCTAGGTCTATACAAGACAAGTTGTATATCATTTTAAAGCTTAGAATATCAGCTTTCAAACTGTGCTGAAATTTAAAAAAAAAAACAAATTTCCGACTTTGGTCGTTTTGTGGTGGAGGGTCACATATTATATGCACGATAATAATCTGCAACTGCTTCGTATGAAGGGATTCAAACTATTTTATTTTGACATGACAAAATGGAATTTGAAAGACCGTTTCTCGTCGATCATAGGATTCTATTTTTGACCTTCAAAGGAATCTGAATTAAAGATGCGTTGCAGAAATGTCAGCAAGAGAAGGTAGTTTTTACGTGGGTCCAAAAATTCGTACTACGTTTAAGCCAGTGAATTCGTGAAGGTTGGCAAGTAATGTAATAAATTCGGAAGGCAGTGTCTTATGTTCGCTCGTTTGCCCAGATTTATTCAACCCTAAGCAAACTTACAGCGCGAAGAAAACCGCCAAATAAGGGCGGAAATCGAGCTGAAATTGGATAGATGATTTCTCTTTGAGTCAAATTCAATTAGGTAAAGCGCTTGAGCGGTGCGGCTCCTCTCACTGTAGTGAATTCTCCTTTACGTTGTAATACATCCATACACTCCCATGGTGATATGCTATTGTGTACTGAGCGCGTCGTACAGACGAGAAAAATATTTTCACTTCACCGTTATTACTTTTCCGCTCGATTATGTTCCATCTGTGATATCAAACCAAAAGCCCTTATTCTGTTAGCTACCTGCAAATTTCATATTCCTGGCTGCATTTCAGGAAGAAAAATACAAGAGTTTGATTGATTTGTGTATTATGGTGGGGGAAATCAACTCAAGTGTGATATTATTTTCTTCAGAATTAAAAACGAATGAATCTGTCATTACAATTGTGTCTAGCTCACAAGTTGTCTTGATATTGGAGTCTTATGTATTAAAGGACTAATTCATATAATAACGATAATATATATTTTTGGATAAAGCTCATTTTCCTGAGGCTCGAACCCCTAAAGACAACATTATACAGAGGATAACAAATTCAGGAAACGATTTGGGAGGTGAAATAAAGATACAACGAAAAATTCTTTCATCAAAAGTATTTGTTATCAGATATGTTCTAAGGGAATATTTTGAATTATTCAAAGTGGATTTCTTTAAAATGAGGTGGCAACTGATTCCAGAGAGATGAGTTCTTTTGCGTAAAGGACGTATCCCCCATTATTTTTTTAAATTTTAATTGCTTTCAGTTTGTCTTCATTGTACATCTCTACATTTTCCTGTTAACATCCCCCTCTTTTCCTCTATTTGTACCTTCCCTCTTTCCTTCTTTCCTCTACCTTCCTTCATATACATCTTCCCTCCATGTTCTCCTATTTTTACAAGCCGACCCCTCTCTTTCCCTTATACCCCCGCAGTTTTCCCTTCCACCTTATTCCTCACACGAATTGGAAATAGATGCTGAGGTTAGCACGAGAATTTCTCAAAGGTTACAGCACCTCAAGACTCTCTTACACGCTGTCCTTCAAAACGATAAGTGGCACCTGCTTCCCACGCCGTCTCGCAAATTACTTCTTTTTTTCTTCTTCTGATTCGTCCTCTGAGCAAGCAACCACTGCTGGAAAAACTTCCCCCATATTGGATCTGAAAATGACAGGGCATATCTGCTTACTAATGGAGTGTGCTCAAGCCAGTTAACTCTATTGATTTGAACACTTCGCATGGTAATGACCATGGTTTCACTGTTCAACATAAACAATGGCTGGCTACGCTTCAAGGCTACCATCGATTGCTGCTACACGTGTTGTCTAATTCAGCGCTTACTTCAGTAGTTTGCGTTGTACTGATTTGTACTCTTGTGTGACATTGTCATTTCTGTCCAATATTACAGGTCCTATAATACATAATATATGAGAATGTGAAATAATCACCCTTCGGCAATGAAAATTAAAATCAAGAGTATTTCTTTTTCGAGCTTATATTCATATGTCGACAGTAGAAGTACATTGGAATACGCGCTACATGTTGTCAAAGGGTTTTACCACAAATGAACCTATTATATAGAAAGTTAGTATTCATTTATATAATGTATTGATTGGGTGTGCATCTCTGCTAATAATGATACCCAAAGGTATTTACTCCAAGAGCTTTTGGATCACGAAATGGAAGTTATATTCCACATTCCCGAACAAGGTCAATGATTACTTGATGGAATGTGTAAAAATTAAGATTTCTTTAGCAATTTTGATTGTCGCGATAATTACCAACCATTCTGATTTCATTAATATATTTCGCACTTTGATGATGCTTCCGAGAGTATCGATTTGTGTAAAAATTCTTTGTAGTTCACGGAACAAATTACATTAAGGATACACACTTTAAAAATATAATACAAAATGTGAGAGTGTGTGTGTGTGTGTGTAAAACGATGTGCAGCTTGGTGGATAGGTTGCAATCAATTCTGAAGTCATTCACATGTTGCTGGCTAGATTTGATGATTATAATGATGATAATTATAATGATAATAATAATGATGATGATAAAATAATGATGATGATAATAATAATAATAAATATAATAATGATAATAATGGTAGCTGTTTTTATATAGCGCCTTACCAGTAAACAATGTAACCAACCAAAGCGCTTATACAGCATTATTACTACGGTCACTGGATTCAATTGCGATTCTGCATATTACAATGCTCATTCTCCATTCCTATGGAGGAGCATCATTAATCCAGTCACCAGTTTCCTAGCGCGCACCAGTCTGCTAATCCAACCGCAATGACGTTCGTATCCTACCGGGTATCCATTCAACACCTGGGTGGAGAGGAGCAATGTAGATAAAATGCTTTGCTCAAGGACATAAGAACCTTGCCACGACCTTTGCATTCCCAGTTGAGTGATTAAACCACTCGACTACTACACCACTTGTTTTACTCTATCCATTATCTTGTTTTACTATTTGCGTTGGTCATAATTAGATGTACATGTACATTGTTCCCTTATATGGAAAACCAAAATGTAAACCAGATTCTTCTCCTCTCTGAATTTTTTTTCAGGTTTCCAGATCATAACGATGAGGATTTCTACCATATCACCAATCATCTAGCAGACATACTTCAAAAAGAAGCTGAAATACTGATCAATATACTGGTAAGCATAAACCCCATTTCATACGTCTAATTAATAAGCAAGTGGTTGTTTTTTCTGCCTTGCATTCTTTTCCTGTAGCTTACAAATTATTGATAAATACAAATGTTGTAAGTACCATCTTTAACCCGTTCACTGCTGAATTATCTTTTTCACAGGCTTAATACGAGAACCATCCGGCTCTCGTACAAAATGGGTTAAGGTCAATAATTCATCCTTTTGTCTATGTCGATCGATTGTCAGGAAACTAATATGAATGTTTCTGATGATAAAGGGTAAGGTTGAATATGGAAATGGCATACTTTAGAACATGTGCTCTTTATAGAGAACAGAACTATATGTATTTCAACCGAACTCTATATAATCATAATAATATCTCAAATTCTTATTGCAATGCATATTGTATATTATATTGGTAGGATTCAGTTATCTTTGTTTCATATATATATATATAAATGTAATTGTAAATGAAAGTGATGGATGGTATCGTTAAATCGAAAACTGACGGATGATGAAGGCTTGTCATCCTTTATAGAAAAAAGAAGAAAATTGCATTTATCATTATTGAAGAATGAACTGATGTCTACATCTGCGTGTCAGTTTTGAAAGGTTTCAAACGTGACGTCGTACAACACCACCGTTCATCTTATTTAAAAGGCAGACCCCTCGCGATAAAAGTCTGCAATGAAGAAAGTCCCCTGTCACCAGCGAATGTAATCATGCTTGGGGGACTGAATATCAAACAAGGAAAGCATGAAAGCGAATCGGATCCAAAGAACGGTAGTGAAAACACGGGTGGTGGGGCTTATTAGAGCATGAGGGAATAAGGAGGAGCGATATGAAAGGCATTCCAAGAGGAGAAGTCTAAAAAACGAGGTTTAGATTGTATACCAAATAAATAACGTAATGGAATTGGCCGGGAGCGACGCCTCACGACCGGGGAACTCAACAGTTTTCAACAGTGCAATATGGAGCATGACGTAGTCTAAAGTTTCAGTCCTTAATGATATTGAAATATTGCTGTTTGAACCTTGATCAGTGCGTAGTAGGAGTTTTTAAATGAAGATTGTCTCCATTTCAAAATCAGGGAACAGAGATTTCCCTTTGTGATATATTTTTGAAATCATGCATTTGTCATGAAATCACTTTCACGCAAATTGTGAAGGGTGCACGACATGCTTCCTTTGCCATTAACAAATGTATTGGACTTGTAAGCATATAGTAAGTACTATGCTTTCTAATGAAGATATGAAACAACTATACCTGGATAAGACGAATTAACGTATACACTCGATTGCAAGGAGTCATTCGCATCAAAATATTTATTTTGTTCAGTAATAAGTATCACAATTTTACCATGATATTCGAGGTTCGTAATAAAGAGTCAACATCGTGCTTTCTAATGAAGATATGGAACAATCGGCACCAACAAGACAATAATTGTATGTTCATGCAATAACTGGATTTAAAAAAGTGAAAGTACTTGATATTTTAGGACTTGCAGACAAAATCAAATGTATTTGGTTGATATGCGCAGTAAATATGCCTTCATTTTATTTCATTTTCTAACTTGTATTAAACCATGTAATTACATAATTATTTGAAACGCATAATGTCGTTCACAATCCACTTCTTACATACATTTACATAGGTTTACTTTAAACCATGGTTTAAACCTCCGCCGTGGTCTAAATTAAGCGTAAATAAGCGTATATAAGCGCATTACTGTCCGCCCATTGGACAAGATGATGCGCGTATTACGCTTATGGAGGTTTAAACCATGGTTTAAAATACGGGCCTATATGTTCCAGGTCTAGTCTGCAGACAAAGCTTTTGTTTGTCTTCAAGTAGTTAAGGTGAATGCGTATTGTCTGTCTCATTATGCCACACAATTAGTTCTCTAACAATACGGTGATCTAAATCAGCACTGATTATTTCCAGGTCACCAGTTTTCCTCTATAAATCAATAGCAGGGCTGTACGGTGTTTTAATCAATAGCAGCTATTGTCTCATAAATACCATGGTTTCTGGCCGCAGCATGTAATTTATCATCATAACCCTCAAGGAAATGAGGGCATGAGGCTCTCTTCTACGTACAAAAAAGCTGTGATTAAGTATAGGCGATGTAGTAGTGACACTGTGTTACGTTTTCCCCATTGACGGCACTGTATACACCTAGCCCAGTTAGTTGATGAAGCGTTGTAGCTCACTCGATATTGAAGCTCCGTTTTCGTAGAAAGTGAGAGATTTACAAAACCAAAATCATTGGGTTTATTCACCCTTGAGTATAACACTTATACCCAATGAAACCAATGTGCAGGCCATTGAGCATGAATTTAATTCGTTAGTAAACGTATTGCTTACAAAATGCTGCACATGCTTCCAGCTCCAAGAGAAAAAAAGGCATAGAACCAAACCGAACGTGAAATAGTCTTATTCAAACGTACACTACAAATACATCATTCTTTACGTAAAAAGGATTTTTTGGGGGGGATAAATAAAAGATGTATTCAAATAGCAAATCTACTATACAGGTATATAAATATGTACTACCCTGGAACATAAGGTATCATACTATTTTTACACGTCTTTAGCCTAGTGTACCATGGTAAGGTGCTCAAGCCATCTAGATCTAGAATGGGGAACGGAAAAGGACGTTAATGTCGTGACGGAGATTCAAACCACGTGCATCCACTTATTCACTAGACCACCACACCTCAACTATAATATGATTGTCTCTCATACTTTTTATCCATGACATATGGTATCACCAGATTATGCCCTAGACAATAATATTGGTAAAGGCTTTTGTTCTATTGTCTTTCAGAAACGCTGAAAGCAATCTCATAAAACGTGAGTCGTCTGTTCTCTGTTTGTAAAAGGTACGGTGCTGTGTGTACCATTAATGCGAATTAAACCCGATCTCCTTTTGGCAAAGATTCAGATGTCTATGGATTATTAACCACTGATTGCTTCTGTGTTGTTTGCTTCCGTTTTTAGCAAATTATTTTCATACGGCACAGTGAAGATCAAACGATAATGGTTGTTTTCTCAGTATGGATATCGTACTCTACAAAGGCCATTGAATGCAGCTGCCTTGCATGATGATACACAAGTGCTGATTGAATATATCGAATCATTTCCAAATGAATTCTCCTTGTTCTTGTTCTTGTTCTTGCAATTGCATCACCTGATGGAAACCATTAATGCATGCATGCAGGACCCATGAGGTGAATGAACTCTTTATGAAACCAGTAAGACCAGTGACCCTAGAATTCTTAAGAAGATGCTTGAAGAATGCCATTAAAATATACAGACAGTCAGAGTGGTTTCTTTCTTCAGTTGTTATACAACCTAGACAAGACTACAGGTGGAATATAAGATTACATAATACTAGACCTAGCTACTGGAGGTTTCCTGTTTTTCTTACCTCCATGAGTAAAGGGGTGAAGTTGGACACTCTAGTATCCCTTCAAAGTGAGGGTACGTTGTGAAGAAAAAAAAAATGGGTGAAAAATTGTCCAACACGAGGTTAATTAAGTGTAGGACCGACTTCTGGGCAATAACATGCTCTTCCCCTTGTGATATTTGCTGAGTATGGAGTAAAATTACACCAGTGAGAGCATGTTTTCTATTCAGCCCATTGTGGGTCGCTTTGAACCACCGTATTTGTATTGTTTGTTTCCTTTAGCAACCTCTTTTCAACAACATGTTGAATAAACAAATCATTCAATGATTAAGTTGAGTTCTGGTCATGCGAATACATTGTGAAAGAAACTGTCTGGAAGCCATTGGGAAAGGTTGATCATGTCTAAATAAGGATTGATGTATACTGTGAGGTTTTGGAATCATCAAAATGATAAGAAATCAACCCAAACTCGCTCAAAAGCACATGCACCGCACACAGAAATGGGTACAAGGGACTGCACACAGATGTGGCATGAATGTTCGGCCTGAACACTTCAGCTATTCTTTGTCATATTTCAAATATTAATATTCACCTTTCCCAGAACTCAACCTTACCTTTAATGTGTTAACTCCAAACTTTTTTTTACCCCATATCTACTAAGGATTGAACCTTTTGATGTGTACCGAATGTCCATTTCCACTAATTACTACTCCAGGGGAAGTCAACCCCTGAAAGGTTTTTTTTACCCTAATAACAACCCATTGTGCGACAGACCGGTAACAATCTAGTTTGACATTAAGTATCCCACGTCATTCATACCATGATACCTATGATCATTGGGGAAGGTATTATGCGTCCGCAGCACCACTGATATCCAGTTAGTATCTGACCTATTAAGGGTTGCACTCATAGAACAATAATAACTTCTTTAGCTACAGGATAGCACTTGTATTAACAGACGGAAAATTGTTATTGTGATTTGAAGTTTTCAATGATTCTGGTAATTTTTAAACACTTTTTATTACAATTTTGATGGCGACTACATGTTCTCTCTTAACACTCCAGTGGTTAAGATCTAAATAAGATGTGGAAATGTTAGATTGGACTTGAAATTAAAAAGAATTTAAAAAGAAATTAGCTGATTATCGACGTTCTTACTCAAATAATTGAAACGCATAATGGAAAATATATCAAATCTATTGCATTATGAAATATGAATCTGTATGATATAATCTAATTGCAAAATGAGATCTAAAGACGTCTCTCAAACATTTTGTACCATTCATGTAAATATCGACAAGAAGATGATATATAATATTATTGTGCAATTCAAATTTTGGAAAGAAATTTTCAATGTAGAATGTATTAAGTGCGAGTGCAAACTGATCTTATATTCATGGAATACAAACACACCTGCAGTCCACCTGGTAAATAAAGAAACATTATGTTGCTTAGCATGTTTAGTAAAGGCTGGAACGATTTGAACTTTAGACTTTCTCTCTCTACGTGCGTGTGTGTGTTTCTGTTCTTCCGTCTTTTCGCTGTCTCTATTTTCACATTCTCTCTCTCCCTTTCTCCCCCTCTCTCTCTATATATATCTCACTCTCTCCTCTTGTTTCTTGCCCTGGATCATTTACACTTTTATTTCTTCCGGAAGGTTATTTTCCTGATACCCAAGACCACTGTCACAATTCCACATTTCAGCTTGAAAGTGCATCATAGCCCGTACTTCGATGGATAATATGCATTTCAAGGGGTCACAAGAGAGAGAGAGAGAGAGAGAGAGAGAGGAGTAGAGAGAGACGGAGATAATGTTTGAAAATAAACGAAGCGAGATAGAGAGAGAGACACACACACACTCGCACGCGCACATGATAGACATAGGTTATGTAAAAAGAGAGATAATGAGGGGAGAATGATAAGAAAGCAATAGCAAGGAAACAACAACAGGCCACTGTTGAAGAAATAACATGTGGGAGACGTACATTTTATATCTCAGAATTAATAGCGGAATATAAAATGCCTCATTTTGTTGCATACTGATGATGTACTAATGTATTTTTTTTTTCTAGGTAGTCTCCAAATTCACTTCTCCTCCTCTTCGTTCTAATTATTTTTCTCACCATCTTCTTCCGTCTGTTCCAACATCGTCATCCTTCCCTCTGTTTCTACCCGATGTATCTCCTGATGTATCTGCTGACAACGATCTCAGAGCACCACAGACACTGTCCTTGGGGCTTTAAAGAGGAGGTTGGGTTCTGGCCAAAACGAAAAATACTTAAGCTGTAAGCGTTCTCATTCTTTTTCAGTCTGTTTGGACGAATAATATTAGAAATGTCCCCTGAAAAGGATTGCTCCTCGAATGCCTATGTATTTAGAATATGTCGAGACTCAGTCGAGACTCAGTCAATTTCTTCTAATTTGGGGTATTTCAAAACCTCACAGTATACACCAGGGCCCCGTTTCATAAAACTTGATATCTATGACAAGTTACAATAACAGTTATAAGCTACTGAAATACTTGCATCTGATTGGCTGAGAGCAAATTTGTCATAGATATGTGTCAGTTGTTACTGATAATAAGTTTTATGAAACGGGTCCCAGTTCTTATGTATACATGATCAACCTTCCCCAGTTGCTTCAAGACAGTGACTTTCACACTGTAATCGCGTGACCAGGGGAGCGTTTCATGAAAAGAAGTTGTCAGATATTTTATCCGACATCTGTTATAAGCTACTGAAATCCTTGCATCTGATTGGCTGAGAGCAAATTTGTCGGATGAAATAACTGACAAGTCGTTTCATGAAACGCTCCCCAGAACTCAACTTTATCTTTAAAGGGATGATAATAATACTCCAACACATGCAGAAAACAATAGCAAGACTGATGGCTACCACCCGATGACATTTACAGGTTTTGGCTCTGAGGCATCATCTGAAAGGAAAAGACGGGCAGAACCTGATATGGAAAGGTCACTGTACAAGTCAAGCCCACATTACATTTCTTGCAAGGCTGATGGGGAAGTCCTTTGTCTTCCCTGATTTTATTGAATAAAGATTGGCATTTCAATTCAACTGGGGCGTTAAGAATAGATTGATGTGGAAGGGTGAATAAGGTTCATGAAGGCATAATCGGGAATACTGCGTAAAAGATTTCTTTATAGTCTTCCTGCCTGGTTTAAGGACTTTGCTGTTTCAAAGCGTATTTCCTGTTTTCAATCTTTATCCAATTTCTTTTTTATTATGTCGCAAATGTTGAAGGGGGTGGGGGGGGGTGAGTTTCAACGAACATGGAGATATCATGATACGAGGACTGACTAAAAATGGTGAGACAACATAGTAGAATCATCTTTCTTGCAGGAAACTAAAGCAAAATGACCTAAGTGTAAAATCTTTCATATATGTGGCGGAGCATTATTTTCAATACTGATTAAAAACTGCTCACTTTGTATGATGAATATAAAGGACATTAAATAAACTAGCGATCTAATATTATATTGCTGTATTTCATGTTTCCAAGATGCACCAAGGCAGTATCGGCTCAAGGGGGCTCACGGGGGTCCGTACACTCTTCCCTTTATGCTCGATAACCTTTATTTTGTCGTTGTTTTCTTTTGTTTGTTGTTGTTTTTTTTTTGCTTGTGAGATATTTTTTGGTGTAAATCAATACCTCAGAAATGTAATGAGCCCTTTTTTTTTGCTTGTCAGACTAGTCAATGAGAATTCGACCCCCTCCCCTTTTTGACACTATATCCGTAATACATGTACTATTAACAACTAAACGTGAAAACGTTTTACACCAAGCATGCACTGAACAGCTACTCCATTTCAGCTGATACTAAAACTATCTTTCTATGTAATCTTTTGGTTGCTTTGGTTAGTTCTTACAGGTATCATGCATTTCCAAACAGGAAAACATTTCATATTGTTCTCATATATTGTCAAAAGCGTTTACATTTTTAGATGTATTCACCTTGGAGACAAAAATTGCATTTGATTTTATGTAGCCTATTCTTCCTATTACATCTCCTTGATCTAATGAAATGTGCACTTATCCTGATATATCAAAATGTAAACATCATTTCCCAACCCTCTTACTCCTTTACCGAATGTTGCTTGCAAAAGTATCCATATAAAAAGCAAAACAATTAACTCTAATCATGCCAATATTTCTTCCCTCGTTTTCGGCGGGGCGAGAGAGGGTACTGATGACTTCGCCAAATAGCCGGTTGTTGATGCAAGGGCTCATGTAAACGACCCAGTCCATATTTAGGAAGTGCCTGTCGTTTTGCGGATCGTTACGGCTGTTTACCTCGCTACCCTCGCTCCTATTTTTATATTGAGGAGACAGAGTTATAGGCCATTACGGGCGCCGCTGAGATCCCTTGTTTCCTGGGTGCGCTGTGGCGACGTGCGTTAAGCCGAATCCACGTGGGGACGCGATGCATTACATGGCGATATCATTAAGCGAAGGGGACCTCTCATTTTGATGCGAATAATGTTGGGGGTATAAAAAAGACGAGTATTATGGATTTTGACTTGGAGATCGCTTGAAGCATCAAGCATTTTAGAATTTGTTTCAGATTGGCGAAAAGCAAAAGCACAGACCAAAAACAGATAACTGTTCGTTATACGTTACCTACATAATGTGTTCGAGAAGAAAGACTGGATATAACTGTCTTGTAAAAATCAATATCCGAATAATGTTATTTCTTCAACAGAAAGAAATATCAATTCTACTCTTTCACTTTGTTAAATTTATAGTGGAGTCATAGTATATGAATATGAAATTTGCTATGTACCTCGTGTCTAACAATCGGCTAGCATGTTTTTAAACTCTATTCACGTTAATTTAAAAAAAAATCCAAAAATATATGTTTTCTTCAACTTCTTAAGATTAGATTTGCTACATTAATGATATATTACCAACAATAAACGATTATGTACTACTTGAAGAACACTGAAGGATCGTTCATGTAAATCTGAATTAAGGAAACCCTCCGAGGTATGTAACATGGCTGCTCAGAATATGCCTGCATGGGTGAAATTATCTAGTGCATCGCTGTTTATAGATAAGGATTTTACGTTGAAATGCTTCATTACATTAATGCAAGCACGAGTTTCACAATCAATAACTAAACACGTCTTTTACTTTCTCTTTACTTCTCTCCACGTCGCCGCACCTCGCCGTCTGTCTTTCTGTCTCTCCCCCTCTCTCTCGCTCTCTCTCTCTCTCTCTCTCTCTCTCTCTCTGTAAATACGCCTTTGACTTTCTCTCTCTTTCCTATTCTCTATCTCCCCCGCACATTTCTCTCTCTCTATCTCTGTCTATCTGTCTATGTCTATATCTCTGTCTTTTCTTTCTTTCTTTCTCCCCCTCTCTCTTTCTGTCTGTCTCTCTCTCTCTCTTTCCCTGTCTCTCTTCATAGAAAATATCACATCTTTTCATTTGACTACTCAAATTTCTTTAGTAAACAATATTATAGAAAAGGACCTCATACATGTATTCATTCGCATATCACTTAGTGAAGGCAAACAAGTTACATCATAGTTTTCATGCCACACAGCATGATAGCATATCTGTATCAAATGCGTAATTCATTGCATTACATCCTTTCTTTTATCTACATCTATCTGCGCTCCCACCCCGGAGGCGGATCCAGAATTCTTTAAAAGGGGGTGTGGGGGCACGGCATATTGCTGAAAAATCACCAACAAGCTGAAACTAAAGTGTGTTTTCATGTACGTCAGGAAAGCCAAGTTCTTCTTAAATGGGGGCACGGACCGATGTTGCCAGTCCCCGTTAAATCCACCAGTACCTCCCCCTTTACCCCCCCCCCCATTCTCCCTTTACCCCAAAGTGCGAATGAGAAGCTTTAGCAAGTAGAACACCAGCATGTGGAGTGAGCATTTGAACAATATCGTAAATGCGTCTTGCATTTGGAGATTTTGCCATTCCCGGAACACTAGGGTATTGAGGAACAGGGGAGCGTTTCATCAAGCGTTTTGTCAGTGATTTTTACCGACAACTGTTATAAGCTACTGAAATCCTTGCATCTGATTGGCTCAGAGCAAATTTGTCAGTTAAAATCACTGAAAAACGCTTGATGAAACGCTCCCCAAGTCTTTTACACCTCTTGGAGAACGCATTTACCAATGCAATCCTGGCACTCTATCACCTAATCTTTTTATGGAAATATCAAATTCACAAAGACTCTTTGCGGCGACATAAGGTTTTAAAATGCTCCAGACAAAGTACCTCCCACGGAAATGTGATATAGATATTATTTTTCATAAAGCATAATCTTTTGCGCGCATTGATTTTGTCTCTATAACAATAGTTTTATTTCTAAAGAAAGTTTTCCCAGGTTTTCTTTCAGATATGCGTCATAATTTGTCCAGACTTATATTTGAAGTACGTCAATGCTGAAAACCTAAGATATACTTTGTATTGTTAACTTAAAGGTTAATGAATACAGCGCATTTTTTAGTATGTGCTGTAAGCTGTGATATACAAGGGTTTTTTAATCAATCAATTCTGCAATAAACTGGCCTTTCGCCCGAGGGAGAAAAGAAAGGGATGTTGGTTGCAGCACAACAAGTGGTCGAGACGTTGCAGACGAGGATGAGGGAAATAAAAAGAGTGAGCAAAAAGAGAGAACAATATAGAGAGCATAGAACATATAACAGGGAGATGATGATCGTCTAAATATATACGGTGAAAGTTAAAAACCTCGAGTAAAAGGGAGGTGGGAATATGTACTTTGGAGAAAGAGAAAGAAATGTACTTTGAGAGAAAGAGAGAGCGGTGAGGAGACTGAAAAACAGGTTATTGAGAGAAAGAGTAACATTTAAAAAAGGAAGATGGGCAGTAGGACCAAAGTGTATAAGGGCCGTATTCTTGAAAGGAGCCTAAGTTCAGCCTGGCTTAACTTAGACCGCTGATTTATGGCAGGCCATTCATCAACCCTTAAGTCCTGTATAAATTATTATATTTGTGTAACAAAAACAATATATATATATATATTTTCTGGAATGAAGTGAGCATCAGAAATCAATTATATCGTGACTGTTTTTGCATTTTCATTTAGTCCCAGAACTATGGTGCTTTTGTAGGATTAAAAGACGGTGATATTTTGGTTCTCCATAATTCGGTGGCCTAAATCTACATTACTTAGGCTGGGCTTAAAGTTAGGCGCCTTTCGAGAATACGAGCCTAAGATATTGAAATAGAGAAAGAGAGGAGAGAGAGAGAGAGAGAGAGAGAGAGAGGGAGATGGGGCTAATAAGAACACACTAGAAGAGAAAAAAGTGAAAGTTGGACACCACGTCTAATAAGAAAGAGGGGAATTATTATACCTTGACAGAAAGAGAGAGCCCCTTGAGAAGACGGGGAAATGAGAGAAAGAGAAGGAGAGCGACATTAGAAAGGAGACACAAAAGGAAACAAGAGCGGGTAAGGCATTCAAAGAGAGAGAGAGGGAGAGAGAGTGAAACAAAGAGAGAGAGAGAGAGAGAGAAAGAAAGAAACAGAGAGAAGTGATACACAGATGACAATGATATATTTTATGTGATCCTAAACAAATATTGATATTTGGAAATGCAGGAAGAGGGGTGTGTATTTATCTCTTTGTATCGGAGTACGTCATGTGTTTGGGCGGATGAGGAGAACAATTTAATATCAAAAGTGTCTCCTGGGAGCAAGAAGGGCGTTAACTCAACAATGAGTAATACAAGTTAACTTTCTTCTGGTTTTTCAGCAGTGTATGCTTCTAAGCCAGAAGGTCGTAACTCATATCCTTCCATGTTATACGTATGAGCAAATCGAAGCGATTAATAAAACGCAATTTGCTTTTGAAACATGTATTCCAAGTCTTGAACTACGCAGGAGGGGGCGAACAAATGGATGCATTTTTACGTTTTGATCTTTCACTCACTCCATTTACACAACACATTTCAGGATGTATATGCATCGTCTAAATTTTATATAGTGTCATAACATGTTACACCTTTTTTTAATGTGAAATTGACTATAATTTCGTGTTCGCGTTCCTTTCTCGGGCACACATGGGACAAATGGAAAGAGATTTATGTAATTTTGAATAAATTAAACGCAAACAGCAATCATCGATTGAACACACTGCACTATGAACTTAATCCCACATATTTGTGTCAAGTTGAATAATCATTTATTTATTACGTCAATCCAGACAATTATTTTCATTTGAGTTTCATCGTTCACTTATTAAAATGACCTTCTCTTCTACTTCGTATTGCATTCAGTGTGGTATGGATTAGTAATGTAGAATTTGTGACCCATTGAGTGATTTCAACTAATGCAATGTGTTTCTATTCGGGTCTATTTTAGTCAAGCTGGAATGGGCTAATGGATCTAGTTTATATGGGTGATTTATTTATAGCAACAATATATGTATGCCAAATTGCTGCAATATTAGTCATTGTGCATAGGTTTAATTAGCTTTAATGATTTATTTGTTCATTAGAATATCAGTTATACCTTTTTTAATGAATAGTAATACTACCATGAACATATTTTACTTCTCTTTCCCTACCCCCCCCCCTCTCTCCCTCTCTCTCTTTGTCGAAGTAATCCCTTTCCACCCCTCTGCCCTTTGACTTTCCTCTATAGTTCTTTATATACCAATTTCTGTCTCCATAACGCCCCCTTCTCTCTCTGCCTAGATTGAAAATTGCTACATTTCTGTTTAATACACATTAATTAATGAAATGGCAGTATTCGCACCTCATGTTTCAACTATAAGACCTTGATAAAATACTCTGTAGAATAATGTTCCATTAATTATTTATAAATCCGATTCTCTTGTAAATGGTGCATTTCTTGTCTTTGCTAATTCTGATTCCGCGATGTATTTCCACCTTTAAAAATTATGTAGGTGAAAAAATTCGAACCCCGCTGCATTTTCTGTAACCATGGTTACAAAACAGTGCCTTAAGAATATCACAGAGTGGTTCAATGTCTCACCTAGACCACGTGACTAGACCAAAAAATGATAAATGGTAGCATGCGAGAGGTAGGGAGATAGATTACTTTGCCTCCTGCAATCACAAAATTATAAAAATGTATTTGGAAGATGATGGAAATGAAATGCGATAGGTGACAGAATGCATCACAAAGACAAAGCGCTGATAAATGGGAATGTGAAATTGGATAGATGCAGTTAGAGAAAGAGAGAAAGAGAGAGAGAGAGAGAGAGTAGTAGTATGCAGTTGACCTGGCTTCCGAAAGGTATGCTGAAGTAGCAACAGCAAGAAGACAATATGGTGAACAGAAGGAAACGTACAGTTAGAATAAAAAAATGCATGAGAAAAGGAGAGCGATAGAGAGAAAGAAAGAGAGAAAGAGAGTAACGAAAATGAAAGTGTATGAAAGAGAAAAAATTGGGATAGACCGTTGAAGAGATAACGCTAGATGAAGGAGAAATATGAAACAGATGTGCTTGTGAATTCATGATTATGCTAAGGGAGATGGAGAGAGAAGAGAAAGAAAGAGAAAAAAATTGAGTAAAGAGAGATAGCTAGGTAGTGACAATAAGAGTGTAGCAGGAGATAGAAGGAGAAAGAGAGGAGAGGAGAAGAAGGGGATAAAATGGAGAGAACAAGAGACAGAAATGATAGAAAGAGGGGTATATAATGAAAGTAAGATAGACAGTACAAAAAAGAGTGAGGGTGACACGGGATAGAGAAAGAGAGTGGTGGAGAGAAAAAGAAGCAGATAGAGAAAGAGAGGGAGAGAGAGAGAGAGGAAGACAACAGGAAAGGAGAGAGATCAACAATAAGTATATTTTGCCGGACTGGTGGGAAACAATATTCGTTCTGCTGAAGGGAGTTTCTATAGATTCTGAAGCACGTGCGATCGGTTCAAATATCAGAATTTGATCTTGTTTTGCAGTGTTTGTATGAGAGCGGTGCTTTCTTTTCTCCCTCAAATTATAGCTACGTCATGTATAATGGATGGAAATATACGGACATTTTGAAATGTATCCCCCGTCAAAGAAAAGCAGTTCATAAGGTAGCCTAGCAAATCTACAATATTGCTGTCTATTCCAAAAATACAGTTTGGCCCAAAAGTTTACAATACACCTGGAAGAGAAATAACTTACCTCTCATTTCCCAACTTATCTCATTCCTCTTAAGAGTCATAATGTCTTAAGTGAATTTACTTGAAACACATACTATATACATTTAACGGAGATTAAACTTGTCTGTCCTCATGAGGAAAAAAAAAGTTTGCAAGGAATGAGTGAAGTTGTGAAAATGTATATCGTTTTTCTACCAGGTTTATGTCAACTTTTGGGTGCAACTGCACTTTCAATTCTATTCGAGTGATGCTATTTGGTGTATTAAACGTATATAACATATACAAGCTCATACAGCGTTAAAGTACTGTTAAAATAGCGTTGATTGTATTTCTGTAATTTTGTGTTTTATAGCTGCATTCATGCAAGTAAGCAGACATTTATTACCCGCTCTATACCCCTTTCATTGTTCCAATTTAACATTTTGCCATTTCCCAAAAGCGCGGGTGCTCACGTTGGTGAATTTTATGATAAAGCAATAAAATGGTTGTCAATTTGTTTGTTTTTATCATAACAACAATATCAACATGTTAAAATTATGATAGATATCATTTAAATACGGCATATTGAGGGTAATCGATTACAGTTGTATTTATACAATTCAGTCATTGTTTTACGGGGATCCCTTGATAAATGTAAGATGAAACAAACAATATTTTGAACACTGTTTTTACCACGTCCGAATCGTCTGATAAGATTGCAAGGAAGATAAACGGGCTCGTTAACGGCCACGTGTTGCCAATTTGCGGACGGTGATTGATTTAGAGGGTACGTTTTCAAGAACCAGTTGCACTGAGATCCCATCGCATCCATTGGATGGGGCATTCAACAACGGGTTGGACGTCAATAGCCGCGTCTCCTGGGGTAGACTAATACGTTGAAAAAGCTTTTAATAACCACTCTCTAAGACACAAGTTGCTCGTTAGAATCTCACTGCTATTTACATGCCCGAGTTCTTCTCCAGGGCATTACAATCCCATCGTTTTTACTTCAAACTTTGTCTGACGTTCTTGCGGTGACGTCTGTTTGCCCGAGTCCCAATCATAAAAAAAAACTGCCTGCCTTCTCTTTCGTTATTTACGGTGGTGGCCGCGTGCATACACACACGCATACATGGAGAATTTGGCGGTCCAAACGACGCGGTTTCCATAGCAAAGAAGAAGAAGGGGATGGAGGAGGAGGAGGGAATGAAATGAAGAGATATAAATGAGATGAAGATTGTGGTGGGAAAACGAAGAGAAAGTAATGTGGAGAGTGCTAAAAATAAACCATCCCAATGGACTGACAAACATACCCTCTGTGATTTATCAGATGCTTGAGGAGAATGTGATAAGAAACAAAAGAGGTGTGGAGGATTTGAGAATAGGATGGAGAGCGAGAGAGAGGTGCGGACAGAAGGAGAAGCTCATATTTTCGAATGAAACTGGTTGAGAGAGAGAGAGAGAGAGAGAGAGGGAGAGAAGCCTGAGGGGTGGGGTGGTTAGCAAGAGAGAGAGAGAGGGAGAGAGAGAGGAACAGAGGGTGTAGAACAGAAAACCAAAAAGAAAGCTAGAACATAAAGAAAGCTAGAAATTAAAGAGAATCGGAAGTCTCAAAAACAGAGGAGGAGGAGGAATAAAACGAAAGAGGAGAAAGAGAGAATAAAACTAAGTGAAGGGAGAGAGAAAATAAAGCCGTTAGATAGAGAGGGAGATAGATAGACGGATAGGCGAGAACGAGAAAGACAAAGAGAAAGAAATTGAATCTTGTATCTTGAATCTCTATACCAAACAGGAAAGTGAAAGGCGCCAAAAAAATCTGAAAAAAAGAATACTTGGTTAAAGGATTTGGTTAAATGATTCGATCATGGTTAATTACTAAGATATTAATTACAACTGCAGTGTTGCTGTGTAAATAATTTTTAAATGATCAGTACAACTGACATGAAAGAAGGAAGAGGTGGTTTACAGAAAAAAGGGTATCAGTTTGAAGATGCGGAACAGGAAACGGAAGTCCTTCCGAAATCGTCCGACCATTTCAGTTATGCGGAGATTTGGTAGCATGAAAACATGTCAGTTGAAATCCACCTAATGTTGATTAACCGAGAAAAGAGGGCTCCAACTGGCACTTGGGTGTCACAATATATTTCAAGATATTCTACCTTAAAGCGAGTCAGGTTGGCATTTCTAGAACAATTCGAGTACAAGATGGCCTTGTCAGCAATCTCTACTTTCTTCGTGTCCCATGAGACATGTTTTCCTGCAAGCACAGGTATCAAGAGAGAGAATATATTATGCATAATGCAACGTTTCATACAAATTGATGCGTGGTTTCTAGACGAGATAAACGTAAAGAAATGTTGGCTTATGGTGATATCGATGTCATTCTTTTTTTTAATTAAATATGGTGTGATTGTGATATTTTTTCTACGAATATTCATTGACCGCAATCTATGAAAAAATAGTGTTTTCTTGTTTTCTTGAGTTCGATTCCGTTTTAAATAAGGTAAAAACATCTGCATCACATTTTTTTGTAACGAATGCATCGAAATTATGTCATCCTTAAAATAATTACTTTTTAAAAATAACCTTCTCACTCTTTCAGTACCCTCCGAATCATACCGTCGCCCCGTCTCTTTTTTTCTCTCTCTCTCTCCCTCTCTTTGTATATATATATATATATATATATATATATATATATATATATATATTATATTCCACTGGATCGGGTATTAGGGAGACACACGACAATGCGGTTTATTCCGTCATAATAGGGACTGCTGTATTAGGGAGACACCACGGACAAAGAGGGAGACAAACAAACACCTTCTCTCTCCCTTCCTCTCTGTCTTTACATCCCAATCTTTCATTTTTTCTTCGCCTTGCTCTCTATTTCGTTTTCACTATCTCTCTGATAATTATGATATCCACTTGTCCTTTTCTCTATGCTATGCCTTCAACCTCTTTTTCTCTGACTCTCTGACTCTTTGTCTCTCTCCCTCCCCCCCTCTCTCTCTCTCCGTCTTACAGTCACTCCCCTCGATCTCTCCCATTCCCTCGCTCTCTCCATCAGTCTCTGTCCATAGGATAAATCTTTATTACAAATCACAAGGGTCTTGGAGCGAACACTAACCTTTTAAATAATGCGTCGATACTGTAGTGTTTAATAAAATGAAATATTCATCAACTTGTCTAGTCAAGAGGAGATACTGAACTTTTTTTTTTGTCAACAAGTAATAGTGGTTGGGTTGCATAGCTTATACACCTCTTTTAATCTTCTTGCAAAGACATATTCGAAAGTGTCTGGCATAAAGATTATCGTTTGTGTGTTCAAAGTGAAATTTGTCTCTTTGCATTATTATACCTTATACTCTCATTGCATTTTGTAATCGGACTCCGGGGGCAATGTATTTTAAAGAAGACCTAAACAAATTGTTTTAGGGAATTATTTCACCCCTTGTTTGTTCATGATTTTTATTTGCTATCCCTATGATGTCCCAAATACTTTGGATGAATATTTCGCTATAGCCCCGAAATGTTAAAAATTACATTCACCCCCACATAGTATGGATTCTGAGAAAACAATCACGGTCCATCCTGGTTTACAGTATATACAGAAATATTTTCATGCACCAACTTAAAGCTTAAGTCATAATTTTATCATTTCTTTAGTAATTTTGATATATTAAATCTTCCCTATATTGCATTCTGAAACATTTCCGTACGCCAAGTCGTGTTCATTCACGAGCTTTTGCTTTAAAAACCAGTGTAAAATGTCTACTAATAATCAATGTCCACTGTTCTTCTTCATCTGTTCTCTCTTAATTTAGTTTATATACACGTATACTATGATACCTACATCCTCTAGTGGAGTGCATGTAAAGCAAATCAGTGAAAATATGCCCGGCAGCTATATCTAAAACGCCTTTTGCCTTTCCTTGTTTGTGTAATACTACCCCAATCTATACTCACTTAATTGCAGCATCCTGGAGGTTGTATAGCAGATGAACAAAGTTGTAGTATGGGCATGTTTCTTCATTTCTAAGCCCTTAAAACAGAATGCTAAAGCGACATCGTGGTCACAAAAAGTCAACACTAATGTTTGATTTTTCGAAAACGGCGACATTATTTTATCGGGGACATTTTGGCACAATTTCCAATTTTATGGTTGTTTCCACACTGTTAATGAACTTTTCCAATTTACATCGAGAATTTCTTAATATACCCTGCGAGCATGAAACATTGTTTTAAAATGTTCAGAGTTTTTTTTTTTAAGTTTTTTTTTTTATAAGGCTTTAAAATGTACTGTATGATTAAGTCCTTTTTAAAAGGTGAACAAGAGACGGAGAGGAAAAGAGAAGATGAAGGAGAAACTAATATATGTAGAGAGGGCGATAGAGAGGGGAAGGGAGAGAGAGAAAGAGATGTGAAAAAATGTATTATAGTTTTACGTGTTACATTTAAAAGCTAAACAACTATATAAGGGAATTTGAATAACAATGAGAAATACAGGTGGGTTGATCAATGGTATAATGGTATATCTGATTATTTTGTATTCTTAGCTGCCGTATCCATTTTATACTCAGGGGAATAAAGAACAATTTCTGATTGGTTGATTTTCCATGGATAAAATTCAAAATAACATATTAACAAAATAACTAAACGGTCAAGGCTTGAAAGTAACGCCCCTCGAGAATTGTAATGGCCCCCTTTTAGCGGACCGAAATGTAATCATATGAATTTTTATTCGTCTGTCTAAACTGAAAGAAAATAATGGTAAATTAAGGACAAGGAATAATCTTCCAGTGCACTCCGATGTTTTAACATTGCGCAAGAATGTTAACCCCTTCTTCACTGGTTTCCTCGACCTGTCGCTTATACTCCTACTATATACCTTATAGACAGACACGGTGCTGGCGTTATTCATTGAATTATTTCAGCCATTTTTGGTGGTATTTCATTACCAACTTCGAACGTCAGATATATATATACCCCCACCACCCCCCCCCCCCCCCATATTCCAGCACTTGCGGAATAAACTTTCAGCTTACTCGCTGTTTTTGTCACTCTTGCACGAGAACCATGGCGATCGCCTTACCAGTGGCATTTTGGTTGCAGTGAATAATTCATCAACTCTCCTGTTTCACCTCGGGCGTGACGAAGAGCGGCATCGGTGAATGCTGATCGAAGCGACGACCCGGCTGGTGGTGCTTTCGATGGTGTGCTCGTTTAGCCCGTCATCATCATCGGACTCGCTACATGTACAAATTCTCTAAAGCACTAACCCATTGGGGGGGGAGGGGAGAGGGGGCACAGCCAGCCCGTGCTCCAATTTAAAACCCAATTTGACATACCTTAAATACATAAAAGAAAAATTACGCCTCCTCAAATAACCTGTGCATTTGTCCCCCCCCCCCCCCCCCCTTCAAGATTTTAGACCCAAAGGTGTCAAAGGTGCCAAAATTGATAACACCTTATACTGCTTTTGGTGCTTGTCAGAAATATTTTTTTTCGAAACAGTGCAGGCCATATTTTCCATGTGCCATCTGAAAAGCGTTTTGATACAAGTCATTTCCTCGAAGGACATAATCTGCAACAGCAACACAACCGTCATGCATCAGATGATCTGTCTGTACCCTGTAAAGTCTAAAGTGGAAACTGCCTACTCCAATATCGAAGAGTTTACGTTGTTTAATTATAGATGTGATGGGTTTTCTCCGAAATCCCCTAACATCCTTATTCCCAAAGCACCAAGCAACATAAAATCATCATTTTCTCTGTCATACTTTTTCCCCGAAAGGAGAACAGGAGCGTGTTTTATAACGCATTCATAATGATAAAGAGGTGAAGTCATTATTTTTTTTTAGTTTAAAAACACATGAAATTTTTAGCTTAATGGAGAGATTGATAAAACTATGCATTTACAAGGAACGAATTATTGCGCTCTCATTTTATACAGATTGAAATAGTGTAATTCGCACTTCTCCATCCTCTTACATCCTATCAGATCTACCATTTGAGATTGAAATATGTAATTTTAATGAAATATCTGATTCCAATGATTACTTCCTTTAATGATTCATATGCATTTTTTGTTCTATATTCTAAAGATGTGTTTTAAACAGCAAACGAGAGAGCGCAAATTTTTAAAGAGACCGAACGCATTCCATTTCAAGTGATTTGCCGAGTGATCCAGAAAGTGAGCATAATGTTCCGCCCCCACCCCCCCCCCAAAAAAAATATTATTTTCACTTAATGTGTGATCTTGAGTAGCTTATAAGGTATATACAGAAATTAAGAAATATAATAAGATAATTGCGGTGAATCCATGTTGTTTCTCTAACCAATTTTTCGAAGTAAAGAGAGAAAATCACTTTCAATGTAATAATGTTTGCTTCATTTTGTTAAAAAAAGTCAAGTTCAAGTAATTTCTTTCTAGTCTACGAGATTGTCCCGAAATAGTCACCCTAACAAGCCCATAAGATTTGGCCTATTTAAAGGAGAAGGAATGGACTATCTAAACCGGATTTTTTTATCAGGTATTCATTGGTCTATGCGCTAGGTTTCTATCAAAATTCTGTCGAAAGTGTATATGCAAATCAAAATATGTAATGCAATAACATATCTCATGATTATTAGGAAAAGCTAAAAAATAAAAAATCAAGGTACCTTTTCTCTCTCGGGATGTTATAAAGATGTAATATGCTGGACAATTTCCCTCTCTGCCTCTTTCGTTCGCCTGTGCAATACGTATATTAACGAGACATTCTAGTTAGTCATATGATGCTGCTGTTGCAACCTCATATTATTACCTTCGTTTAAGTTCTGCTTCATCAGAAATGCATAGCCGACCACACCAAAACCCCCGCGGAAATCTCTCTAACTGGACATGATTTGTTTTTCGACTGCGTGGTCGTATATTGACTCTGTATTGACGGAGAATCGTTGGGGATGTAAAGATAGTTGTCATGTGAACACAGAGTTACAGGTAAAAATTGTTCAGATTAAGTACATGTCATTATAAAAAAAAACACAGAGGTAATGTTTCTTAAGTTTGAATTTGAGGCCCGAACAGTGTAGTCTGCATCGCGGAACATGGAATATGGTAATATTTATTAATGTATATATTTAAATTTGAATGATTTTTAAATACACGCCCCTGCGCTGCCCAGCCAAAAAACAAACAACAAACAACAACAACAACAAAATGAAAATGATAACTGCCCAACGAATTTAGGATAATTGAATTAAAACTGGCTTAAAAACAAAGCAGGCCAGGGCGACGAAATTGGGCTGAAATTAATAAAAGTGCACAGGGATTGCATTTTATTTGTATTTTCAATTTGCTGGTCCCAAAAACACATCTATTGCATGGTAAGGGGTTCAGGTGATCTCTTAGTACCATTACCAAACCTAAACAGTACCTTTAAACCATGAAGATAGCACACCCCTTTCTAGCCCTCTTCTCCGAACCATTGTCTACATCGTCGATCATGCATGCTAGAACGACGTCATCTCGCGACCAATAATCCAGTCAGGTCAGACAGACAGAGAAAGGGAAGGAGAAAGAGAGAGAGAGAGAGAGAGAGAGAAAGTAAGGGGAAATATAGAAGACAAAGCATGAGAGAGATATATAGGGAAAGAGAAAGGAAATTAGGGATATAAAGAGCGAGAAGGGAAGAGATAAATGAGAGAGAGAATATGAGAGAGGAAGAGAGGGAGAAAGTAAGGGGAAATATAGAAGACAAAGCATGAGAGAGATATATAGGGAAAGAGAAAGGAAATTAGGGATATAAAGAGTGAGAAGGGAAGAGATAAATGAGAGAGAGAATATGAGAGAGGAAAAGAGGGAGAAAGAGTGAGGAAGAGAGAAAAGAAAGAGCGAGAGAGAGAAGAAAGAAAGATAGAGAAATATAAAAGGAAAAACGGGAGGGGAGGGAGAGAGTGAGAAAAGGAATAAATCGTCTGGAGCCAGAAAGGCGTTAACTCTGTACAAATGATGGGACTTAACGTCCTTCTAGCTCCAAACCTTGACAGACGAAATAATATCAGAGAGAAGCATTGAAAGAGAGAGAAAGGGAGGGCGAGAGAAACAGAGAGGGGATGCATGAAAATTGAATGAATGACAGATAAGGAAAGGGAGCGAAGAAGAGAGGGAAAGAAAGAAAGATACAGAAGAGATAAAATCACCTTTGCTTTGAGATTTCCGGCACTTCATCACTGAATCCCTTTAAATGCGCAAAACCTTTCCAAAGCTTAAGATTACAAATCACCCACTCTCTCTTCGAGATATTGGACCATTTCTTTTCCTTCTTTGCATTTGAATGTTTTCACATTCCAAGATTTTTGTTGCTGTAACCGATATGGCCAAAAGATGTTTTGAATAACACTTTCCCATTCTGTTTCCTGCGGCTATTTTCCTGAACTGTTAGTTGTATTGTCTATCATGCCTGCACCATTATTCTTTCGATTTCTCTTTCTCTTTCATTTAATCCCTATATCTATCTTTGTCTCTCTGTTTATCTCTCTCCCTGCCCTCGTAGTTTCCTTGTGTATGTCTCTCTTTCTCTCCCTGTCTCTCCCCTGAGAGCTAGAATTTCGATTAGTGGATCAATTGGGGTTATAAACATGTAATCATTAGTGTATCAATATTCTTTATATATAAGCCCTGGGATATCCAATACAGGATAATTTTATTCCATCGACTGGTAAATTTAAATGCATTTATTTAATCTTTCGAAGTATTTTAATATCTACCGTAGATAGCTATAAGCGTCAACAGTTACCCTGGTTACTAACAAAGGACTATGCAAATGAAAGCAAATGAAAAAAAAAATCATGCTTAACGCGCCTTATATGTTAGTCATTTTATTCATTGTATGCAGTTTTGGTTGCGTCTTCTTCGTACGTTGTAAATTATTTCTTGAATAATCAGACAATATAGAATTTCATATTAATAGCATATGCACCATGGTGCCAAAACGATTTAAAACAACCAAAATGAATATTCTATAAAGACAAGTATTTGTGTTTATGTAAGTGTTAGATGCCCATCAGTTGCTATGGGAGATCTTTTAAAAGGAATTATAAATTTGTAAGAAAGGGTTAATATAAAGACAACCTGAATAAGTATTTTTCTTTTTCGATTGAAATAAGAATATGAAACAAGCGACCTTGCGGATGCAACACCAATCATGCTAAAAACAACGATCGCAAGGATTTCACGTTTCTTCCATCCCGCTATTTAGACAACAATTTTCGAATTTTCCAGTAAAACTTTACTAAAGTGTAAAGACGCGAAGTACCAAACTATTTAGTTAAATATATCCTCTATATACTATCTTATTCATATCGGGATCTAATCATGCATTTCAAATTTTCATAATCAATGTCCATTGGAACAAATGAGAAAATCATTGTCCTTTTCCACGTATCTGAGAGCCGAGTTCCCCTTCTCCTTCAAAGGACAGAATCTTCCAGGTCGAAGAATTGAAATATGGGCGATTAAAACCATTTTGAAATAGGAAAATAATCCCCGTCGTGTTTATGAAAACAGCTGCAGCCGGATTTAGGTGAATATTGTGTGGTAAAGTGCCTTCGACCAATCGATGACCGGCCCTGAGGGAAATGGACTCGGGAGGGTGAAAAATGAAACGCGATACCTGCTGTTTCCGACGTGATCAATGCGCTACACTCTTCTGCCACCGAGCTCCATGGCTAACTTGAATCGCCAAGCGTGCTCTAATTTCGGCCGTGTTTCTATCTGACTTCCTCTATTTTTAGTCGTTTCGTCCCGGTATCCTCACGTATCGCATTACACAAGCCATCTTCATATTCCTTTGTGAAATTGTCACAAAGGAAGGAAATAGAGTCTTTCCAATTTGAGAAATATATTCGGTTGTTTTTGTAATCTGAAACTGTTTGTGGAAAAGGAAAAATGAGGTTACAACTATTTGATGCCAATCAAAGAGAGGTAAAGAGCGCAGGAAGATAGAGGGAAGGAAGGAGGACATGGGAAGTTAGAAAGAGGAAGCTATATAGTGACATATTCATGAAGGTCAGTGGCAAACATAATTAACTTTCCACATGATAAGGTCCCACCTAACTATAACGGTGATATGTTTAAAGGATTTTTGAGGTCCTGTTGATGAAAGGTTATTCTGCATTATTGATCATGATGGAAAACAAATTTACGATAGTTTCTGAAAAAAAAGCTTACACCACGAAATCACAAACGCGAATACGAGCATATGGGACAAGGTATTTTAAGGCAGTCCTGAAATACCTGATGTCCTAGTCTGTATTTCCTTATTACAGTACTAGGCTAATCCTATATTTTCTATTCAAATTCTCTGGGCAGATACATGCAGTATCCATGTGTATGTGTGTGCGTGTGCGTGAGTGTTATGGCAATTTAACTTTTGTTGTTAGAATTTCTTGGGAATCGTCTCGTTATTCAGATCTCAAGTTTGGATACCTTTAACATCATCGCACGTGTCCTTTCAACATCTCATTACCATCCCACTCCTGAATAGCTATCGGATCCCAAGGCCGTCTTCTAAGACTTCTTCCCGTGTCAGTAACCTGCCTTAATGTGCTGAATGTGATTTTGTTTCCCCTTCTTCCTGATCTGGCATGCCCAAGCGTCATCAATGATAAATCAAGTCAATCCATACTGAACATGCGCTTCAATGCATCGATCAGCGCAGTCAGGCTGTAATAGACTGACTGAATCTACCATGTATAGGCTGACTGAATCCAGCAGACATTATGTGAAAATCCCGTTACCCACTTCCTTCTTGCAATGTATTACCTTGTTTTGTACGCCTATCCCCATCTAAATTGTTGAATAAAAATCAACTGACTTACCGTTATTATAGAAGACACCCGTAGCCTGGTAACAATTCCACTACTCTTTGAAGACACACAGAAATATAGTTTTACACAACTGCTTGTGAACAAGATTCTCTAAAGATTTTTGCGGGATTTGTTAAATTTATAATGTAACATGTGTTTCAATGATTCTCTAATTTCAGTGTGTACAATTCCATTTCACCACGCACAGAGTCATCATTTATTGTTTAAAAACCAATGCCAAAATTTATCTGATCCTCAGTAACTTTGTTGGATACCTTTTTAAGCTCTTCTATCCTTTTATTCGTAATACTGTTGGCAGTCCAATATACCTCTACTCTTTTTAACCAAATCCTTACATACCACCACGGCCTTTGCCTCCCCCCTAATTTCCCACCCGCCCCGTCGCCATATTTACTCGTCAAACTTCAGAAATTAATACCTCATTTGTAGTTTCATCACTGGTCATGCTATCCACCTCATTTTTTTGTCGGCATCTTTTGATTATAATAAAATGACGTTACTGGATATCCCACTATTTAATTGACGTTGGTCATTACTATTACTCCCAGCAATAAATTATTCACTATCAGTCCAATCAGCAAAAATTCGTGACTCCAATTAAACTAATCACATACGAGACATGAATCATTGACTAGCAAAGTACTGGATGGTCCTCTCAGTAATATGCGGACACGTGTTGAACAATAATGTTTTGCCCTAGATTATTGTCAACTTTACATGGCTAGGATATATATATATATATATATATATATATATATATATATATATATATATATACCCCTAAAGGGTACATTAGGGTACCCCTAAAGGGTACATTAGGAGGACAGTTTTTGTCTTATTTCTATGCTCAACTGTCGACCTAATGTACCAACTGTCTACCTAATGTAGGGGGCGCTATTATGACGAAATAAACCGCATTGTTGTGTGTCCACCTAATGTACCCTTTAGTAAAATAGGCAAAACCATTTCAATTCATTATTCATTCCAATATACATATAAATATATTAGTTTGTGTCTGTATGTGTTCGTTTTTCTAACTACTAATCGGGTGAAAGTGCTAATGCTCTTTGAGGGGGTCCCATTTTTTCCTAGTGGGTGTAGCATACCGTAATGCATTATGCTCTGTTAAACATAATTGCAATCACATCACATGTTGTAATATGTATATACCGGTAGTATATATTATGATAGTATCTTCAAGAACAATTACAACGAGTTGTATGTAAATAATCTATTATCATTTTGCGTAGGTTCCACATTCTTATTTATGTCGCAGTTTTGCTTATCCTAAATGCAAACAAGTTTACTTTGATTAATATTTCTCTCATATAGATATGTTATCATTACTAGATAAGATAAATACCTTTTCCGAATACTCTATGTTAATAAATTCAAAGTCAGTATCAACAACCGCTACTCTGTGCTGTAGATTCAATACACTTAATCAAATGACTACCAATGTGCAGTAATATGTATCGTTTATTTCAAACACCATAGCTTCTTGACTGATGGAGTTCTGTTTGAACTTATTTCTGTTTCTTCGCCATGTGGTAGGCCTCTCACGCTATCAATACTGACGACCATTTTCCATGTATGCTCTTCCAATGTATCGCATATAGTGTTTACTTAAGCTTTCGATGCAAAGAACTAGTCGACAATATTATGTTTTATGCATAATCCGTAATGTATTCGGCATAGTAGGAAGAGGGTGATATACATGTATATGCAACAAGTGGTTACACGCACACGAGTGCAATGCGTTGTATAGCAGGAATAGTAGGTATAAAATATGACTGATTGTATTGATGGGGTGGAATAAAGCAGATGAAGTAGCCGTATAAGTAGACACTGTGGCGCAGCTTCGGAGGTTGAGGACAAGCTTGCTCCCCTTAACAAATGGCCTCCACCCCACCCCACCCTGCAAAAAAAAAGGCAAGAGAGAAAAAATGACGAGGAGAATAAAAACATGAGAAGAGAATAGGCACTTTCCATGCCTATGATAGTTAGTTCGCGTCATCACATTATTTTCATAGACCTGTTAACCCGTTAAATACTACTGCAGCCCAATCAACATCCCCTAATGGTTTATTGTTTAATGATAGGAGTGTGGCCTGAGAGCAACAAAAGAAATACTTTTAACCTAACTACCCTTTATGTTTTCATATAATTGATTGTTTTTATTCAAATTTAGTCCAATGAAAGGTATTTTTAACCCCATTATTTTTTAATGACGAGGCTTCATTTTGTTTTCTGTTTCTTTTCGTTTCAGTGTACGTCAAACTGAGGATACTGAGGATACCATAGTGGTTGGTCAGCAAATAGACTTCTGCCGGATACTTCAGCACACTTGATTACCGAAACTCTTTCATGCTTGCTGTCTCAACTACAAACTTTCTGCTGGCGATTACCTGTTGAACAGTGTGAGACCCTCTTTTCACCCTACAGTTGCGGTACTTGGAATTACACTCAACTTTGTTGGTGAGAACGGATACATAGATGAAAGGGACGATGTCTTGGAGTCAGTTCGATGTCGACGATCATTCGCCGCCGAACGTCGAAGCATGGTGCGCAGAGACAGCCGGGATGCCAAGCAATAATAAATCGAGCTCGAAAAAACGCCGAGGACAGAAACGACAATTGAGTCGGACTAACTCTACAGAGGACGGCTCAAACGACGGGTCGGGTGAGTGTGAATCCTCGACTGGCTCTCTCATGGAAGAATCCGGTGCAAAGCGGTCAAAAAGCGGTCGAAAAAGCGGTAGCGGAACCCGGCGGCGGAAAGGAGTCAGCGCGCGCGAAAGGAACGTTCGTCGATTAGAGAGCAACGAGCGAGAACGCATGCGCATGCACACACTTAATGATGCCTTCCAGAACCTGCGCAATATCATTCCGCACGTACGCGCGGAACGGAAACTGTCCAAAATTGAGACTCTGACTCTGGCCAAGAATTACATTTTAGCATTGTCTGACATGGTGGTAGGACTCAAAGCAGACCTAGATCGTTTATCTACTGAACATGGGATCGACATCAGCAGTGCGTTGCAAATCATTGGAGATAACAACAATGATATAGACTTCTTATTGGACGAACAGCCAACCACTGAGGCAGCCAGTGCAGCAGCTGCCCAGCTTCTTGGCACAGATGATCTCAATGACGAGCTGGAAGAACAACTCAAAGTAGAAATATGAAACTTTCTCAGTCGTCTGAATAATAATTAAATGTGGCACCTTGTGATATGTATTCTACTGATGGAGCATGATATTGAAAGAAACACACTGAAATGTTACAGTATACCTGTTTCGGGGTTTCTGCATAAAGAAACACAAAAGCAAAACCAATTAGAAAATGTAGATCGTCTGAGGTTTAAACAGACAAAAACCCCAAAGAAAAAAGCTGGCCACGAAATCAATGCTCCTTTCAGGCAAATACAAGTAGTGAACGTTGACAACTAGACAACTAAACAGTCTACCAAATGTCGCGTAAACAATCGTCATTCGAACTGCTCTTAACCGGTTTGAGCTGCACGAGACTGGATCCCAAGCGGATGGAGTTCCCGTCTAGAGATTGTCTGCGCATAAGCAGTTATGGATGACGTGAATGATGCGCAAGATCGGTGTTAAAGGGATCGGCAAGATTGGTGAATAAGCTCTACACAGTCCTTCCGAAATTTCATCTCCTTTAATGGACACGCTAGTTTCATTTCACGCTCCACGAGGGAGCATGTCACTGCCATGGTTAAGTGGAGCAACTGATATTGATGATTATAAGTCGCACAATATGAACGGACCTCACATAAACCCCATTATAGACATGATATGGGCATCCGAAAACCCTCAAAAATCTGATGGCCGGTAACTGTTCGTTTAACTTTTAAGGGCCCATTTTTTTCATTTCTTACATTGTCCAAGGATTCATCCAACCGCATCAAGGATTGATGAAGACCGAAGCAAAACCAAGGTGATTCCTAATAGTGAGGTCCATGAACCTAAACGGAGATGGCGCACTGCTGCAATAATAGCGCGTTACATCAAATAAGCAACAACCTGGACTACTGGTTCCTCATTAGCACGTGTACCTATCACATAGTGGAACGCAAAAATCACACCCTATTTGTGGCTTCGATAACGATAAGCGAATCCCAGGTATTTTTAGGCGATCTCCGAAAATTCCTCTGTGCAAAGATGCCTAAATTTCTTTGACATGAACTGAAGGTATTTTCTGCTACAAGTCATCGTTATTGGAGAAGATGTCACTTCAAATAGGACAGGAGTCGCGTCAAAAGAATTCCATCAACGGTATTTTTACACGTTTTGACAATGTTATGTATGGAACACTCCAAAGATCTCGAAATATATTTTTCTGAACATTTGAACACCGAACTTGAATGTTTAATATCTTCTGGATCTCTGTTAAATCGTAAAGATGTATTTTCACAAGTGAACGCAATGTTCATTTGGGATGCACGTTATTTTCTGAAAGTTAGGTGATAGATCATTTGTTGTTAAAGTGTACATAGATTGCATATTCTGTAATCAAAACCTCACGTGTACATACATACTCTCTATTTCGTTTACCGACAACTTGTCTGACAGTTTGTTTCCCCGAGAAACGAATGACTAAATTGGGACGGAGGGACTCACATTTTTTAGTTACAAACATTTATGTTCACCGACTTTCTTTCTCCTTTGCTTTTACGGAATATTAATGTATCTTTTGCTCTGTTGACTTCTTGTCTTACTACTGTTTGAATTATTTTGCTTCTCTGGCAATGGAAAGTCACGTGTTAAAGCAGAATCAGTGTTATTTCGATCAATTCCTCTGTCTTTTTAACTTTATTAAAAGCTATGCAGATATTAGAGCGCAGTTCATTCATCTCTCGTATTATGCATATAGATGTTTTCTTAGACACACATAATTATTTCATTTTGCAATAATTGTTTATGGAGAGTTGTGTGACATTATTGCAAAGCCTAAACATGTTAAATGTTGTTATTATGACATGTTGGGATCTACTGCAATCGCGTACAAAGCAACGTCCAATGCTTAGTCTACACAATTTCTTGACAAGCATACCATATATATTATTTCTAATTCATAGTCTCATTTTCGCAAGTTATGAAATGATAGCATCGTGTGAACAAATTGGGACAATCGCTAAATGCATAGTTCCAACGTTTGGGTCTAGACTTTGAGTGGAGTGGTCCACGGTAATTTTTTACGAGCGATGCTGTTATTCGTGTATCATCAAGGGAAACATGCACATGATAGGCAGGGGAAAGCGCAATAAACGACAATGTAGAAAATTGATATGCAAAAGGCATACGCCAAATGGAGCACGGACCATTTAAATTGGTGAAATGTAGTTTTGTTTACGAAACGCTCGCTCGGAAAGTTTGTGCGAACATTACCAGAATAAGTGAATGATGAAGATGGATGTACCTCGGAGACGAAGCGTGCATTGGTTAAGGTTATTAGGCTGGGCTACATGGACTGGTTTAATGGATTCTCTATGAGCAGACGATGAGGGGAGAGACAAAGAAAATGGCGGGAAACGCTTGTCTGCGCAATGCATTTTTGAGAGCTCCGTAACGGGCAATAACAAACTTAATCAATTCAAATTATGACGACATTTTCCACTCGAAAGCTTGGTTCGGAACCCATTTGGACATTCATTTCGGAAATTGGAACTGGCAAACAGATTTTATTGCTTTGAATGGGAATGAATTTATCTCTGCCGTCAAACCGGTGGGAGGAAACTGATTCTGTGTTATTTTGCTGCTGTCGATTTTAGATTCAACTGTGACGGGTGATTTTGAATTGGGAATAATGCATGGAGAAATCGGTAAAAATAGAAGGGTTCACTGTTTGAATTCTGAACAAACGATAATTTCACGGGGACAAAAATAATTCAAAGCAATGAATGTGGCCATTTTTTTCAAAATATCGGACAGGTTTTCGTTTTTATGATGCCTTCCAAATGATTAGCATCGCAAAATAACCGTCACATTTTGTACTCATTATTTTACCACATGCATGGATAGACAATCCTAGTCTGTTTCGATCAGTTGAATTTGAACATCTTAACAGCAGTTCTAATGATTACTTGCAATTGTACATTGACACTTTCTCATAACAAGGCGTCACAGTAGAAACGAATAAGGAATCGATTTCATATCAATGTAGTTACTTGTAACTAAAAGGTAGAAATCGCCAGTAAATTAAACGAATTATGAGCGTTAATTCTCAAACTGGTAGATAAAAGGTTTGGTTATTGATATCTGGATATTTGATCAAAGTTTGATTTCAAATTGTCGTTGTTAAAAAATAATTTATTGCGTGTAGGTACAACGATTGATGAATTGTCGCAATGGCTGTTCAATGAAACCACTAAACTACTGTATAGCGTATGGTAAGCTATTGTACACCATTGCACCCGTGTGTTAAAGACAGATAACGTCGTCTTGCAAAAGGTGCAAGTTTTCGATGCATGCGCATTTCCGTTTAACTTGAAACAAATCGTTCAAAAGAAAAAGGATGGTGGTTCTCACCAACGGTGGAAGTTTTTATTATGAAATATCTTATTTTAAGTTCTTTGCATTAGCTGCATGGTAGTAATTGCTCGGAAGACTGTTTTTTGTGCTCACTTCTTTAGGCCTAGGCAATAATTAAAATTCGAAACGATTTCTTATGTTTTTCTGGGGCGATAGAGAAATCTTGTTAAGGGGCGCTATTCACACATGTGTGTATGTTGAGGGGTCGTTCACATATTGTGGGAGCATAAGATTAGGCAACAGCCGATCAGGTAATGGCGGAAAATTACTAGCAATTAGTATGGCTCTGGGCTAAGCATGTTAATTGCATCGTTGTGTTTCCACCTTGGTTATGCTTTCACATAGTTCCGTTTATATCATCACCATGGTAATAGTTCCATGCAGCACAGTAACGAGCTGATTCATGTTCGAAGCGCAGTATATCTCTTCTCTTTTATGTACATGCATGTGTGATCATCCCCCAAATAAACCAGATAACCCGTCCTCGGCACATGATCAGTATTAGTAATGTAAAATTAATACATTTCATTCAGATCAGTGACAAACAATAGCATGTTGCTGTATGGATATATGAAAAAATAAAGTTGCTTGCAATTTTGTGCGTTACATGTGTACCAATTAGCGTTCATGATCACTGTCGAATTTGCTTAAATTTGGATCTGTAAAGGAAGAAAATCTGCTCTATTCGAAACTCTTTAAAACAAACCCTATCATCAAATAATTTCGTCCTATGTTCAAGCGACCCTATTTGCAAATTATAACCCGAAGCATCTGGATGCTATAGACAAGAAACAGTCATGGTAAAGAGAGAAATTTTAATCATAAAAAAACATGCGTCTTGTTGTGACAAGAGATTGAAAATACCCCAATTGGAAAGATTTTATTCTGATATCTATTGAAATCTTTTTTGAAAAGCTATACAAGGAGACAGAGTATGATTCCAAAAGACCCATGATGGAATATCGTCTCGTAGTTTTATTAAACAGGTCAAGACGCTGGTAAAGATCTCGCTTCTCTTCGATACGAAAAAGGTTCGAATTTTCTGCCCCTGACGTGTCGGGGGAAAATGTGATTTACGCGAAGAACCTGCCTGAACTAAATTACGCCTTGAAGTTATGAGAAGTCAGTAGGGACACGAGGGTAAGATGGTAGTATTGATTTCAGCTAATTATCACAAAGCCGTCGACTAACACAAGATTACGTCGAGGCATTGCCTCGACTCGGACGGCTATTTGCGGATAACGTTTCACGGCGTGTAGCAGGCGAGCCCCGGCAGACGACACAGCACGTCGTATCGTATTCTCTATTCGTTCTGGGGTTTGTCATTTTTTTACGACTGCCCTAGTGTTGATTCCCCTGGTTACAGGAAGCATCGAATAACTCTTTCTCATTTGCAAATGACGCCCCGATCGAGCAGGTTAATACAAGATCATTCTAATTTTGCTTGGATTCAAATGCGTATTATATTGGCACTCGCGGCCATAAATTAGTTTTCGTTTAGTTCCCGCTCAGGTATATTGCAAGAAATATTTGCTCCAGGTTGCGGGAATCGTTTTGGGAAATAACGAGTTTTTGAAAGAGATGAAATGCTGTGGTTCAATTTATGGTCACTTTGAAGAAGATTTACGAAATGCCGTTCCGTTTCTTGTATGGCAATTTTGGATTTTTTCCCTTCTTTTTTCATATAGATTATTCCAGTAACGATACTCTTGTTGCCACTTATCTGTATGAACATTTGTTCGTTTGTTTTTAACGTTGTCACTTTCCTGCTATATACTCTTTGTTGTCATCGCTGCTACTTTATATTTCAAATTAAGAATTAAAAAAATAGAGGTCTATGTTCCTTCATGACTCTTTTTTTTAAAACATTTTTGCAACGTGATTATGAAAATCGCCATTTCGTTGTCACCTAACTAAATTATCAAAGAAAATTTAGGATGCAGCCGAAATCGCTCTCTTGTGACATTTCAACTTTGCATGCATCACATGGGTTAGAAAAAGGCCACATAAGCATTAAACGTTGAAATGTTGGTCAGAATTATAATCTTTCGACCTTTTGACAGAAGTGAGAAAAAAAAATCTCCCTGAGGGCTTCTTCGTTTTTATAGAGATAGTAATTCAATGCTTTCTCTGTTCCTGTGACCTTTCCGTGAATATCAATGAGGGGAAAATAGACGAAGGTGGCAGAAAACGATGAATAATGACACGGTGTTGTGATGTAAAAATAACTGTTTGTAAAGTTCATGTTCGGATAAATTTAAAAAGAGACTATCATGACAAAAGGTCAGTGGAAATAGATGTATTAATTTGGAGGTGTTGATTCCTGCTGGGTTTTTTTTTTCAAAATGAAGTAGCCTGTGTTTTTTTCTCAGTTATGGTAATGTGGTATCTGTTATTCAGCAAGCCGTGGGACGGAGATCTATGTAAACCGAGGCCACAAACTGAAAGGGTTAGACAATAAAGGTAGACACAGACGGAAATAAACCATGATTACAGTAATGTTACGGGCAACAACATGAAGGCAATCTTGTACTAATTTATATTATTATTTAGTCAATCGTGGGACGAAATGGATGTGTAACATAGGTTTACCTTGTTAAAAGTTCGATATTAAAAGATATCAGTTGGATAATTTACTGAGGACAACGGGAGAGTGATCTTGTTAAAGGGTAATTCCACGCTGATTACAAATTGATTTTAAAAGAAGCAGAAGAAGTAAAGGTTGAAAGAGATCAGTGAAGGTTTGAGCGATTAGAAATAAGAAAGCTATTAATATTTGAAGTTGTAATCAATCAAACACAAACTGGTAGCTCCGTGGCGTATCTTGCGAGCTCGTCTCCCATTTGCCCGCACTAAAAAAACAATAATACCCCCCCCCAAAAAAAAAAAAAAAAAAAAAAAAAACAAACAAACAAACAAACAACAACAACAACATTGATTTCAATTTTCTCTAAAGAAAACATTTAATCATACATGCACCTTAGATATAATTATTGCTCATATGTTTGTACACAAAACCTGTATGAAACAAATCTATCAAAAAATAGAATATGAAAATTTATGAAATTTTCTGTACAGACGAAATGGGAATAAGTCACGGAGCTACCATGTGTTTGAATGATTACAAATTCATAAGTTCATAACTTTCTAATTTTTCATCGTATTTTGCTCAAACCTTCAGTGATGTGTTTCTTTAATTTGTCTGCTTCTTTTGAAATCATCTTGTAATCATGGTGGACTTTCCATATAAAGGCAGTTTTCTTCATATTTAGCAGAAAGATCTTTCTCTTTAGTCAAGCTAGACCAAAGATGATAGGGGAATAGATGAAAAGAAATCAAGGAAAGATTGTTATCCAGGGACCCAAGTGTGTATACTGATGACCTATTTCGCATTTTAAAATCCTCAGATATGCATTACAATCTTGATAAAGTTTCTGTGCTGGAGTAAGCCTGAAGCAATGCTTGATATTATCTGTAACCTTGTGAAATTGATTCCTGAGTGCTAAACCAGGGTGATGGTTATACAGGAGCCCTTTTAAGTGAGCACTCTGCAGTTGATTAAATGCAAAAGCTGAAACAGTAATAGGGTTTGGCTTTCTTTTTTGGGTTTTAGCCTTTCATGATATAGGTAGAATTAGGATTTATTTATTCGATTTCCATCTTTAGATAATGGCAAGAAAACCGAAGAAGTTTGTTTAACAGGACAGTAATCTTAGTTTTGAATGTAATTTTTCCCCTGGCTTTGGATTTCATAGCGATTCAAAAAGTGAGTTTGTTTTAACTTGGATCAGACTCTTGGGTCACGTGTGTATTCAACACGATTCTTTCTTTGATTATTAGCTATAAATGATGCACGGTCTACTGTACAGCTCGTACAGTTAGATATGAATTGATTTATTCTTTGTAATAAGCTCTTGTTAAATAACATTGTGAAACATTGCAATCAACGTGAATGTGAACGTGACGTACTTGGGGAAACTACATCTTAGTAAACTTGTGTGAAAAACACGAAACCTCATTAGGTGGGTTTTATTGAATTATGTAACATAATTTTTAAAATGATTCATTAAAAAACGCTTCAAAGTAAACTATGTCAGTATATATTGCTATGTTTCAGTATTAATTGTGTTGAACTCTTAGAGTTTCTTTCATGGTGTTCATTTGAAAAATTCCGATTTTAAGAAACATTCTTATTTGTTGTTATTCAAGCTGCACTACATGTATATCTATTGTCTTATTCATGAGATGATTAGAATATGTTGTACATTCCACTTCTGCGTTTTCTTTGTGAAATGTGATAACTTCTCTTATCATGGGAAAATAAGAAAATATCAAATCTATTCTATTTATCATTCAATGACGGAAGAAACATAAGAAAACATGAATAAAAATGAATTGCATTTTGAAATATATGAAGCGTCAACGTTGTGTTTGTAAAATGTTATTATGTAAATTGAAAACATTAGAGGGGGTGGGTAGAGAGATAGAGGGAGGGTATTAAACAGAAACATATGCTGGAAAGAGAGAGGTATAAAAAAGGAGGTAGAAAGAAAGGTGCGTATGTGCGCGGGTGTGTGTTTGTATAGCCGTATGTCCGAGGACATTTTCGGACAGAGAACAAAAAGAAGAAAATTAACGAGAACAATGGTCCTCGGAAGCCGGACAATAGTCCTCGAACGTCGAACAATGAATTTGTGCCTTATTCCGTCGACTGTCCGAGGACGGAGGAACAATAGAGGAACAATACTTGTCCTCGGAAGTAAAGCCATGTTAGCGTGTGTGTATGTGTGTGTGTGAGGGTGTGTGTGTGGGTGAGGGTGTGTGTGTGTGCTTGAGAGAGTTGATGGTATACTTCATCAGCAATTGGAATTTAATATTTATTTAATTTATTATAATTTTTAATTTGAGTAAGTGAGAAATGGGAATGTGAGCAGGTACATCGGAATGGGGGGGGGGGGTGGAGGGGAGGGGGTGCTTTGTTATATATGAAACTTTCTTTTTCATTTGTATTATTGATACTATGAAAGTTGTGTTAATATTGTTAATTCATATTGTTTGTTATTATTTGTATATAATTGTAAATTCTTTATTTTGAAAAAGAGAGAAAATAAAAGATCAACAAAAAACAAACAAAAAATATTTCCCCGATATTCTCTATCATTTTTAAAAGGACTATTTTGAAAGCAGCAAGCTATACTTTCAGTATTGTCGACTTGTTTTCAAAAACGAAAAAAAAAATGGAATTATTAAAAACAACTTCCAAGTTATCATAGCATTTAAGGTGTTTTCAAAAATAGACATTATTTCATATCACAGTAATTTTTGACAGGGACGGATGAATATTCCTGGTATTCTCGAAGCTTCTTTCTGTTTTACGTGATGAAAGTATGTAAATACTAGCTGAGAAGAGAAGAATATAATTCGAAATCAAATGACATCATTAGGGATAGAAATGGCAAACGTATAATGAATCATTTTCTATTTCATATCAAAGCTCATTGAAGGAGAATAAGGAGCAAAATGATTTTTACTTATTATATTTACTGTCATTTAGTTCTGCTGTCATTTGCACGTTTACATGGAACGAAAGTAATGACATATTTCAGCTCATTCGGAAAAAAGGCGACATGATAGAGATTAATCGTTTAACGGAATTTATATAACTTATATAATAATTCTTTGCTCATGAAATTATTAAAGATCAGATCCTTAACTGAGATACGGTTACCATGTCGTTCAGGCGCCTTATTCCATATTCAGTTGAGGTGCTTTTTTTACTTCTCAGAATGAAACTCATCGTTTCTCAGGAAACATTCGTTTCTGCTTTAAAGCACATGTTGAAAAGAAAAAGAGTGTATCAAAAAACACCAACGCAAAAAAAAAGCTTTCAATTGTCTCTAAGCTCTGTGGATATACCGAGGGCAAACCAATGTCGTTCCTGATGGAATATCAACGTGGATTTTAAATGTTAAAGAGGAACGTGATCATTATGGTGACTTTCAATTAGACCCAGAGCTCAAGAGACAGATAATGACTGTCTCGTGTGCTATCTGCCTCGTGGTTCGTAGGTCTTGTGGGTTGTAGCTGATCGTAGAATGAAATCGGAGACCGACAATGTTGGTCTAATGGACTCTTAGACTAGTGGGTTTTCGTTCTCGGGGGCTTTTGGTCTAGTGAACTGTAGCCCATCATTGCTGGGGCTGAATACATGGAAGGGCTGGCCGTACACGTTGAAAATAGACTTCCGCTGAATGATTTGCAATGGGATGCCTCACAACTAGAGATGTCATAAAAATTGTCATCTTAAGTGGCTTTTTAAAATGAAATAGGATGATTTCATATTCGTTACATTTTACGCACTGCGATTTAAGTGAGACTCTGTCCAACTTCAAATATATCGGACAGTCATAGCTCAGTAAACACAGTGTATTAAGGAGAGCCTTGACAATCATATAAGTCTATGAAATAAATACCATTTCGCGTTCAGCTGGATCGTATCGTATTGGCTATTTCAGGGAGCCGCATGTAAAATTCAAAAGTCTTACCAATACCCTGAATAGAATCGTGCCTATAAATGTGTGGAAATGATTGTAATAAGTTTCTCTAATGACAGGCAATGACGCACATGTGTGGGCATCTATGTGGGAGACACCTGACATGCACGATAATTGAAACTAAGATTTTAATACACTCTGCAAACCCATCTAATGCTTCTGTGGTTTACAATAAATTAAGATGATAAATAAATAGATAAGTATATGCTATTTCGGTCACGTAAAAGGGATAACCAGGGGTATTTCTGTATAACCGAATTAATAATTAAACCCGTTTTATGCACCATGTGGTATAATGTCTCATGTCTGTATAGCGCTTAGAGTACCCGCTTAAAGTAACCGGATTTCATCCAGAAAACTAGGGTTGCTCTTTGTCTCAACAAGTCCTTATCTTATTCGTAATTCTCCTTTTCATTCTAGTCCATGACCTTTCGCAAAATATGTGCTGTCCGAGCAGGCTTGCTTTCTGTATGGTTTCAAACGATACGTTGAGTCCAAGATCAGCCAGGAAGCTCTTATGTCTTGTTGTCACTGTTCCCATTGCTCCGATCACTATTGGTATGACTCTCGTCTTCACCTTCCATATCCTTTTTAATTCCCATGCCAGGTTGTTGTACTTTTGTATCTTTCCTTCCTCCTTACTCCACGCCCTGCAGTCTCCAGGAATTGCAATGTCTATGAGACATTTCTCAGGCTTCCTCTTTTCAACCATTGCCAACTCTCTGGTACCGCAAATTCCTCTGTCTGGCTTAGATGTTGCCCGTGCATCACCTTTCCTTTCCATCCTTCAAGCCTTCCATTTCTCTGATCAGTCTTGAACTGTTTTGCTGTCAAGTCTTTTCCTTTCTTCATAGATCCTTTAATGGCAGTCATAATTTCATCCATCCATCTTTTCATCAATATAGCAGTATAAGCTCTGTTCTTCATACCTTACAGTTTCCTCTACTCCCATCAGTCCGCGTCCTCCGTTCTCTCTTGGCGCATATAGCCTATCTACATCAGACTTGGGGTGGAACATCCCATGCATAGTCAACAGTTTTCTTGTTTTTCTGTCCAAAGTATCCAGCTCCTGTTGGTTCCAGTGTACTATGCCTGCAACGTACCTCAACAGGGCCACTGCCCATATGTATTGATAGCTTTGACTATGTTTCCAGCAATGAGTTTAGATTTGAGCACCTTTCGAACTCTTCTGATGTATTCGTCCTCATTCTTCTTCTTCATAGCTTGGTGTTTCACCCGATCTGCCTCTAGTACTCCTAGATATTTGTAAGTATTGTCTTCTCCCATTGCTCTGATCTCTTCACCATTTGGCATTCTGAAGCTCTCTGTAGAGTGATCACTGCACATTTATCCAGCCTTAACTGCATACCGATGTATTCACTGAAGATTCGAACGGTGTTGATAAGAGAATCTATGTCGTGCTCCGACTTCCCAAATAATTTCAAGTCATCCATGTATAACAGATGATTGATCTTTGCCTTGCTTTTGAATTCATATCCAAGTCTGGATCTCCTTAGCACCTGTGATAATGGGGTCATAGCCATCACAACAGTGGAGATAATCTATCTCCTTGAAAGATTCCTCTCTTCATATAAGGACCTCTCCAATCACTTCACCATTGCTTTCCAGCTTCTAGTCATACTTTTGCTGAGGAACCTTCTGATGTTTTCTGCAACTCCCATGATTTCCAGAGACTCGTTGATCCAGGAGTGTGGGACCACCTCGTAGGCTTTCATGTCGTCGATCTATGCCATTACCAAGTTTGTTTTCCTGTTCTTGCTGTCTTTCATCACTCCGTTGTCGATGTATAGTTGATCTTTTGTACCCCTGCTTCCTCTCGAACATCCCTTCTGTTCCCATGTCTTGGTCATTGAGATGTTGGTAAATCTCCTCTGATAATATACCCGTTAATACCTTCCATAGGACTGACAAGCATGTGATTGGCCGGTAGTTCGATGGTACATTACCTTTGGTACAATCCTTAGGCATGAGGACTGTTCTTCATTTTGTCATCCATTTCCGCTCACAACAATTTCCTCCATTTGCTTCCTCAGCCTTTCGTGCAAAGTTGTGAATCGTTTTATCCAGAAAGCTTGCACTCCGTCTGGACCGGCAGCCTTCCATGGTGCCAACTTGTGAATGATCTTTTCTAGCTGATTCTTGTTGATTGTCAAATCATTCTGGGGAATTATATTTGCACACTCTTTTTGGTTTTCTTCAACCACTGAGCTTCTCGATTGTGGTAATGTGGTTGACTCCAGATGTTGCTCCAGAAGGCAATCGTTGCTGCTGGTTCAGGTGGTGGAACTTCATCTTTCATCTTTCCATTGATTTCTTGATAAAACCTTTGCTGATTTTTCTCGAACATTGTATTTTCCTTGTACAGTGCCACTCTATCAGTGTATCTCTTCATTTTTGCCGTAGTACTGGTGATTCTTCAATTCCTCTATCACCGTCTCTATTCCTTTTCTCTGAACACCATACTGGATCTCTGTCAGTCTTGATAGATCTTTTCTATACCTGGATTTCAAGTCTCCTTTTCCATGGAGGTAGGAGAGATTTTGTTGTTTTGTCCCGTTTTCTGACACCGAGTCTCTCTGTTACTAGGATTGCTCCAGCAGAAATAAGATCACTGGTATCCTTAATGCTATTATTTTGAGGAGAGAAACTTCATTACTGAGTTGACTTTTTGAGTTTCTTTCAAAAGTTTTTTTCTTGGTATTCCTTTTAGACTAGGGGGAGTGGGGCGATCTCCTGGTGTTACACCTTTTTTTAAATCTCCAACAATCTCCCTTTTATCTCTTTCTGCTCCTCGTCTAGTCTATCAATAGACGTATTCAGTTCTGTTTCTTTCGGAGCTGTCCCTTCTCTCTGCTTTTCTTCCCTTTCTTGTCGTAGAATCTCCTCCTGCTCATCTCTTACCGCTACCGGTACAGCCACCCCTCGTTTGATTTCTTCCCTCTCGATGTTGGAATAGACCTCTGTCTTGTACTTTCTTGTACATTCTCGTCTTGTTGATTGTTTCGGTCCAGTAGTAGAATGACGACCGAGTCCTGCCTGAGCCTCCACAAAACCCATGCCGGGCGTGAGCGGATAATAATAATAATGATAATATAATAATAATTATTATTATTATTATTGTAATCATTCTGAAATTAAAATAGAGCCCTCCATGACTATTTCATTTTCGGAATTACGAACCATCGCGACGCGTTGGAGTAACGAACCTTCGGAAAAACGAATCGTCGGAAAAACGAACCTTCGGAAAAACTACATGTAAACATTATTATTATTATAATCATAGACGTAATTCGAAATCATTACCAAACTCATTTTTCATATTCCATTTCTTCCCATCTCTGAGTCCCCCTCTTATTCTTTTTTCCCTTTGGCCCCTTCCATGTGTTCCCCTTTCTCTCTTCTATTCTCGTCTTTCTCTTTTTCTTTGTATTTGTCTCTTCTCTCCCCCTCTTGCTCTCTCTCTCACATCCTTTTCGTAATCTCTCCCTTCACCTCCCCTTTCTCCATTGCGAACCCCGTCTCTTTCGCTCTCTTTTTTATGTTACCCTCCCCCTCTCTATCCTATTCGCCTTTCCCTCCTCCTCCCACTTTCCTCTAATATTCTCTCACCCTCTTTACCTCATACCATCTCCCTATATAGTACAATATATTTTTCTCTCTTATACTCTCTCCCTCCCCTATTTCTTCTCAAATCCTCTCATTCCATCTCCGTCTCCCACTCTCCCCGTCTCTCTTCCTCTCTCTCAATCATTGTCATCTCAAGATTGATAGGTTCCTCCCGATCTGTTTGCCCACGATCCTGACATGAGGTGTTCATTCACATCACCCCGGACCCTTCCCGCGGGAGAACCCCATCTCTCCGCTGACTATCATCCAAAACCTATCGTCCGTATCTAATAACCTGGCAATCCCCCACTCAGGAAGACTTCCACAGTCGCTTAATATCCACCGAGCAGGTTGTTGGATTCGTTACGTATTGTTGACAGGTACTAGTCATTATGATGTCATTATGACCTCGCATCATTACGATGCTAGGTCGATGCGATGATGGACTTTGGTCTATACCCGTTGGCTTGCATACTAATGACAGGTGGAAGCAGACTACGTTGTAATAGAAGCATAGGATGAAGCAAACAACGCGAGACTGACCACATACTATTAGCATATTTGAAGAAGCAAGGGGAGCAATCGCCCCCCCCCCCCCCCCCGGGACAAATTTCCAACGAAGAAAATATTACGCGTCATTTCCATTGCGCCATTACCTGCGCTAATTGAGCCTGTGGAGGTAATTAGCCCATACGCCAGTTATTAAAAATAGTGTTTGCATTGTTCGTTTAGCAATCACTTTTTAAACGATATTACCCTTTCATGACGCTTGAAAGACCTTACAGGTCACTGACGCGGTCCTAACGTCAGTAAATGACGCATCGTGTGAGCTGGGCTTTAAGGAATTGTAAGGTTGTTGGACATATTCACACATCACCCCCTTCCCTATTTTGAATTGTCTATTAACAATGTTGTTACTGCTAGATACTTACCCAAACCCCACACAAACAGCACACACCCACACACACCCTTGCACACCCACACACATACATTTCTCTTGATTATAATCTTACCGATTTTCTGTAGTATCATGATTAAAGTGTTTTGCGTGTGCATACATGCTCACATTTCTCAGCAACACAGCCCCTCTTCCAATAAATTTCTTAGAACTCACACGTCAGAACAAATCTCATCAAAAATTGACAGCACACTTATTCGCGTTTGCACCATGCTTTGAATGAAAACGTTATCATGTATTAATTTTAACACTCATTCCGGAGACTGCAAGATGTGTTTCTGCCCATATCTCTCGAAAATCATAATTATAAAAACGTGTGGCAATGTCTTGAGTGATATTTGGCAGGTTTATTAAAAATGTCCAGAGGGAATAACTTCTTGGCCAGCGCAAGGCCTAGTTTGGCAAGGCGTATAGCGCTTCCAAAAGGAATGGGAGGAGAAGGACAAAGGTTACGTTAGTGAGCGCAAAGTTAAAGCCATATTAATTCCAACCATTGCCATGGGATGTGTCTGATGACGATGTAATAACAATAATGTTAGTGATGATGATGATGATGATAAAGAATATCGTGAAGATAAAAAGCGCTGAATAATGTTATTTCGCCATTCTTTACCAAAACTACCACGACAGGGGCTCAAGTCCTGTGGACTTCAGTACCCTTGTAGGAATTCGAATCCCATACCATCTGGTCCATAATCAGATAGTCTGGTGACTTATCTACTAGACCACGACAAAACTTTTAGCCGATTGTTTCTACGCCGATCCTGGTTAGACATATATGTACATTTGGTTAAAACTAACCAAATATCTTTTAGAGTTTGCTCTAATGATGCTAGTCACAATTATTATCTTTCAAACTGTGGAAATAATTCCACTTTAAAATCTGTTAACATGGTGCATAAAAAGGTTTCACTTATCGATTCGGTTAAAGAGAAATAAAAATTTGATAGGGTATGCAAAATGACGAAAATCAAATGAAGCTATTTTCACTTCTCAATTGCTTGTCATTTTTCGGAATATTTTTTGGTTTAAATCTGTAGAGTTTCCCGATCACGATCGTTCATATCTGCGAACTCCTTTACTTTATTATTTTAGTGTTCTGAATTTTTACTTCCATCATGGCTCCCCGGGATCACTTTGCATGCATTAGGCTTGTCATAAACTATTCATTCTTTTCCATCAACCTCTTTAGAATAACTATTACCTTCTTGGGTCTCAGGTCTATTTCTGTATCAATGTATGCTCGGCGTTTTTTTGAAGTCGAAAGAAATGGAAAAGTAACAAGAATAGCGTGTCAAATATTCATTATTTCGGCATTTTCAAAAAAAATGTTCAATGAATTTTTTAAATCAAATTAAGTCCGAACTAATCTGTATGATCTGTGTTCATAAATACACAATAGAATGCTCTGAAATCATTCGAAGCTGTATGAAATAAGTTTATAAATCAATCTTCTCTACATGGGCAATTACCATATAAATAAAGGGAAAATATATCTTTAGTGAATAAGCAATGAAAAATTATTTTAAAAATCTATTGCGTAAACATATTTATATAAATTTGTACTACTATGTTGTTGCTGTAGTTGTTTTACTTTATGATTTATGATTTATGATTTATCTAAGAGGTCAACGTTTTATAAGGCTAAATGCTCTTTTTGTTAAACCCCCATTCTCATAAAATGTCCCTCGTTTAATTGTGTGTTTAATGTACATCATGCTATCATATAATCATGTACCTTAAGTTTGTTTTATGTCACAATTTTTATCTCATGTATCATGTATCATAATTATTTGTGTATTTTTATGGAGAATGAAATAAATGAATTGAGGTTTACAACGCGTGCCATGTTTTTTCTAAGTTCTTTTTTACCAGTTTTATTTGAACATCTTATCGCCTGATTTTTCAATACAATGTGTGCGCCATAACTTTATGTTTGAAAATGTAAAAATTAATTGCTAAATCAGTAATTCCCAAGATTTGTGAGACCTTTCCTCCAAACGCGAAAATGTAAACAAAAAATAATAATTTGACATAATTAGAATAATGGCCATTTCGTAATTCGCATACGTCGTTATTCAGTTTTTATATGCATGTTATTTAAATATGTGCCCTCAAGCATAGGCATACTACCCCATTGCCTACGGGACTGGGTCATCCCTGTATTAAACTTATGGAAATCACAGAATTCAGTAGTCATCGCGTTAATAGACTTTATCACTTTTGGGTGATTGGAAGTGATACCATTAATTTCAGATATAGTTTGTCGCTGCTTGTGTCATGATAGAAACACCACTGAATTCCTTGATGATGATTTGTTTATAGTGTGATTTTGTCAAAGACAGTTTTCAGCCATTGGTGTATTTTTCATCAGTCCGTATGATAGATTTACATGGTTTTTATTAAGCTTAGGGTTTTTTTCCCCAATATAATGCTGTTCATAAGGATGTTTATGTACATTATGAAGCCTATAGGTTGGGATCGCATTCAGATCGATGGTTCTGTTTTCTCAAATTAATCCGGTTTTTAATCAATTTTAATATAAGGATTGTCATATACAGCAGCTTTCGTTTTGAAAAGAAATATGATTACAGCAGTCGGCCATGCAATGCCTTTCATTGGCATAAACGACAAATGTCTGGGAACCTCGGGAATTATGTATTTTAAAGCACACGTCACGCTGCCTCGTCTGAGATAAGACGCCGAATAAATCCCTCCTGATCATACAGCCGAACACTCGATAAAGATGATCGGTTACCATGGCAACGGGTGATAACACGTACGATAACAAATCGACATCCTGTGGGAGAGTGCTCTCATGGGGGGCCCACACGGTTTTTCATATTCATTTTCCTTTTCTCCATCTTTTTTATGATCCGGCGAAAGGAGATGGGGACGAAATCAATATGGGATTTTTAGCAAGCAAGCTCGAGACTGATACTTTCTGAGTGAAAAAGTCTCTTGGCTGTTTGTCTATAATTTGCTGATGGTTTTGCTTTCATTTCCGAGGTTGTCAACCAGGCGCCGAACAAAAGCCCCACAAAGAGGGACGCTAGATGCAATCTTTGAAGCAAAGAATAAAAAAGCCAGCTTAACCAAAGTACGTCAAGTTTTCCCCCAAATCTTCTTCCTCGCGTCCTAAGTGTCTTGGTGGATTATTGAGCTATTTTGCTTGTCCATTAATTTTCGGCATATGAGAAGTCTGACTGTTTCCAGCCTCCCTCTTTAATAGGAAGGCGGTATTTCGCCCGAACACGTTGTAATGTATCCATTGATCTGATGTGCGAATACCCAGAGTATTGTTTTAAGAAATAATCACGTAGAAAATGAATTGACCAAACAGAATTTATGAGCATTAGTGATAATATGAGACGAGCAGAATGGAACGTAAACAGTTCATCTTTATCAGTTTATGTGTAGAGTTTCAAGTTTCACCCTCTTCTTCCGTTTGGTGTTCATTCTTGCCACTGTACTTCATCCCGTCGAAAACAAACTTTAACTCATTGCCCACGGGAACTGGGTGGGTCCGGGGGGGGGGGGGTTCATGAAAGGACTTGTCAGATATTTTCTCCGACAAATTTGCTCTCAGCCAATCAGATGCAAGGATTTCAGTAGCTTATAATAGTTGTCGGATAAAACTTCCTTTCATGAAACGCTCCCCTGTATTAAGTCTATGGGAATGGGATAATTCAGTAGTCAACGGGTTAAGTGATCAAAACCATACTTCTGGGGAGCGTTTCATCAACGTTTTGTCAGTGATTTTTACTGACAAATTTGCTCTCAGCCAATCAGATGCAAGGATTTCAGTAGCTTATAATAGTTGTCGGAAAAATCACTGGCAAATTGCTTGATGAAACGCTCCCTAGTTCTGTCAAAGCGTATATTAATAAAAACAAAACAAGATTAATAAGCAATACATTAATAAAATACGAATCCACCTGTATTCATTTTCCTGTTTGCAAGCGTATTTTTGTATTTATTTAACTGTGTTATGTTTCTTTTCCAAATGGATGATTTTTTTTTATTTTATTCATTTTATTCAGAATGTGATACCCATTTATAAAATTTTTGTTCAAAACTCAAATTTAATGAAAGACAAACTTACGCTCACTTACACTATATTCAACTTCGGTCATTTGCATTCGTGTACTAGGTATATGCAAACTGAAATTACGATTATCAACAACAATCTAATTTGATATTTGTGGAAATGATAAATTGTTTGAAATAGCCCTTTCCTGATATACATATGATGTTAAAACTATTTGTTAGTTCTTTTACCGTCTTTCTCTAGATCTGACTTCCATTTTCTACATTTTTAAAAAACATTGCCTCTTCTTCCTTTTGATAGTATTTTTCAAATCGATTTATTAAATAATATGTATCCAGTCTACATAATACCTTTCACAATCTAAATTACCGAACATAGCTATAAGGCTTCCATTGTTTTAATTAACCTGCCAATCGCCCTGTCTTTCTTTTTCTCTTAATGCTACTCTCTCACCTTGTCACCGCCTCTTTCTCTTTCTCTCTCTCTCTCTCTCTCTCTCTTGATCTCTCTCTCTCACTCTCTTTCCCACTCTCTCTTTCTCTTTCTCTCTCTGCCCCTTCTATCTCCTTCCGTCCCCCTCAATTTTTTTCTCTTTCTTCTTTTCTCTCTTCTTCTCTTTGTCACCCCGTTTCTCTCTCTCCTTTCGTCTATTCTCATCTTTCCTTGCTTCTCTCCCCCTGTCCCCTTCTCTCTTTCATTCCCCCCTTTCCCTCTTTCTCATTCCTTCCCTCCCCATCTCTCCCTACCCTGCGTCGCTCGGCCGGTGCTCGGGGCACTACATCTGCCGTGGTGGTGGAGCACGATGTCGGAACGGGCCTCGCGTCACGCCGTAACATAATGCGTAAATAACGTCAAAGGTCTTGAGTACAAGCCTTCAGGCTTCGCCAGCTAGCCGGAGAAAGAAGATGGCACCGGGAATGTGAAGATGATTACCTGTGAAATTGTGTCTTTACTCTTCACACTCTGCATTTGCAAGTATTTTTCAATTTGGTCATCGGGTTATTTGGCGTTCTCTTTGAGTCAAGCATATTCAGGTTATTAGGTTACCATGCATATAATCTATTAATCTTATTTTCGACCTAAAATGCACATTAAGTGTTCTTCTCTATAAATTATATCAATGTGCACATTTTTCAACCTTTTCCTATCTTAAACCTATTTCCCTGTTCTCTTCTGATTTTTTGATATCCTTATTTTCTTCTCTCACTTCTCTACCTTCTGTTCATTTCCGCCATTTTCTTCAGTTACTCTTCTCCTCGTCTCTTCCTTGATCTTCAGATCTCTTTATTTCAAAGCTGAACATTATTGGTTTACCATTGAATTTTGCTTTTTCTCCTCTAGATCTCAGATTTCTCAGATCCTACGATTATTGCTTTGTCCAGACGAGTTTAGGTTTCATTTAAGAATTCGACGAAGACTTGATTAGAATCCTCGAGACCATGCTGACCATTATAAGATCTCAGATATTGACGTATACCGTCTGCTACCCAATATATAAGGTTTCGTGATAACTAATTTCAAAAGTCAATTGTTCTAGCACGCCTAGCTAAAACAATGATTCATTAAAATCAATGACATGATATAGGGTCATCTTTCCCAACAGAAAATGTGTGACAAAACGGATTTTATTGAGAAAGTAGTCCATGAATATAAAACATGACAGACGGAACATCCCTTGGTTATCATCTTCATAAATCCCCCAAATTATATGTTAGAAAAAAAAAACATACCCCATATTAAAAAAAAAGAGGATTGCAAAGTTCCACTTAAAATCAAAGATCAAAAGACTAGGAAAAGAAAAATGAATAAAAAACCTGGCAGACGCAACAAAAAATAGTATTTGACCTGAGGCCTGCAATAAATCTTAGGATTTCGTAGAGTATGGGGATATGTTTTAGTTTGTTGATTGATTGATTGAGTGAGTGAGTGATTGACTGATTCATTGATTGATTGAAATTTACATTGTTTTACTTGTCATAATTGGTACAATTATAGTGAACATAGTAATAAGTACAGTAAGTAGAAGGAGGCGAAAACCCGGAAAGCAAATTTTGTGTTGACAACGCCCAGCACATATAAAGTTACTACAAGAACATCATTATTTAAATAAGTTTCTCTGCATTTAAAAGAAAGTCATTTTCAGGAATTTCTTCATTTTCATTAGAGTTGTATTTATTATCATCATCGTCGTCGTCGTTGTTGTCTTTATTATAATGAACTTTCAGGGATTTTCAAATTTATTCTATCCCCGTTGATCTTAAAGCAATTAGATTTGTTATCTATCCCCGTTGATCTTAAAATCATTTGTTATAAACTTTATCAGTTCTTATTGCAGACAGGGTTAATCCAAGGACCTCAATCTACCAAACTTCACAACAAACTCGAGCGAATTCCACATCTACCCCCTGAACCTACTTCTCATTTAATGATCTCGCACTACCATGTCTACTCGTCTTCTCTCGAGTGTTTCTGTAACGGGAGAATTCTGTCGTTCACGGCGATTTCCAATAACAGACAAGGAAAAAAAAGCAGGTCTCCTAAGCCGATTTTGTTTTTAGTCTCCTACTTAAGGGCACATATTGAATTGTCCATTACAGGCAATTCGACACTCCATTTCCAATTCGAACCTCGTCATTTCTCCTATTATTAACTGAAAAAAAGCTGATATTGTATTTCTTCAGGTTTCCAAAGTTGAAGTATGAAAATACAGAGTTCGAAGGTAGGCTTATAATTATTTCTTATTTTTTAAGAATTCGTAAACTGGAATATAAGTCGAGTGTTTTCTTCGTCTTTTTTTTTTTATACTGTCACGTCACGTTTTTATCAAAATTATTACAATAAAAAAACTGAATAATTTATGAAAAAGTGACGTTTCCTGAACTCATTTTTAAAATTTGAATTGATAGACTGCATGACTTTTATTTACACGTGTCAATTTGAGAATTCAAAATCTAATGTTAATACATTCAGTGAATAATGTGGCAATAAATCAAAATGATATCATTTTAGTTTCAGTAACATGGTCTGGCCAACTGACGTTTCTTCATTATCGTGACGGGCTGTAGAGAAACAATGGGCAAGGAGCGGCCCGTAACAATATTTAGACAGAAGAGTTTCACAATTTGGTTTGTCTCGCTCTATGACCCTTTTTCTGGTAGAACTGTACTGAATTCCCCACTTTAAACCACATTCACACAATCATATAACCGCCTAGAACATACAAAGAAAAAAAAAGAAAAAAAATAAAAATACAAAATAAAACAAAACAAAAACGCCGCCACAAAATAAACTACATTGCTTCTCTTCTGTCTCCATCTTTATAACTCTGAGTTTCTCAGTGTGTGTTTGGTCTTTCTCTATCTCTCTCTCTCTCTCCCTCTCTATCTCTCTCTGTCTTTCTCTTTCTTTCTTTCATTCCCTCATCTCTAAGTGAAGACCAAGATAGCCGAATACCCTTTAAATTTCCTACGTGGCTACTTCTGCTAGTTGCCATCGACCACAGTACAAATCAATCAGATTCGATATGGGGGCTAAGGTGACAATGATGTCCCATGCACTACCGGTCAGCTCTGTTACAAATATCGAGTTCTCAAATTGAGTTAAGCACTAATTTCACCCGCTCGTCACTGGCTGAATTCAACGGCAAACTAGGCCAGCCATTGATAAACCGGTTTTTCTTTTGAATTCAATCTTCTTCTTCTTTTTTTCTACCCTGTTTCTGCTTCCTCTGGATAAGGTACAGTGCACTCTGAAACCGAAAAGACTTGTTGTCAGCTTTGTGATAATTGTTAATTATTCTTTGTTTTTAAAATGGTGAACGTAGATCTTTAATGATATGCGAAGTTCACAGAGGACACTTGACCAGAATTTGTTTTTTTTTCATGGCAACTGGTTAATATTATCACGGGCAACTGGTCATTAGAAAATGCTAATGACCGGTCATCACTATTTTCTAATGATCGGTCGCTTATCCTCTCTTACATGTTCAGTCGTTTCCAGATCTGTGGAATCCTGGATGAGCGTGTTTCAGTGAATGACAAGGATCCTCGTCACCATTTTATGTTAACAAATAATCTACATCATAATGTTCGGGAATTTATATAATTCTTCACCTTTGGTACCTTCGAAACATTCGTTTTAATAAAACATCCTTGGTTATCGCCTTCATTGTCAAACTATATCAAAAGGAACAGCTTGAGAGGATAATTTTTGCCAAAGCCCAAACTGATTTATATTGTAGTATTTTCCTCATCCTCACTTCATCTTTTCTTTAATTTCTCACTTTCACTTATTGTACAAAGTCATTTTGAGAGGACATTGCCCTTTATACCAGCAATCACGACCACCCCTATGTTATCACATTTATCTATCAACAAGTGGTCAGCTGCATGGCCATGCCCATCGCACATTAATGACTCACCCTCAATTCAAGGACTTTCAACAATACTCCCTTTCTTCTTCATCCTGCCACACTAGCAAGGGATAAGAACAAACACTTTTCATCTCCACCTTTGCTAGACACACTTCTCAAAGTTTTCTCATCGAGTTAACACGTTAATTTGAGGATGTCATCTCTTCACTTCTGAAATTGTTTCCTGCACTTCAATTGGAGCAATTTCTACAATTCTCTACTTCACATTAATTCAATACTCCATCATCTCACCTGGAGGAATTTCTATCTCATCATTTTATTCTCTGCAATTCACTCAGAGAACAGTCCAAATCTCGCTTGCGCTAGCCAAGTAGTTTTGTGATCATTTCTGTGGTGATACCTGTGTAAATATATATTGAATCGGATTGTGCAATATTTGGAAACTTTTGGCAATTTGGAGGATCCATGTCCGGTTAACCCCTGCACGCATAAAGTCGGTAAGTGGTGATTGCTTCTTATTCCCATCTCGCCTTATAAGTAGCGACCCAAACCGATATTATATCATTGCACTAAAACGCATAAACAGCCCACATGGTCGATGAATGTTGATTTTAAAGTACGTCATGCTATTTATGAAAGAAAAACAAAATTCCGTAACATTCTCTGGAGGCTTTCTGGACCAATGCTGACTTTCCACTATGGCCCGAAATGGCTTCCTAGCGTTATTGGCCGACAGGGGCGCATTCTCACAACTTGGCACTACGTGTTGTGGCTAACGGGAAAATTATATACCATTAAACAAAATAATATCGAATGTTCAAGCTAGGTTATCATAATATTTTGCAGATCAGAGGATGTATAAATGAACCAGCCATGTGAGACTTATTGGGATGATCTAACCTGGACATAAAATAGGTATTTTGTATGATGACATGTAATCTTTCCTATTGCCACAACACCTGATGACACATGCTGCCTATGCGCCCCTTGTTGACAAGGCTGGCCAATAGCGATAACCTGATATTTTGGGTGATAGCGGAAAGTCAACATTTGTACTGACTGGTAGGATAAATTGTTATTTTGTATGTTGACATGAGAGTAGAACATGAGTGTAACGCATTTCTCAACAGGATTTCTAAAGAAAAAGAGGAAGACAGTCTAATCTTTTCTGTTCTCCTTTCAAGTATTCGAAATTATTTGTTTATATATAGACTATATAGATTATATAAACATAGACAAAATGATATGATGGAGATGAGTTTTCTAGAAAAAATATGCTTATAGTGATTAAACAATATGTAACTTGTCACACATAACTAGTCAAATATATATAAACATGTAATTAAAGTGATGCATGTAACGTGTGGATAGAGGCATACACCTGATCGGCAATGTGTTACTTTTTATTCGCTTTCCCATGGACATCTGATACATTAGGGTTTTCTAAATGGGTAAATCATACTAGTCCCGAATGTCAAAGACATACTTCTGGGGACGAATCTAGGAACACCCCGACTAGGAGAGCAGCCCAGTTCCCTATGGCAACTACGTAAACACCTGCAATCGGAATTAGTAACTTTAATACCCCTCTCACACTGCGCATCGACAAAAGCTTTGCCATTTTAGGTATTACCATTTTATTGTTTCCAATATTGACCGTTTGTTGTCGATGTCTTCGATATGACTGAGACATTAAGAGGACATGGTTAAGAGAGGGTTATCGCTTTGGGGCGTTATTTATAATATTGGCATGATTGGCGGTAGTTGCCTGGATATTGTCCTCATACGCCAAGGAAACTATAAAATTCCAACGATGTCTCGAGGAGATATTGAAGGTGTCCTTTGCGCAAAGCACTTATCTGCTGTGTGCTGTTTTTTTTTTTTTTTTTTTTTTTTTTTGGGGGGGGGGGGGGTTGTGTGTGTCTACTTGTTTACAGCCACATGTCCTATTTTCATAGGTCAAGGTGGCTTCGACTTGGAGACAAGTCAGACAAATTTAGAATTCGCCTGAAAGCGAAGAGCAGATACAAATCTTCCGGCTTTATTTCGCAGGAGACAACTCGTCTCCCAAGGAATACGTTAATCGAACAGGACGGGAAACAACCAAAATGTGTCAATAAAGTCAAAGCTTCGTAGGAAATGCAAATAGTTCCTCCCAATATTTCCATTCTAAAATTACTTATGATAACATGTCACGATTTTTACAAAAAATCTTAGACATGATATTGATGTTAAAGAGATTTTAAAGATAGTAATAGGCTCTTAAAAATAAAACCCCTATACGTTTGCTTTTAATACTTGAATAGCAGAAGTTGAAATTTTAAGTTATGTTCTTGGCGATTGTTAAACAATTCTCAGGGCTTTAATATTAAGATAATTGTTCAATTTCCCTGACTGCTAAGATATCATGTCCATAATGTTTGTAAGTAAACAACCAGGGGGATCGACGGCTCAAGTCCCTCTGAAGGACTTGATAATGAGGATAAATGCCTTACCAAAGGCTACTAGGGCATCCATTTGGTTTCGAACCCGGGTCCTCCCAGTTAAGAGACCACTGCTTTTCCACTGAGCCATCGCGCCTAATCGTAAATTGACACAGTCTTCCTTGGAAGAACACTCTGCCAGGCAGCCGAACCTCCAGGCAATGTTATGCGTTCCATTTTTTTAAAAACACATCCCCAAAGAGGCTAAGGCGATCATTGGAATTTTTGTTCTGATTTACAAATGGACACGGTTTGCAAAATAAGTATCACCCGACAATAGGAGGATATCTAATAACCAATAACAAGTGGCATATGGCGTAAGAGCAAAAATATCTTCTCAGCTAATCCATTTCAGATTCAAACTATGGTAGATGATGAAATTAACCACCTCGTCGTAATATCGCCTTCCTCTTGATCCTTCATTTCATATTTCAAATTAATGATCTTGGTTTATACTGTGACGTGATGGAATGCGTCAATCATGGCGTCATAGCAACTATTTTTGTCTTTTGCTCAAACCTTAATGACTCCTTGGAGGATAACGAAGGATTAGGTTGGTAAGATGATAGAAATTTGGGTGACAAATCTTAACACATCGCTAAGGAGCTCACAAGAATTATGATCCAAAATCGAGTGATATATCTTTCCAAGTGCCTTGTGTCAAATAAGCATTCAGCCTTCATATTCCGTTAAAGAAAACATCCTCAAACATAATCCTTTGCAACATATTGTCAAGAAATTATATTAGTTGAATTTACTACCAATTATATAAATTTAACATTTTTTCTAATTAACTTTGCAATCTTTTTTTTTTAAATAAAAAGCCATGAGTTACATTCTGAATGATGGGTGGTTTCATAATGCACAATCGCTCGATATGATGAAAAAAGTTGCAAACTCTTCAACTTCTTATACATTTCAAAGTCCGAACTTCTGGAAAATACAAATCCCAGTGATATCCACTTATTTATATATAAGTTCAAGATTAGGCTTTCCAACTACAATTATAACCACCTTTTAAATAAAAGTTTCTGATCAGAGCTCTCTGTTCTTTATAACTAAGCTCATCCTAGAGATCAACAATATTGACTTGCCTGGGAAACAGTTATGCTGCAACGTTTCAGCTGGTAGGTTTTAGTGTTTATACTCTATCTTTGGAAAACCAACGCAACCTGTTAAATCAACGAACAAGGTTATCTTTATAGAATAATATTATGGCTTGCTCGCTCGATAAGTCCCCTAAATGTCAGTGATGATTATTTTCCATCGCTTGCATCTCTGTAACCATTCGTACAAAAGGAACAGAGAATTTTGAAAGAAGTATTAGTCCCTTCAAAATAATCTCAGACATTTCCAAAGTTAGAGTAAAAAAAAACACCAAATATTAAAAAAATGACTGTATGTTTATTTTTAGTATTTTAAATTATGTTCCAGTACAAACAATATGTTCCTATACAAACAATATAACATACCGTTTCTTAGATTCACCCTTTAAACATATGATACGAATAGAATATCACGTACAGATTTCCTGGTGCAGCATTGTATGACAAAACAATGCAGTCTGTTTTTCACACATTTCGGCAAAGCAAGAGCTGAGTAATTCAAGAAGTTTAGACTATTTAACATAAAAAGTAAATACATCAAGGTATTCTACCTAATTTCTTGACTTTTAAAACTCGGTGTGTTTTAGTTGAGAATTGACATGCATTAATTAACATGGGTCCATTTTGCCCTTTTTCCCACTTTTCAACAGGTTGGAAGGCGAAGCAAGAATCCAGAAATGTATCTATTTAACCTTTGACCTACTACCGACATCAATTCCTAAGTGTGTGCCTTTTCATACGACAGACGATGTCATTTTGCAACTCGTATTCCCTCTTCCATCGATCGCTTTCTGATTTCAAACCCCGAGAGATGACCCAATCGATACGGGCTCAGAGAGGCTGGACAATTCTTTATCTCAGGAAACAGTCCATTAGCTAGGTGTTGTATTTTAAATAACGTGAGTGTGGGTGGGCGCGCGCTGTGCGTGTGCGTCGTTTGTAGGTGTAATTGTCCTTTTAATGTTGTGTCGTTAATCGGAAATGATGTACTTCGGGAAACGATCTTTAACGTCACCTTCCGAAGGGGTGGTCCGAAAGTTGCCCCAGTGACAATTGCTCCAGGCTTATACTTTTGGTCGAAAGTATATGTTAAGGGTAAGTGTTGCAATTTGGTTTGAGGTTAGAGTTAGGGTTAGGGTCAGGTATATTATTAGGTTTAGGGTTGGTCCGTCATAGTCGGTTTGTAGACATAGAGCTCACACATAGAGCTCACATCTCCCTCAAATGTTGATATTCGAATAATAGTAGTAAAAACAGGAATTTCGGTTAGATGGGCTTATTTTGGGCATTTTCATCAATTATCATTATTAACAGTCTGATGAATGAATCTTTTCCATTGCTGATTTACTTATTAGTCATTCATCATTCCAAATGTCCTATTGCTGTCTTCCCTTTTTTAAGTTAGCGTTCTCAGCCAGTGAGCCGGGTTCGATTCCCGGCGAAGACAATTTCTTCAAACTTTGCAAAAAAAATCATAAAGGGAGGAAAGCAATGGGGAACTTTGATTTAAGCATTCCCTTCCGCTATGAATTTATTTCCACGAGAGTTGTCAAAGCTGTTGTATGTTATTTCCTTACAATAATAATAATTGAACAAAAATATACACCCATGTACGGTGTATTTGGGAGACACTTTTGTCTTATTCATTTGTCCTTGTGTCTCCCTATTACACCATCCAGTAAAAAAAAATATATATATATATACAACTGTATATATATATATATATATATGATAAACTGGATGATAAACTATGTTGCTATGTTGGATGCTTCTGCAAATAAATTTCATTACTTCCTGATGAAGCCCTATGGGCGAAAATTCGCTTGTCTACTCATACGGAATTCATTATTCGAGTTTATCATTTATTTTCTATTATTCGGAAGCAGAACGGAAGCAGAACACTGAATTTAATATCGTTATATTACCTTATTTCATTCACCAAACCTGTTTGTGACATATCGCATGTATTGATAGTACAAAGATAAGAAATAGTATTAAGTTTCCAATTATCAATATTCCTATGATTACACAATAGAGTATTCAGTAAGCCATTAGTTTTACCCCTCTAGTAAAATGAGTTTCCTTTTTAAGCGGAGCATAGATGGAGTTTGAATCTTGATTTCCATTTTTAAACATCGCTTACGTGTAATCTATCACGCAGATGGTTAAAATCAATTATGTAATTGTTACTTAATAAGTAAATGCTTGCGGTTTTAAAGCATAATCGTAATGTTCCTACAATTAATCTTTAATAGACATTCGAACCAAATCATGCAGTTGACAAGGGTTTACGTACGGTTAACATTGATACTATGTTTTCCATATTCCTGTTTTTGGTTTTATTTTGCATTTCAAGATCTTTCTTTTATGAGCTTGGTCTAGGGCTATCGATTTGGACCCTTTTCATATTCCAGTTGGTTCCACGAGGTTTGTAAAATCTATAAGGTAACAAATTGTGATGAGTTGCATCAGAAAATGAAAAGGCAATTATTATATGCTCCTAAAAAATGAAGTATAATGCTCATCATAATGCTCAAGGAGCCAAAGTTAAGATTTTGATACGGCAATCAACGGAATATCGATTATACATCGAGCTTGCAATAGGGAGTACCAGGGTATTTGACTGTTTCGTCCTCGAAAAGTCAACTTTTATCTATCTTCCTATCTTCGTCACAATAACTGAATCTCCAATGCAATTGTTAGAGTCACCCGTCTCTGTTTTGTACAACTAAAGATGGCGTGACAGGACGAGGCTATCGGAAGATGTACATGTACAGAAGCAGTGGCGTAGCAAGGGACACGGGGGAAAACGCCCTCTCCCTATAATGACGGTTAAAAGAAAAAGAGGGAGATAAAGAATGGAAGAGGACACACAGGGAACATTACCGAAGGTAATATTGACCCCAACCATTCCCCAACTCTTCCCCTAATCCATGGGATACTGCGTATTACATCCACCTACGAAGACCGGTGCCCCCTCAGTTGCTTGACTCACACTACACCATTGTCCAGAATGGACGGGTTGAATGCTCGCAGGACAGTAGGACAAAGTTCGGAAACTCGAGTCAGTATGGATGGTTAGGGTGGGTGCGATTGTATATGGGCGTGCGAATGTAGGTGTGTAGGTGTATGTGTATGTGTAATTTTATCATTAAAGATGTGTATCAATCAGATCTGATCATTTAAGCCTGGGCACTGAACTGTTGTGTCATAATTTCATTTCGGTTTATTTATATTAAAAAATAACATTGTAAAAACAGTCCATAGACTGATACATACGAAGTTTACAAAGTTGCATAATTGACAATATTACATAAAAGAATGCAATGCATGTCACTAAATTGACAGGGACAGAAATTGAAATTAAAAAAGAATAGGAATCGTTTAAAATATTGCACTTCAAATAGATGATCAGCGCAAACAATTATTTGCAATTATGAATTAAGGACAGACGCGAGGGAAAAAAAGGAAAGCTAGGGAAGGCGAAAGAGAAAGGAGGGAGAAAGAGCAGGAGTCTGTTGAGAGGAAAGAAAATTATTTAAAAAACGACCCTTTTTTGCCCACTTACAACAAAAAGGATTGTCTCTTTCTGAAAAGTGAGACAGAATGACCTTGTATAAAAAATCAACTAACGTAATGTCTGTTAGCATATACATGTACATCTTTAGGCTTCTCTTTATACGATGATGAAATTGTGTTTTGGATGGTTCTCTTCAGTCTTTAACAGTAGTATCATTAAGGCCTTAATAGATTAGCATATTTAGATCAGATAATGAAGTTTAGTTGTTTCAGATTTTTCCTATGGTATTTTACTAAGGAAATTATTGTTCACAACTTCAATTTCAATCCTAATAAACAATGATTTGTTTTCTGTCTATAAGTACCTCTTGAATATACACATTTTCTTCATTTCCCGAGTAACTGGACTAACAGTCATTATTACTGACCTAATTTTGTCCACTTTCATCTAATTTGTAGCCCTAGGAAGAGAGTAAAAAAAAAGGACACGCGACATTTCTCGAGGAGAAAAATGATTGACATCACAAAGTGCTCCATCACGTGACGAGACTGAAGCAAGCGACCGGTAAGTCGAAGATGCGCGTCATTCCATTGAGGTGATACATTCAGTTATGACGTACCAGGTTCACGGCTGCATGTACTCTGTGGTTATTCACGAAAGGTCAGTCCACTTTAGTAGTATTGGAGTACTTTTAAATGTTACTCTTCTGCTTTAGACTGACATTTTACTATTCATTCTCCCCCTATTTTTCCTCTTGCAGCCCATCTGTCTGCCAGTCCATCTATCTAGAGTTTGATCTAGTTCATGCCTCATCCCTTCCCCTAGTCTTTCTCCCTCCCTCTCTCTTTCTCGCTAGTTCCTCCCTTCCATGTCTAGTCACTCTTTTTATGTATCTCAAGGCCACCACACATAATACGATGTGGCAGTGACGATCCCTCCCCCCCCCCCCCCCCCCTCCCTCCTTCGTTTGGAAATGGCAATTGGAGTAAGATCTGGAATATCAAGATTGCCAAATCTTACGAATTGAGATCCTGATCATTCATAAAACAATTTTTATAAAATGAGTGGAGAATCTCAGACATATTCATCGATCACTTCTTAACCCTTTGGCTAAGATCATGACTCTGTAGAGAAATTCCAAATCGGATCCAAATCAATCAATGTCAATCTTGCAAATTTGCAAAAATCTAGCAATTCGTGTATTTTTCTTTTACACTAAAGGCTTGTCATACCCCGAGAAACTTGATCTTGTAATACGTTTGCCCTAAACCTTTAAGGCGGAATTCTGCAACTTTCATCTTTGAAGTTTAAACCTGAATGCAACTTAATTCAAGATGATGCTGAAGTTGCCTATATAGTAAAGAGAGAGATTGGCAATTCCTTATCACCCCTCCTATACGCCCATTTGCATTTTCCTTGTCCCCATCACTCTCCGTTACATACTTGTGTTTGCATTCTCAGAGCTCACTAATTCACCGATAATATGTATTATCTAGAAAGCTACGAACACGTCTAGACGTTCAATTATATAAACTATTGAAAATATCAGCAAGACTTGAAGTTTCTGCTAATAGATAAAGTAGATGACCTCAGATTCATCACATATTTTCTTCTTATTCCAAACATGTAACCAGAGAATTTGCTGGAGGGAATGGGTTTGTTTTGTGACCTCCATATAGCTCCCCCCCCCCCCCCCCCCATCAAAAATTGTTAGTAAATTATGGAATTGTGTGGTCTGTTGGCGAATCGCCAAATAAAGTTATGTTTGCTGAAAAACCTAAAAAACAAAATCACTAATTTAGGAATCTGACGGTTAGTTCTTGTCGATAAACTTTAAAGGATGGGTAACTCTTTTTTTTCTACCTTTTCTTCTGCTAACTGTATATGTGGTCCGGCGCCCCGTGGTATATTTTCATGTTTTTGATGTACATGTACTTCTCAGGTCACTGCACAAGCCAGTCCGGTGCAGGATGCAAGATCTCGCCTTGACGCTGAATTACCCTTCAAAAATGATTTTGCTGTGGAAGTATGTGTATGGAAGACCACTTGAACTTTAGTTTGGAAAATGCTTGTACGAGGCGCAATGGCCTGTGGGGATAAATCCCGTGATATTAAAATCAATGTGTTCAAATGAGTTCTGAAGGAAATGTTTGCCGGATTGGAAGAGGTGACTACAGTATCATTATTTTATCCTAAAATAGCATCCACCGGCCCTCTAACGCTACCTTCAGTAGATAAATGACGTCATGATGATATCATTGTCCCTCCCTACTGACTTCCTTTTGTGGAAATAACTGCAGGGGTTGCAATAAATATATACATTCGATATAAAATCCAACAATAAACAAAATAAATAATCCAACGTTTGTTTGTAATTGAAACATATATAAACACATACACACCCACACCCACCCACACACACCGTCTTGTATTGCTTTATTTCCGAGGACAAGTATTGTTCCTCTGTTGTTCCTCCGTCCTCGGACAGTCGACGGAATAAGGCATAAATTCATTGTTCGACGTTCGAGGACTATTGTCCGGCTTCCGAGGACCATTGTTCTCATGTTTTTTGTTTTTTTTCTCTGTCCGAAAATGCCCTCGGACATACTGCTAAACACGCCCACACGCACACACACACACACACACACACATATATAGCTGTATATGTTTCCGTTTGTTCCTGAGTGTGTACGTGTTCATGTGGGTGTACACTGCCCTCCAAAAGTTTGGGTACACCTGTATTCAGAACTGCTTTTTCACAATCACCCACATTTCATTTATCATCAGATTTGGGGCATTGTGGCAATATGGTAGCAAACTGAAGAGTAGACATCAGCCTTCCAGTGACTATCTCCACAACTAACTCCACAACACGACCAACCACGGCCCCGTTGCATAAAACTTACCATTAACGGTAACTTTGCCATCAATGCTATAAACTCCCATGAAAACCTTGATTTGGACTGGCTGTTTCGTGATGTTACCATTAATGGTAGTTACCATTGATAGCAGAGTTACCATTAATGGTAAGTTTTATGCAACGGGGCCCAGATGTCCAAGATGTACAGTACTGTGATCACTGCCAGGGGCAGGTTCTGTACGTTTCTTATATGAAAATACTAATTTTCTGCATGAATATAGGAATGCTTATTGTATATCAGTCAACAAATTTGTAATATTCATCAGTACAAACGAGGGTAAGATTTTGTACAATGCCGAAAGGGAAAATATGCTGGAACAACTGACCAGACCAGTGACCTTCTAATTGCACCGGAAATGTATTGGGGGTGTAGGTTGCCTCTTTAACGCATGACTGCCCCCTAAAACGCTTTACTTATGTTAAACTGGAGTCAATTTGGTGATGTCTACACTTCAGTTTGATACCAAATTGTTACAGTGCAACATATCTGATGATAAATGAACTGTGGGTGATTGGGAGAAATCAGTTCCCCTTTACATGTGTACTCAACCTTTTGGAAGGCAGTGTATGTATGTGTGGTTGAGTGCGTGGGCGTGAGCGTAAGTTATTAAGATATACAGAGTCAGAGAGAGGATGTAATTATGCGATAATTGTAGCCATTCCAGACTCCATTGCAAACAAAATTAACAGAAATCTGCAAGATAATAACCTTTTCCTTCCTCCAAAATATTATCAGACAGAAGCTGATGGATTATTTTCTTACAAAATATGAATCATTTAGATATCTCTTTGACGTATGCAGGAAAACAACAAAACAAGCCGAGGGCAACGACCGTGAGATAAATGCATCTCAGCAGCCTGTAAGCTTTCCTGATCATTGTAACGACTATACTTTAGTTTTCAGGTTGAAACTTAGCATCACATTAGCCCTGTTCATATACGCAAATACCGCAATATTGCCGATGCACATCGGTAATGCTTAGGTCAGACGGACAGATACGCGCGATACGCATGTCTGCGGATGTGCATCCGTAAAAATCCGTAGAAATCCGCAGCAATCCGTATCATGCGTATCATCCGTAAGTGCATCCGTAAAAATCCGTGGGAGTGCGCAGGAATCGAGGTCTTCCGCGAAAAAGTTTTGAAAATCTCAAAATTATTTTAAATTTCCCGCGCAAGGTCTTTTGCGCAGAATTTAGGTAGAATTTGCGTATTGTTCCGTATCATGCGTATTGATCCGTATCTTTGCGTATTTTTGCGTAAAACGTCCGTATCCATCCGTAACCTAATCCGCAGGATCCGCAGACATACGCAGATCCGCAGCGTGAATTTTGAAAATCTGTAGTAGTAGTAGTTGTAGTGTTCTCTCCAAAGATCGAATCGCAACTGAAGTGATGCTCCACAAGCCGCGGTATATATGCGGATGTTGCGGACGAGGAGAAAGCCGACATCCGTGTGCGTATGCGTATCGTGCGCAGGACTTCCGTATCTTCCGCAGAACATCCGTATCTAGTCCGCATCTTGCGCAGAATTTAAGTGACACTAGCGTGGCACATCCGCCAAAGGGGTGTCTTCCGCAGAACATCCGCAGGATTTGCGTATTTCATGCGTATTGCATCCGTATCTCATGCGTATCTACCGTGGTTTTTTGGCTTTTTGCGCAGATTTTCAACAATTTCTGCGGGTGAAATTATTTTTTTTTACGGATGCATCCGCAGACATCCGTACATGTCCGTCTGACCTAAGCATAAGCAGTTTCTCATGACCATCGAAAACCCCCGTTCATATACGCTGAAAATACCGCAATATTGCGGCAATATAGCGGCAATATAGCGGTATTGGATTCGGAGCGTATATGAACGGGTGGCGTCTTTTTTTTTGTAACCAAGCCTAGGCAGAAACCCCTTTTTGAAGACTTTGAAAGAGACTACAAGTATCGGACTTGTATTTTCTTACTCAGTCACCTTATTTTTAAATAAGCAAAAGAAAATTTCGTAATATAAACTTCTGCCGAGTTTCGAACCCGATTGCGCCACACAGAACAGCTGCTCGATGCCCTTGCTCGTTTTATTATATCGCTATAATTCGTTTTCATGAATATTTATGCAGACTAGTCTTGACGGAATAAACCGTATTAGTATGAAAAAATGCGAAATCTGCCTAGGCTTGGTTACAAAAAAAAAGACGCGAACGGGTGTCCGCGATAATGCGGCATTCTAGCTCGAACACGCCGCGCAATGCATTGTTGTTACCCACACTTCTAGCGGATTTGAAGCAAAATGGCGGGCGGTGATCAAGGATTTGCGTATCAAGTTATTCTTTTGCTTTGGTGATATGATCAGTTTCAACGTGAAATGATCATGAATAGAATAAATACGATACAAACGTCACTAATGGAGAGGATTCGGAGGGGCAGGGCAGGGAAGGAGGTGGATATATCGGACTAGGAGCAGGTCCTTTATTTCGAGTTCTTTCCAGTTACCTTCTGACATGGTTGTTACCATGTTGATTAGATATCAAAATAAAAAATCAAAACTCACAGATTACCAATGTTAAACGCAAGAAAGCTAGTCGTACAATAAAACAACAATAAAATCCGGCCGGCCGCCGGCGTGAGCCAATTGTTTAGGAGTGCTAAGCTACTAATCCTCAGCACTATGACGCAACCCGCCCCACAATGCATTTCGGCAGGCATCATGCCTCGCTGCACAAGCCGCAACATTTGCGGCTTTCTTACGGATGCAGTTTATAAGAATCGGTATCGGTAATATTGCGGTATTTTTCCTAGGTTCCTATCCGCAAAATAGCCGCAAAATAAGCGTAAAAAAGGAAGAAGCAAATACCGCATTATTTTAGTGACACCCGTTCATATACGCAGCTATCGGTAGCACATCCGCAAAATTGCCGCAACATTTGCGGTAATTTTGCGGATAGGTGGCGTATATGAACAGGGTTTTAGATTCACCTCACCAATGGCGTAGCGTGGGTCCAGCCATTGAGGGGACACTGGTGCCATTAGCGAGAGGCAACGTTTTTTTTTTTATCAATGGAGATGAAATGTCCATGAACAAGACCATCATTATACATTGCAATGTGTTAATAAATATAGTTTTGTTAATAAACTGAAAGAATAACTAAAATAAAAACTTATTAGTGCATATCATTCTGAGGAAGCGAAGAAAGCAGTGTTTATATAGAAAGTTTGTCCGAGAATCTTACTTGTGTATTATGATTTTGGTCAGAAAATAATTATCATTAACATTAATACTATATAGTCGTTTCCTAATATTTAATAACAATAATGGAATGTGTTTTTTAAAAACAAACGTTTCACAGCGCTCTACAGCAATAATAGTGATTTGCATTGAGCATAGGCCTACAAATATATTACTTCCATGCATTAACATATTCCAATAGAAAATGTGAGCATATGATAGCTCATGCAGCGACTTAAATAGCAAAGGTCATAATAAATCTATTCAAACAAATTCAGCCATGGGTCGCGGTATAAAATTCTCTTCCCTCGAGCGCACTTGATCTTTCATCTTGACTTACAACTTCATGCTAATAAACTCTGTGGAATAATATTAAACGTAGATGATGAATAATGATCATAACTCATTGACGCAGAAGATGAATAGTGATCGTAACTCATCGATGTGACAAAATGAGTAAGGATTGCAGCCATATTCAAAACAAACTTGCACATTAAAAAAACCATATCATTATGACAGGCATGTCAGTTAATATTTTACCTTACACACACATTTAAGGATGATAAGAATAATAGAACACTGATATGTTAATATTACTCTTTCCCGACAGATATTCCGGTATAAACCAAAAGCCCAGTCATCGGAAGAGAAAGGGTTTAAGTTGATCAAGAGGGTATCGCGCCATGCAAGCAAGGCATATTTTCCCCTTCTAAGATATCCCTAAGAAGTTGATACTACAATCATGCTGTAGATACGGGCTTCTTGTATCTGTTGCTGACGTCACAAGCTAATGATTTATTTGTAATAGTGCTCGTTGAGGGCGCACTGATATCCGCTTTGCTAGAGTATACATTTATATAGAGAGTAGCGACATAGACGTCTGACTTTTCATGAAACAAAATGGCGTTTGAATTCTTTCTATTGAGAACACCCAGGTGCTCGTCGGAATTGAAAATAAATGTTGCATAGCAGAGGAAACAAAATGGCGTTCAAATCATGAGTTGTCGCTACTCTCTTTATGGGGCGTCGAATGTTCGCTTGTAAAGTCCGTCCATGTTTACACCATTTTGCGTTAGGTACCACACAAAATGGATTTCGTGCAACGAAAGCCATTTCGTATGGTAAGACATCTATTTCGTGTACGGAGTTGCGTTGAGTAGCACACGAAATTTATTTTGTCGCAACGAAATCCATTTCGTGCGGTACGAAATGAATTACGTACCACAGACAGTGGATTTCGTATGGTGCGAAATCCATTTCGTGTACGGAATTGATTTCGTGACCACGAAATGGATTTCGTCGCAACGGAATCCATTTCCGAAAGTGGATTTCGTCACTACGAAATGCATTTCGTTTAGGTCGAAACAAATTTCGTGAACGGAATTGCATTTTGTACAAAACAAAGTGGATTTCGTACGAAAATGGTGTAAACATGGACGGACTTTACAAGCGAACACTCAGCGCCCCATACTCTACGCTTTGCCAGAGCCGTCCATACAATATGTATGGATGGCTCTGCGCTTTGCCATATCAACACACGTGGAAGAAACGCCATGTTGGGATTTGCTGCGATGTTTTCTCGTGTGTTTTTTTAGACAAGCCAATATCTAGTAAGTAACTTAAATGTATATTTCCTTGTAGTATAATTACTTGCTTGTTATATTAGGCTAGCAGACCGATTGCCATGATTGCATTTACTGAATATTATGAGTAATCTGAGGTGGAAATTTGATTACATACTCATATATTTATAAAAAGTTTGTTTGTATGTCATTGGGGTACAAGTGATACATGTATAGGTATAGCGAATTTGATTACTTATAAAGCTTGTAACATGCTATTGAGATGAACTCATTTTTTATTTTTTTCCCCTTCGACAGGGTTCTTTATTTACAAAAAACAAATTCAACAAGTACAAATAATCATATATTTTCGCAATCGGGATCGTGCAACAGAATGAGTAAACAATGGCATAACAATGAACTTCACGGCCCAAGCTTGAGGGCAGAGAAAAATAACAAAATGTTTATGTTTTGTAAACCAAAACATGTGAAATTTGGTACATACATATACATTTAGTAAAGAAGAATAATTGTGTATTATTACTATGACAGTTTATAGAATAGAGTAAGAATGATTTAAAGGAATAAACCTCCCAGATAATGAGAGAGGTCTTTAAGTAGGTCACTACTGTTGTTGTAGTGATTGTGTTGTAGAGGCACCTGTTTTAGTTAAGGAATACTGTAATTTGCTGTCTGAAAAGCATATGTTTATGGGTATACAAGATCGTTAAGAATGAGCTTATTAGCATAAAGTAAATGTGTTGAGGTAAAGATGTGTAATAAGAGATAAGACATTAAGTGAAAAATAATGGACACGACTGTATTCAGAATGTATTCCGTATTTGAGCATCTTGCAAGAAACATTTCATAAAGTGGATATGTTTATATACAGTGATAAAAAATGCATGAAAAATGCAAGTTTTAAATAGTACAATACAATGTCATTATAAGAAACACTGTTATGACAGGGAATTTCCATTGGTCCATTATGGCCCGTATTCTGAACTCTGGTTTAACTTCAACCGCGGTCTATGTGCGGCCTAAAGCCAGTCTAGACCTGCCCTTTAAACTGGAGTTTGAGAAAATCACATTCTGAACTCTGGTTTCACTTGAACTCTAGTGTAAGTGTGGTTTAACTTTGTACAGAAATTGAGACTGGACTCTGCGGTCTAAATTCGTTGTCATTAAAACTCTGGTTTAACTTAGAATGGAGTGTCAGTTTAACTGGAAGTTCAGAATACGGGCCTATGAGTTTGTTATAATGAGATTTCAATGTAAACAGATGACATACTTATGACTACTGATGACTACTGATTTAAGGTTTATGTATCTGTGATAGTGTAATTATGACAAAATGTAATGACAAGAGATACATTGAATGTTTCTTATTTGTTTCATCATATTGCAGATTGAACAGTTACAGTTGCGTGGGTTATGTAATGACATCACAATTCGTCTCATAACAAGGCCTCATTTGTCACGTCAGCTGCAGCATATCCCAAATTATTTTGTTGAGTCAAGCACCACACGTGCTTAAGTGCGCCATTTCTTTTCAACCGTCTTGCCTACTGCTTTACATGTCACTGAGTGACAAATCACTCGTGATAAGGAGTAAGGAACGAAACTGATGATATATTTTCAAAGCCATCTAATTATAAAGTTCAACGTTAAGAAGGTTTGAGGGAGAAAAATACAAACAGCGTACTAACGACCGCCTGGGGAAAAATCTCACTTTCGTGACAACAATACCAACTTGGTCCCGGGTGGATACAAAGGGTTGAGTAAGAGTTCGGATTCTGTAAACTAAACCTGACCATCACTTGCGATAGTCATGATAGCAACTCATTGACAATGCAGCGTATGACGAACCAATCTGGCCACAAATAGCAGTCGATGAACAGCCAGAATGCTAATGTCAAGAGCGTCTTCAACTAAGACACCAACCATTGAGGCACAATTCTCATATAAAGGCACCATGAAAGAACTAAACCAGTGGATTCTATTAGCAACACGAATTAGAAGGGTTACGAAAGTATGCTTAAGTAAGCCAATGTTTTATTCAAAATTTGTTCACAGTATAAAACTGATGATAAAGTCTAAATGGGCTTAAGTATTAACAGTCCTTATTAAATAATAAAAGCTATATCTGTGATAAGATGACTTCGGTCTTTAAAATGGGAATTTTTATTCTATTACTTCAATCACAAGCGAATCAATGCCAATTCCCACCATGCCCACCGGCGAAGTCGTCTCCGGCAAGTGTGGCTTACATAATTATCCCGTTTTGTCCCAATCATCGTTTTGATTTAACTCATCTAAGCTCGCTGGTTCATTTCCAGTAATTCTTATGAAACAACTGTCATTTAATCCTCTCCGCATAAGGTTTCTGCTCTTAATGTCAATCACTTCTTTCTGATGCCCCATCGATTTTCTTCTGCAGATATTGAAGGATGGTGTACGCTCAGCTGTGGTTGCTTGTCTATTGGGTGAATCTGCGATGTCCAATAGTTACAGGGAGGCGTCAGTACACTTTCGAGGTTTCTCTTGTTAATACATGTATGCTCTAAGAAGAGAGAGAGAAAGAGAGAATTTTAAGTCACGATGTTTTCAGAGGCACATGAGCGTAATTTCTCGCGGTTAGCACAATGTTTGCCTCTGAAAGTGAGCATGTGTTTCCGACTGCCAATCATGTGGCTTTTTTTGGCGGGAAAGAGTACAATCTGATTTCATTAGAAATTTTCAAAGCTCTTCCATTAGGAGGATTTTCACCCGAGAACATTACAGATTTTCGCCTGTATTCTGCCATGTCTGCAATGATTCTCGACGAAGGGCTGTTGAACACTGCCGTGGTTAAAGAATAACTTGATAACTGTGGGAACATTGATCCATTGTGAATTCGATAAAACATGGAGCAAAATAAAATGACATTTTCCGGAGTAATTTTGAACGCCTATGTCGACAAGTAGTGTTACGAGGGGACACAGTGGGACACTAGTTCGATTCCCCTTGACGAAACAGAATTAGGAACGGAAAATGAGAGCGGGAAAAGAACACGAGAGAAAAAAAAGCGACACTAACCTATCCGAGACCCTTATTAATCTAGGAGAACTAGAGTCCCTCCCCCTTTCTTGTCTCTACATACCCTGATACGCAATGCTGTTGTTGAACTCTCTGAGACTTCTAGAGATAAAGAATCATGTCAGCGAGATGGAAAAAGGTGAACTTGCTATTAAACAGTTTCTGGGAGACAAGTTCAAACCAAAGATACTTGTTATTTCTACCGGGAAAACTTTACCATGTATACCATGTATTTCGACGGAGCGTGGGTCCAGCCATTGAGAGGGCACTTTTAACATGGGGACGGCACTGGCCCTTACTAGGTTGATGAAGTGCGAATTGAGAAGGCAACCAATAATTTTGAGGAGGGTGTTTGAGAGGTTATGTCATATCATTTTCGCTTTCCTTTCCCCTTTCCTATTTTTCTCTATTTCTATCTCTGTACATCTTTTTATTTCCTTTTCTCGCTTTAGAGAGGAAATGGGCATATGCCCTCCTGTGGTTAGGCAAAGGCATCCTTGTTCAATGGTCCCCTCATATTTCCTCTCGATGTAATTGTAATAAAATTCATTCATTCATTCATTCGTTCATTTGAAAGATAACCATACAGCATGTAAATGTTTTTTTAAATGACAGTAAGTTGGGAGGGGGTCGATTCAATAATTCATTAAAAGTAACACCAAAAAGTAATATACATGTACATTACATTCAATATATTTATACCTGCTCGACACCCAAGTTTCATATTACTCTTAAACCGTAACAATAACCGTATAAGCGTTATGCTTTTGCTATGGCCGCCGTATTTATCAACCTCGATAAACCCATCTTTAAAAAATGTATATTCGGGTTAATTCCTGTTGAGAGTGAGGAAAGTATTCATTCCCTGCACGAATCTTCAGGTCCTCTAACCCAGGCGGTGCGACGCAAAAGGCCTGGATATGCATATTCAGGTCCCCGGAGCGCTTCCGAAATATTTTATTTTTCTTTCATTTTCCACCTCCTGACTATAAAGCCTGCAGAAGTCCGTTCGGAGCCTAGCTATACCTCATTCATCATTATGTTGATCACTTAAACGTGATTCCCGCCATTTTGAAGGGTTGAGATTGAGCCAGGCAGGTGTGCCGTGCGGATTTTCATTTCGTGAAATCCATTAACAGCAGTAATTTTCTCCCTATTCCCCAGCGGGCTCATGAGGTACCGTTTTTAAGGTGTAGAGATGCATCCCTTTTCATTCTTTAGACGTGACTTTTCGGTGATATTAAATTTGGCGCCTCTCCGTCGGGTGTAATTGACTTCGGGACAGAAAGTCGCTCGTTCTAAATCATCTAATGCACGAGAAATAGAAAGTGTTGAAAAATATGCATAACGAAGTTCCAAAGAGTAATAGCTCATTGTCATGAGGGGCAATATTGATTTATGGAGATTAGAGATCGAGAGATTAGACCGATTTGCTTTTCACAGTGAAGTTCTACTGAAAATTTAAGCAGTGTAATTATTAACTCATTTCCAGTTGTTCTCGTGAAATGAACATTTCAGACCATTCCATAAAAGTCAGTATAGGCAAGGTTCTGCTGACGTTAAATAGTTTTATAAAATTGCTATTAAAGAGAATTGGTAAATTTGTAGAGGCCTTACATGGTATCAGTGTATGTAATACGGTGTAAATATAAAGCCCTGGAAAAAGCCCTGGAAAAAGCCCTGGAATGTGCTTCGCAAGAGTAAACATATACAAGTGACCGGAAATGCCAGACTCATTATCCCCCTAGACTGCAGTGTTAGACTTAAGCGTACGGTTTCGTAAATGGCAGTATTCAGTCATAGATAATCTTAATAATAACATGCATATATGAAAACCTTTCTATGCCTGGCTATTTAGTTATCCTTCTGAACATCATTGTATAAGACAGATATCAAAATTCAACAATTTATTAAATCAAGCCTCCACGAAGTTACCGATTCCCTTTTAAGCCTACAGATTTATTATTTTTTATTGTTATCCTGCCTTTTTTTTTTACATAATCACAATTAAACAAGATAGGGTCATTACAAACTAGAAATGTTCTTTTACTACTGACTATATTTGACGATACTATACTGTCTGTGCAATTCTTGGAAAGAAGCAATGTAGATTAAAATCCTTACTTAGGGACACACGTGCCGTGCCAGCGATCGAACCCAGGTCCTTCGCATCCCCAGTTAAAATTAAAGTTAAAATTAAAGGCAACTTTTCTGGGGTTTCCTAGATCGGCATTGTCGGTCTCGATGGCTGCCGGTCTTCTTGGAAGTCCCGATTTAAAAAGCACCCCCACACCACTCAACTTCCTATTAACTTGTTTTTCACTTTCATTCAGTATTTCCCCACTGACGATCTATTTTATCCGGATTCACCCTGATATACATCCAAATGCCGTCAAATATTTGCACACCGCGGATGAGTTTCAGCCAGCGGGCGCCCGTAAATCAGAAGTAAATCTAAGCAAATTAGACGACGGAATAGCCTGTGATCCATGTCTCTCTGAATTATGGTTTGGTAGCATTCAATCATTCATGACGAAGGGATTCTAGGAGATTTCCTTGCAAATTTGACAGCAGCATGGACATTATATCCCAAACAGCTGAGGGACCTAACGTGTAGATGTCTTCTTTATCGCTCATTATGTTTCTTCGGAGGATGTTCAGGGGATACAGTCTTATAAATATTAAGGTGGGAAAGGGCCAGTCTTGAGAGTAGATAATGTATCTCATAAAACGGGTTCAAGAATGTAACCATCCTGATTGGTCAAATAACACCACGTGACCGTGCAAAAAAGCATTATAAAACGGGTTCAAGAATGTAGCCATCCTGATTGGTCAAATAACACCACGTGACCGTGCAAAAAGGCTCTAAAGCACGGCTGAGCTGCGCGTACGCGTACTTCTGGTGCGTGCAAACTTAAAACGCAATGAAATCGCGTAGTTTAATTGTCATTTTAGCGCAGGGATTACATGCGCGCACTGGAACGCGCATGACTTTTGTTCGCTGTGCTTATGTGATGTCATCCAGGAAAGGAAATGGCAGCCTCCATGACTGTGCGACTCTAGGCGTTTCTTTGGGGTTCGTAACCATTTTTATAGACTTCATAATCATATGGCCGACCCGTTTTATAAAACTATTAATACATGGTTGTGAATTCGTGCATTAGTGCGATCCGGCAACTCACAGGATTTTATCGTGGTGTCCAACACAGATTATCTATACGGAATTTTATAATCTAATCCGATCAGGTATCATTTTCGCCTTTGTCCTTACGGTGTAAGGTTTCACGTTGCGTTTATATCTGGCATTGTGCGAACAAACTGAGATGTCATTGTAGCATTTCATATGTTGTATCTCATAGCGCTCTGAGCACCTCAGCGTAAGGACTCACATTGTGTAAAAAGTTCAACGTAATTAAGTACTTTTTAAAATCTGCATCATGGATGCTGCTTAAGTTAGTATAATTCTATCTTTAGTAGTACTGACTAGACTTTAAGGTATACTTCAAGATTCACTTGATACTATACAACAAGATGAAGTGTCACTTGTATCTTCGTGACATGAAACGGAATGCAGAAAGGAGTGTTTCCTTTTTTTCTAATGAGATCTTTTAGCGAGTAACATTTTCTTATTGGATTTATCATTTAGACGGCTGATATGAAAGGGTTTTGACGCTTTTCCCCCTCAGACTCCCATTTCCTCTAAACTTACCACTGATGCCGCTTGCAATAGGGAAGTTTATCACATTGCAAAGAAATCATTTATTATGATTTACCCATATGTTGAAATTAAAGAAACAAAAAGAATTACATCAATTGGTTGAATATTTTCCGACATACAGCTACAAACACTGGAGGGATTTTTAGTTGTCCAAAATGCTAAAATTTATGTGCTCAACTTAGTTTGTATTTCTTCAGTGGATAAATATTGCTAACACTTTAATTAATGCAATTTAGACAAGCAAACTGGGTCTAATTTAGTCCCTATTATTAAGGGGAAATTTCCACACTACCTTCCAAAATGTTTCAGCATCACATAAAAGTTGCCCACTTGAGCCATGTAACGCGAGTTACCAAAACAAAAATTGTTCTACATGCTGTAGATGTCTTAATTTTACTATCTGCAAAATTGTGCATCTGTAAAAATACTTAAAACAAGATACAATGCCAAATGAATAGGTATATGCCATCAATTTGTGCCAGGCTTTTTGAATGGACATAATGTAACGCGAGTTACCGTAACACGAGTTACCGATATATATATATGCTTCCTGCATTTTACCAGTTCATTATTTCTCAAACTTTATATTATTAATTTATAAGTCATAACCTCCTATCAATTCAAGGTAGGAAAAGTTTTATCAAGATTGTCTAGTATAAGGAGACTTTGCCAATTGACCATGTCCTTTTTTGTAACGCGAGTTACCAAAGTTAAACGATTCCAGAATCTCAATATGTTTGTCCTTTGTTTTTCTTTTTTTATTTGATTAGATGGTCTATGTCTATACCCTACCCATGTTGGAAAAAAGTAACTTGTAGATCATAACAATTACAAAGATATGGGCACATTATCCTGTAAATGTACCCATTATTTGTAACGCGAGTTACCATGGAATTGCCCTGACTCAGTTCCGAACCGGGGTCCGTCATAGTCAGTGTGTATAGGTGAAGACAGAGAGCCGACCGTAGAATAAAAATCTTTATAAACATGTTTGGATAATGGTGCAAATAACATTTACATCTGAATCTCTTTTACCTCCTAAAAAGATAACGCGATGTTTTCTGCTAAACCCAGTTTGAAGTCGGTTGGAATTAAATGTGGTTATATGATTGGTGTACCTTGAATTTCCTACTATCGCCCCATCATTAAAATTATACTGGGGCACTCTTATCCTTCTTTAAGGTCTGACCCACTAAAGATTTTATCAAGTTGTAAGAAAAAATATTGTTTTGCGTGTAAAATTGATTTTTTTTATTATTGCTGCATTAAAACCCCCCAACCATGTCGTCTTTCTTGCAAGGGACTGTCCCTTTACCGTTGTGTGTTTACATAAGTCCTGCCAAGGGTTATTAATTGGGAAAACCACCGCTTTATAACAGGCGGAGTCAGTCACATTCTTGCGGCAAAGGAAACATATCGAAAAGGTTATCTATACATTGTTGCGTTGAAGAGCGAGGTACAGATAGTTCCAACATCTGCAACATATATAGTCCAGAGGTGATCCGATGAATAATTTCTCTTACAGAAAACAAAGGAATATCATTTTTGATCATGGTTCTTTAATCTATTTTGTGTTTGTTTTTTGTCTTTTTTAAGGCAAACGTACACAAAATTCATCGTGTATTTGCGTTGAACTTGCCTTCAGCATGTTCAGCTATTTCAAGGACCGTTTTTAACAGACTACAGACTGTTTATTGAGAAAGCAAAATGTTACTAAGGTTTTTTTTTCATACATAAGGTGAGGCTATTTTTTATTGAAAATGCAAGAAGTACAATTATATTTTTTCAAAGCAGCTTTAAACTTAAACAGATGTGAAAGAGTAGACCGAACTTTGATCAACAAGTAAACACCCAATCTTCAAACCACGGGAGCGGGGTAGAAACGTATGGATGGGAATGGTCTCCAGTGGAGGGGAGAGGGTGCAGCGTATCTGGCACTGACCGGATTAATGATAAATTGTGTTAAAAGCAATAGTTATTATCATAATAAACATTACTGTAAGTCAAACGTTTTTTTGATTAGTCGGAAGTTGGCATTTCCACATCTTCTGAAGATTACGTCCGGACAGTGTATACTGAACTAGTCAATTTAATTCAAAGTAGCATATAACTTCATATATATATATATACATGTATATTTTACTGGATCCCAAGTTTGGGAGACACGTAACAATGCAGTTTATTCCGTCACAATACAGACCACCGCATTAGGGAGACACGAACCGCATTTGGGAGACACGCGGAACAATTGAAATGACAAAGCCGTGTCTCCCAAATGCGGAATCCAGAGAAATCCATAGTTCAAAAGTTCTGCGACGGAGATTAAAAATAGAGACACAGAATAAATTACTCCGTTTAGACACAAACGGTTTAATATTTCGCCTATGAGTAACAGATGAGGAAAGGAAGATCCAGGAGGAAAGGATCATCTTTCAGCTCGGTACGCTCCAACCTCATGGTATCAATGCCAGTTTCCGTTCATTTCCTTCTTCGTAATTTTGTCCTGCTTCTTTCTTTCTCCTTCCTTTTTGTACTTTGCTTTTGCTCTCTTCCCTTGTTTCTTTCTTTCTTTCTCTCTCTCTCTCTCTCGCTTTCTTCTTTCGTTTCTTTCCTTCTCTCCCCTCCTTTTTCTATTTTCTTTTTCATTTTTCTTTTTTACTTTTTCTTTCTTTCTTTTGTTCTTATTCTTCTTCTTTTTTGTTCTTCTTTTTCTTTTCTCTTTTCTTGTCTTCCTTTTCTTTTCTTCCCACTTTTTTTACCTGTCTCACTCCTTATTTTTCTCTTCCTGCTTTACTTCCCTCTCTCTCTTTTTTTCTCTCTCTTCCTATCCTTTGCTTTCTTTATCTTTCTTCATCACTGTGTGTGTGTGTGTGTGTGTGTGTGTGTGTGTGTGTGTCTCTCTCTCTGTATCTCGCGCCTTGACTCTGTTGTTTATTTACGCTTGTTGTTTTGACAATAATTACGTGCTATGCACTACATCCTTGGTGCATATTTTGTACTTGGTATCATTTCCACTTTTTGTGTCTAACAGAGTAATTTATGCAGTTTATTCTGTCATAATAGCGACCCCTACATTAGGTCGACAGTTGGTACATTAGGTCGACAGTTGAACAAAGAAAAAGAACAAAAACTGTCCTCCTAATGTACCCATTAGTCGTTTATACATATATATATATTGTTAAGAAAAAGAAGTAGACCTATAAAGCATGGCACTATGCAGCCATTTGTATAATAGTTTTTGTTTAACTTTCGATCCTGTATGTATATATTCCATCAACTGTTCGCGATCTTTGTTGATAGCTTGATTGTTTTATTTTCTTTCCTTGCATAAATGTTTGTAATCCTCAAGTTTCTTTTGTGTCTTTCTGGCGAGGTAACGAGATGATCGTGTTATCCATATTGTAAGCTATTTCCCCCTGATGAATGGTGGCGTTAGATTCAAGCACAGACCAGAAAATAAATGCCCTCCTTTTGATTGATTGTTAACGCGATCACAATGAGAGGGATATCACATGGCTTATAGCCTTTCAAAACACCACCCCGTTCTTCTCGCCTCCGTCGCAACCAGAAGACATCATGCCCAGCGGCTACTGGGCGACGGGTAGGATCTCACCTTTGAATAGAAACGTCCTTATTTGATTGGATATATACTGTTATCATCTGCCTAAACAACGGGGAGATGGGTGATGATGAAACGTAAACACGCCATCATCTCCACCCATTCTTCCTTCAAACCGTGTTTGTCGGGGTGCGATTTGGGAAGGCGGGAAGTTTACACCTGGGTGTTAAGAGAACACGCGCTGAGAGGTGAGGGAGAGGTTTCCAGAGGGATGCCTGTCACGTTCCACTCGTCCCGCTTTTTTACTGCCAACCAACACATTTAGGATTTGCCCTAGAAAAAATACTTTCAATGGACACTTAAGGTAATGCATGCAAGCGTGGATGCAGTCAACTTCTGTCTTTCCTGTCAGTAGTCTCAGAAACCCTGTTAACCGTTTCCCACCTATTTTCCCTGCTTTTGTTTTTAATGATATATGAAATATTTTGAAACATATGCAATGTGTAACGATACAACTTCTCGTTTTAACGAGTTAAGTCACAATGACTGTTATAAAGCAACTGAAATCATCGCATTTGATTGGCTGAGAGCAAATTTGCCGTAGATCTGTTGCAACTGTTATTGATAAAAAGTTTTATGAAACAGGGCCCAGACCTGTCTGACTGTGCACTGTAGGATACTGTCACAACATGAACGACAATCTCTTTCCATCGAAACAAATTCGAGTTAGACGATTTCTTTTAAGCTTGCAATGCCATATCCTATATACCATTTAATACAATAAGCCAGGAATTTCATGAATCCACATAGTAATGATCACTCAAAGGGTGCGTTTATCAACTCTTTCTTTCGGCAGAAACAGGTTTTCCAAAGGGCTTTCAGTGATTTTTTTAGAGATGATAAACGCAAAGCTGTTTTGATTATGGGGTTCGGAAAGCCTTTTTGAAAGTCACAAATTTGTGCTTTCCGAAACAGGTTTCAGAAACAGGTTACAAAAAGCGAGATAAACGCAAAGCTGTTTTGAAACTTCGGTCACGAACTACGTGTTTCCGGTTTCTGAAAAGACGCGCGCCAGGCAAGTACATTGTGTACACAGCACAGTACTACTAGCTACGTACGCTGCACTATACTAGCGATAGCCAAAACAAAAAAGCGGGCGCCGTATATGACCCCTTCTCCTCGGGTCAAACTGCGCAATGCATCTGCACAGTGACAACGTCGGTTTTCGACTTGTCGATGAGATGATAAACGCAACTTATTTTGAAAGCCGCTTGCAAAGGCCTTTGGAAAGGGCTTTTGATAGTTGATATGGAAAGCCGTTTCAAACTGGGGAAAGATGATAAACGCGACCAAAAATTTCTCTAGAGTAAAATCAACATGATGGATCTTGCTCCTCACAGATAGATCCCCAGATGTCCCTTTTCGTAAAATGAATAAAACTCTCAAGAACGATAGCAAGTAGGTACAAAATAGATTGGTGTACAGTTAGACATCTTACGAATGTTTCTGTGTTACAATCCGTCAAACAAGTAACTGTAGATGTACATGGAGCTATCGATGAACGTGTTGTGTTTATTAATCAAACTCTGCACACTACATTTCCCGTGAATAAGATTTACCTTACAACCCGAGTTACTGATTACGACTAGGTTTAAGAAGAAATTACAATAACATTAGAAAATTTAAAATATAAAGTGTTAATTTTTCCTTGTTTAAGTTAAGTTAAGTTCTTTTTAACGTCAAAAGAATATCAGTTTTGAGATGGAGGGGTATTTCTGATTAGCGAAGAGGCACGATTAGCTACGAGTTTGAGTAAAAAACAGACCTCTCGCACGACTGCTGACTTATTGAAATATATTTCAATAACTAGTTGGATAGGAAGACATGCTGTATCAATGATAACGCTGAGTTTTCTTTATTTTCATGAAGGGGACAGCGTTTTGACAAATTAATATTTGTTGTATTTTCCCTGTGTATTTTATTTGATTCAAAAATATTTTAAAATACATTTTGGAAAGTTTAAAACAACCTGATTGCTTTGTGTCTAAAAAAATTCAAGAAACTGTGCGCTTGTAGAAAGAATATCGATAAAATTTACCAGTTTATATTTTCCCCCTTTTTTATCATAATAAAGACTTCCAGATTTTGCATAATTTACTATTTAATACAAGCATGTAAAATATTATGGTTACTTATTGTTATTATTATGTAATTTGGCACAATGATACTGCATGTGAGTATATTTGTTCGTGTTTTTTACCTTGATTATTGTGAAAATGTTATTTTGAAAAAGGAAGTAATAAAAGATTCTTAAAAAAAAAAAAATAATATTGCACAACTTTGAAAATTTCATTTTCAAATTATATCATGAAGTGTCTATTCTTAGTTATTGATGCACAAAATACTCGTGTTGCAATGTGTTCTATATCAAAGGTTAACTTTACAGCTATTGGTGAGGTAATTTAATTTTTATGACAGAACACAGCAAAAATGAAAAAAATAAGTTAGGGTAATGTGAGAGAAAAATAGAGCAGATCTATTCATAATTATCATGAATAAAAAAAAGTAGACGAATGAAGAACCATAGATGCCTTTAAACCTTTCCATAATGGTTTGCTGTGATTAATGACTTCTTTGGTATAGCACGAGGAATACATAAGTCTCATGTCGGGACAGGGAGAATCTCGCTGAAAAATAACTTTTTATAATAACCTATAACCGCAAAAACTCATCAATGACTTGACGCAGTTCAGAACAATGTACTCTCAATCGGGTGATAAAATAGTCAGCTTTGCCATTCAAAGGAGTGCATTCAAAGAGCGGAAATTACAGGTGATTTGTCTGGATATTGCAGAGATGAATGACCGAGAAGAATAGCATGTTAGGAAGGAGAGGGGGAACGTTCGTTATTAAAGTTACTAATTGATTAAGAAGTGGGAGGACGAGAATGAGGGAGAGCAAAGGGTATAAAAACACTACAATACATTACCCTCTTAAAGTGAGATAGCGAGGGAGATAGGACACGATCAAAATACTAAAATTGTCACTCTTGTTTCATTTTTTTTCCTTTCCGTATTTATTGAAAGTAAACTGACATAATAATAATCACTATCATCAAGAACAAATCATCAAAAACAAATAAAAATAAACAAAAATTATGTTAAAGGAAAGGAACATTATCAATGGAAGCTATAACAGCGAACGTTTATACTTTCGTAAAGTATACATCCAAAATCCAAAAATCATTATCAAATATTTCACCAGAATATGGTAAAATAAATTTGCACCTACTTGTATGTTATCATACAGAAGTCAAATTGATAGCGTCTCAAACTTCCTCTCCGTTTTCTTCTACACCGCCGCCTTCTTCTCCTTCATGTTCTTGTTCTTCTTGCTCTTGTTCTTGTTGTTGTTCTTCTTCTGCTTCTTCTTCTTCTTCCTATTTTTACAAATTGTTATGTCTCTCCTATTTTTGTCTTCCTATCCCTCTTATGATCTCCATATGTACGGTAGGTGATTATGAACTAAAATTCAAATGATAGAAGATCAGCATCGCCACTGAATCATGCAGCAGACATTAGGCTATCGTATTTACACCGCCAGACATATTCCACTGTGTCTATATACTAGCATCGGTACGTCGAGCCCTATATGAATGAAGTGTTCACCGCTGAAATTCTTCGTGGTATAATGCCTGTATTGCCAATCATTGACTGAAGAACATCTTGATATTTCATCCTTAGACTGCAGCAGGTTGTACCAGCACGTACAAGTGAAAGGACCTTTCATCATTTTCAAAACCTTTTTCTTTTAGCTTACATTAGAACAACGCTAAATTAAAATTGTATGTTGAGAGAATAGGACCCATTATTATCTCTTAAGAAAAAACGAGAACCGATTTTTATCTATTGAGTGAAAACGACGACCGATTTTAACCTCTTGCGAGAAACAGAGGACAGATTTTTATATTTTGAAAGAAAACGAGGAGCTATACTCCAAAATGACTTTTCCGCCTAATGAAGTCTTACATCATTTGATTATACAGTACGTTGCATTACGTATACAGTACGTGGAATTACGATCTATCCAATTAATGACTGCAGTCTGTTGATACACATGGGTCGATACGTCAACAAATTATCAGTATTACTGCCTCACATCATTTCAAAATAAATGGCCGATGCAATTTCAGTATTGTTCCAGCATTTTTTTTAATGGTATGCTACTGTGACGTAATGCACTGTGGCTGTGGTGTCACAAGGGAGGAAGATGATCTGGATGATTTTCGGGGATGGAGTATAATTTATTGCATGTTGCATAAAAAATAAAATTCGAGCTGGACATGGTCTGTCTCTGTCTCTCTCTAGTCGAACTGACATTTTATGAACCCAGAAAAGTTCTGTCCGTTGAAGGTTCTTTGTGGATTTGTGATCTCATGTTGTCTCCGAACAATTTCAGCTTTGTTGCCCCCCCCCCCCCCCCGAAACAGCTTTGAGCATTTTGATAGTTTGCATGACTCCAAAACCTCACATAGACTGGCAATGTTAAACCACCCAATGCAACTTACGCACTATGTGCGCGCTGCACGCAAACAGTGTTGTTAATCTTGTGCATTGAAACCTGCGATACAATACCTATGGGGTGTTTCATAAAGGTGTCCGTAAGTTACGAATGACTTTACGCTCGACTGGTGATATGTTCTTGTCCTAAATGATTGAGAATCTGATTAGTATAGCACCTAACAACATATTCCAGTCGTTCGTAAATTCATTCGTAACTTTACGAACAGCTTTATGAAACACCACCCTGGTATATACAATGATGAATAACACACTGTATATTGATATGCAAATTTCGCACATTTCTCAAGGTTGCCAAAGGGGCAACAAAGCTGAAAATGTTTTTTGACTACTTACGATTACAAATCCACAAAAAAACTTAAACAGACAGAACTTTTCTAGGTTCGCTGTTGGCTGTATAGGAGCGTCAAGTAGACTACCCCGTCTCTCTCTACATTTTTCTCTGTGTCATTTCTTTCTACCTTCCTCGCTTCCATTCCTCTTTCTTCGCTTTTCTATCCCAAAATCGCTAGTGGAGCCACAAAAAAATGAGTTTCTATCTTTAAGTTCAAATAATTCCTCTTCTACCCAACTATGGATTTTATACCTCAATTATTTTTTAAAGGCTAGTATTACTTTATTAATTTAATAATGTATTAGGATTTTGTTCTATTCATAGGAGGTTTTGCAGCGCAATATAATTCCCTCGGGGTAAAAATGATAGAATAGCAGAAGAGACGAAACTGTATCTGATTTGATAATAGCCTCTTTCTTTTGTTGTGGTTTTATGGAGAAGTAAGACAATTTGTGTTAGAAAAAACAGCTTCTGGCTGGCCAACTTGTAGCGCACAAAAGGACAAATTAGAAGAAAAACAGACCTCCCTTGGCGCTGTAACGATTAATTTTCATAGCGCTCTGGGCCAGTTGGTGCTCTGAAAACACGATTTTCGTATTTTTCTCTTCTACAGATAGAAAGTCTTATTGAAGATGAACTAGTTCAGTAATGGCCCGCGTCGGGGACGTGATAAAGATTCCAATAACTTCGTTCTTGAGGATATACCAGAGAGGCTTGATCTTTTCATTAGCCGTCGATAATTTTCCTATTTTCCTGCGTTTAGTGGCAAAGTGAGTAGATATAGGAGAGATTGAGATGTCGCTTTTTTCCTCCCTCTCTCATAATTGTTAATAGCGCGAGCAACTCAAACCAAATGTGCTATACTAAAGTCACGAGTCGGAGGAGATCCATGTAAACTTTTCACTAAATTAGAGAACTAAGAAGGCAAGTAATATGCCATAGTCATAGGGAATTCACAAAACTATGGAAATTATATTGTTTATAAGAGGTGTTGGGGATCAGTGGATAAGTCCCCGGACTGTGAACCACGAGGTCCAGGGTTCGAATCCCACCGCAACACTAGCGTCCTTTGGCAAGACGTTAATCTACATTTGCCACTCTCCACCCAGGTGTTAAATGGGTACCCGGTAGGATGGCGAAAGGTGATGTCCTTTGCTTAGCATGTGTGCGCTTTACAGACGCCTGGCTGGAATGCTCCCCAGGGAGTGGAGAATGTGCATACACTGTGTGCAGGCGTGCCAGAATCCAATGACCGGGGGTAATAATATATACCTATCTATACAGCGCCATGAGCGTCGAAAGGCGGACCTGTGCGCTATACAAGTAGCCACTATTATGATAATTATTATTATTATTTTTTAAAAGAAGAGAGGGAGGTGGGGGAAGGCGAGGAGTGAAAGGAAGGGAGAGAGAAACTCTTCAAAAGGTAGGGGGTGCTGGAGGAAAAGAGGAGATGATAAAAGAATAGAAGTTATTAAAGAAGAGGATGTGAAATGAAGAGAGTGATATAGATAAGAGAAGGCTAGGGAGAAGGTTAATGAGAAAGAGGAATGAACGAAGGAAATAAATTTGATTTATAAAGAACTACCCAGGGAGAGTTACAAAGAGAGATAGAGAGAGAGAGTGAGTGTGTGTGTGTGTGTGTGTGTGTGTGTGTGTAAAGGAGAGACGTATGAATGCAAACACTTCTCATAATCCTGTAGCTTTGCTGTTTTTAACATCCTGATTAGACATTTTACTACGAGCTATGACCCTTTAAAAAAAAGAATTGGCTTGAACTACATTGACATAATGATTCTAGAAAAACAAGACAATACGATTTTTAATAATATTATAATGTTCCTAAGATAGCGTTGCTAAAAAAATAATCACAAGAACTTTCTTATTCGCTATCAAAACATTTAACCACTAAATCCACCAGTGCTCTGGAACTCCGGACGATCTTCTGGGGCTATATACCTATCCTCATGGAGTCGGGAAGAAGATAAGAGGTCGGAAGATAAAAGGGCAGCGAGAGATCGATGTGTTTCGTTGGAGTCCAGAGAGGGATGTTACCCACAAAGGAAGGAAGTACGATCTATGCCAAGAACGTCCTCTTCAAAGGCACATCGGCATCGATTTTGCACGGCATTTTCTAAAGTCTTCACTGCATCAAGTATGTAATATTATAATATGAATATTTGATGCATTCACTCTTTTGCTACTAGAAATGTAATTAAATATGTAATTTAATATGTGTTGATGCTTTAAGTAATTTTTAAAGTACTTGTGTCTTGATTAATGTGTCCCAATGAAAAAAAGAATTTGTGCTCATAGGAGCTCTCATAATACAATTATAAAATAAAAATCAATGTTGGTGTTCCGGTATTGCGGGTGTGTGCATGGGTGTGGGTTAGGATGAGCGTGTAATATACCTATCAGACAGATTTAAATAGTGGCATTCATTTGTAGCGTTATCCGGTGTTAAAATTAGGTAAAAAGTACCCGGTCAAAGGGTCAACAAGATGAAAAGCGGGCCAGAACACAAGCTCATGAAAATAACCTACTGATAACCAGGGGCCGGAGCCACTTACTACTAGAACTGAAGTAGGATTTCCTTTAAAGCTCTTTAAGATGGCAGCCGAAGTGTCATCCCTTTAGAGAGCTTTGCCGGCTAAACAGGTGCTTAATTCTGATATAGGCCTATTACATTATTAACTTGTTCGCTTTTGGTTCTTCCATAGAAGAAAAGAAATCAGAAAGGGACAGGGGGAAGAAAGGAAAGAGAGAAAGAACGGGAGCAGCACACAAAAAAGAAGAAGATGAAATAGGTCAGGGAATTAAACTTGGACATGCCAAGAGATTTGCATGACGTGTTAGCGATCTCTCTGGCAACCAGGATTCACCACGACCGATAATTCTTTCTTTCCCGCCCGCTTCTGTTTTTTGGACTATCTAACCCGAATCGCGCCTATCCCGTCCATTTTTGGATGCGACTCTCTCCAAAGACCCTCACTTAGACAGGTGTGGAGCAAATTGCTCAAAGGTCATCCATCAGTTAAAAATAAGCCTTAATCGACGTGGGTACACCTTGGGTAATGGTGAGCGTGTTGGTAGCCAGGGGCGTGCAATTACTGGTAGATTTGGGAGCTATTTGTTCTTCGCACTTTTCTAGAGTGACTCTTGTGGACTGTCCTCAAAGACTGTGCCCTCAAATAACCCCTGGAGAGCTAGAGAATGAGAAGGAACCGAAGGTCAAGGGTTAAGAAGAAGAAAGAGAGATAGACAGAGTACGATCTATGCCAAGAACGTCCTCTTCAAAGGCACATCGGCATCGATTTTGCACGGCATTTTCTAAAGTCTTCACTGCCTCTCCTGCATCAAGTATGTAATATTATGAATTATAAAACGGGTTCAAGAATGTAGCCATGCTGATTGGTCAAATAACAACACGTGACCGTGCAAAAGAAAAGTGATAACGCACGGCAAAATGGCTAGAGTAAAAATAGACAGAGTAAAGTTATAGAAAGTTCTATCATATTGCTTAGTTCTCATTAGTGTTCTCATCGAAACTCGTTTTTCGTTTTAACGAATTTCATTGAAATTGGTGAATTGGCCATGCAGTTTTTTGCTTTTAGAGGTGTGTCCTCCAACTATGTAGGAGCGTCTGCGTACAAATTGGGGTCAATTCAGGGTCATTTGTACCATGAATTTACAGTGTCTTTGGCTTATAAATTGTTGAATTGAAAAAGTTGATCGGACTCATGATTGCCTTCATGTTGGGCAACATTTTTACAGTGTACTACTTAAACCACTACTACTACTACTACTATACGACTACGACTACTCTTACTACTACTATTACTACAGCGCTGATGCGATTGATGTTACTGCTGCTCTACTAGGAGGTCAAAGGCTTGGCTCACACACTGGAAATTATATTTTGGGAAAAAGACGGTAACTCCGTACTCTGGCAAAACCTGCTCCCATGTGGAGGTTGGCCCATTACCACGTCAGAGGTTGATTGCAAAAGTGATAACAAAGAGTTCCCCGAACTAAAATGTCAGTTCATGAAAGATGAAAATAAGGGTGAATGATGAATTTGATAGATGGAGCAAAGTCGTATTAGCCAAGTGTGAGTGAAAAGCGTTAATTATTATCATTTCGCTCATATTCTTACTGATTAAAATGTACTATTAAAATAATCCGATAAAGGTTGTCGAAAGGGACATTTGTGATACCCTATGCATTTGCTTTGTAAACGAAACGTTATTTTTTCTTATTTATTGGAATTTACGAAATAAGTCCATCGTGTGTAAGGAAGGCAGTAATAAAAAGGTTAAAGAAAAAATGAACGCAACTCGAAGTCATTCATCGTTATAAAGCAAGAGAGGTCGCTCTTCCACTATATTTACAGTGAATGATTGTGTTGAGTCTTTTGTTTCCATACGATTCTGGTCTTCCGAATCATCTGCAACGTCATCATTTTTTCTCTTTACTTCCTTTCGGGCTATCGCTTAATCATGAGGAGACTTTCCCCATGATATTTTGATTTCATTAAACTTAATCACAGTCAAAGAGACTATCATTGGAATGATTACATTGTATGTGCGATAATGGAGAAAAGCAAGTACTAAAATTTACGTTAAAGGAGAATTAACCCCTGATTACAAATTTACTTATATTGGAAGGTGTAATATATTCCTACTTATTGGCCTAAATCATTTTCTAATAAGATATCAGAAAAAGGTATAAATAAAGATATTCCAACACCCGGTATCGTCTCCTACTCATTTACATGGGGGCTGCCATTTTCTTGCTGATTTGGAGTTGTACATGAACCAATGAGAAATGTTCCAGTCAGGAAGATATTTTGAATCCAAATCCTAAATTGATTTTCTTCATTACCTAAAATCCCATATGTGACGAAAAATATAAAGTGGGTGTTTACATGTATTATAAAAATTAAATCTTTATAATGATACTTTTAAATTGTCTGGTTCTGCTTAACAAAAATCTATTTTCTTGGGTTTGCCAAACAGAGCAGAACATAATATATGCAGCATGCATTCTGACTTTTCAAGTCCATTATCCGAAAGCAGGTGAATGCATAGTTTGCCGCTATAGATGCTCAGGGAAGAAGCATCCATAAAATTTGAATTAATTTGCTCCGTCCCATACGTCCAGTATCGAGAAAACTAGATTTCTATTAAGCGAATATCGATTTTCAACAGAAATATATGAGGAAATCTTCAGTTTAAAAATAAATTGACATATCTATTCTATATTTTTAATCTCAAATGGGTTTTTAATTTTGAAAAAGGCAATTGAGCATTTGGATTAAGAAAATCTTCTTGTACACATAAACAAAATGGCAGCCCCCATGTGCTGCTAGCAGACGATACATATTGCTAGCAGATGGTAAATTTTGCTCAGAAAATCTTGATTCGTATCGATCTCGTATATTTTGACGCGAAGCCATATAGTCTAACAAGTAGGAATAAATAACACCTTTGAACACTATCGTCTTTATTTTTGAGCGTAATTCTCCTTTAATGTTCTTTAACATTTAAAAAATTTGTAATATTTTCTTTTTCTGACATAGCGAGCTATCGTTGTTTATTTGCATCACTGGGCCACTTTTCATATCTCATCGTGTACATTTTTGACAATCTAGCTTTAAATAACAACATTCTATGACCAAGTACTACGGAATTCAATGAATCAATTTTATTTAATTTAATTTTTTTAATTTGATTTTATTTGTTTCCACAATCGGGTTACATATGTACATGAGAAAGCAAAATATAAGCATATACAAATGGCATAATACAAAGGATAATACATATATCATAACCGCTCAGTATAATAAATATCTTCCAGTAGAGGTAATAAACGCATACAGTATATACACTTGTGGGGAAACCTATTAAAAGCGAGGCTTGTCGAGTGAGATCTCCATTTAGCGTAGAAAAGGAGCTGGAAAGTAGAGTCGTGAGATTAAGATGAGAAGAAACAAAGAAAGGACGGAAATCAGCAGATGGAAACAAAAGAGAACATAAAAAGAGATAAATAGAGTGAAAGGGAGATAGAGAGAGAGAGTGGAGAGAGAGAGAGGGGGAGAGAGAAAGGAGAGAGAAAAGAGAAGTGAGAAGAGAAAAGAGAGAAGCTATAAGTACAGACTGAGATCAGCAACCATGCAGCATTATGGTTTCAGCAAAAGAGATTTCAGTTCTTTTTTAAAACGGTGCAGTGTAAATATTTCCTTAAGGTTTGGATCGAGAATGTTCCAAAATTTGGGACCTGTAAAGACGAATGTTTTGTGTGCTAAGAGCCTTCTCGTGCGGGGAAGATGGAAAAAGTTTGACTGTCTTCTCGGGTAGTTGTGGAGTGTATTGTTAGTTGTGAAAGGGTCTGCGAGAGCATTCGGAAGTTCATTATTGATTAGTTGGAACATAAATTGACCCAGATTATAAAGAGCTGGTCAGTATGTGAGAGATAACCTGTAAGAGATACAATCCTCACGGCCTTTTTTTTTAAAGTAATAGTAATCTGTTTAGTTGTTGCGCGGTAGAGTTGCCCCATGCTAAAACTCTATAGATGTGGAAAACATAATGTTAAGTGAAGCGACAACAAGATAAAGGATGGGAATTGATATTTCAGCTTATTAATTACTCCTGTGTTTCTCGAAATCAATTTTGACAAGTTATCACTATGTGGTTTCCAGGAGAGCTTATCGTCAATTATTATAACTAAGAATTTTGTAGGTTTCGCTTTTTCGATAGGTATATTATCCATTAAAAAATCACTTTTCGATTGAGGGATCTCTGCAGGGAAGAACATTTTTTTTACCAAATGTAAAAAACAAATTGATGACAGTGGATAGCAAAAAGTGCTGTGGAAAGGTAACTGTGTAATTTAAAAGATAATGCATGTTTTTGCTTTGTTTTTTTTTTCTAAAATGATTACACACCAAAACCCATTTAATGGCCTTGATTTGTGAAAGTGTGAAAACAGTTAAAATATTTCAAACATTACTATCAAAACTTCGTTCGGGAATCAAAACTAAGTCACGAAAAATGTACACTCTTCAACGTAATCCATTGCACTCTTCAGTTTGATAGGAGTTCTGAAAAGTTTGAGAGTAATTAGTCGTCCATGGTGTTAAATGTTCTGCAAAATTTACAAACTATCTGTAGTCAAATCATCACCCATCCAGTATATCACGAAATTGTTGTTGTTGTTTTTTTAAAGGTAGAAGAATTTTTTTTAAATTTGAAAATGAGAGGAAACGAATCATAACACTTCGTAGGTCATTTCATCACCTGTCATGCACAATGTTGAGATCTAACTAGCAAAATGGTGTAGATCTGTATGTCCTGCAAGAGGAGAAGATTATAAATAATTTCAGACACAACGGCCCGAATTCACAAAGGAGGTTTGGTTTTATATAAACCATGGCTTAAATCCCCTCCGGGTTTTTTAAGCGTACGTGCGCACGGAATCCGATCCAATCATGTATTTTCTTTCAGCGCGCGCATGGGCAATGTGTGCTTATTTCTTATTTACGCTTATTTTAGTACGCTTACGGAAGTTTAAACCAACGAACGTAGAGGGCGGCAACACTTTGCAGTCTTGCTATGAGGAAGGTTCACTTCGCTAAATTTCTGTGACCATCGTTTTCTCTCAGAGAGGTTTTTAGGTAGATTGTAGATTTGATTTTTTTTTCAATTTATACTTTAAAGAACTTTTGAATTAAAATGTTAAAATAAGATGTTAAGTTTAATAATATTTTACAATGATTTTTATAATTTTCAAGAGAAAAAATATTAAAATGGTTATAAATTTATCATTTTACTTTACGATACAATAATATGTATTTGTGAGGTTGCTAACGTTTTCCTGCTATATTTCGCTGCTACTGCACTGTATTTCGATTTCGATCCATGTCCGTACCGTGTGCATATACATTATTGCTACATATACAGTTCTCTCTCTCGATCTGACCGCCTAAGTAGACTCAGAGTCAGAGCTCGACGATGGATCAATCAAGGTTTGATTTTAGTTATAAATTTAGATTAACTTATTTGAAATGATGATGAAACAAATTTGGCAAGAGCTGTTACTAGTGTTAGCATGCATGTAACGTTAATTTGTTAAATTAAAAAAAAATTGTTCGGATGCTGGATGGAGCGATGATGATCATGATGATGGATGGGGGATCAGATTCGGATGACCGGACACTTAACAAAAATGAAAAAATAAGGTGGCTGGGACATAAGGAATTCTTGCCGTGATAATCATCATCGATATATTTTTCTATAAATAATATCGGGCAAACCCACAAAATAGGGGCAGGTCGGCGTGCGCGTGCCATGTTTTACAGTGCGGAGATCGGCAGAGGCAAAAATGAACACATGTAACAAGTTCATAATCAAGTTCAAAACAACTTCCAAATATATTTAAATCAAGTAATTAATGCTGTGATAATCATATTGTCCTCTTGGCTTTCAGATTTGTAGTTGTTTGATGAAAATCATAACGATTTTGGCCAGAAATGGAGTCAAACTCGCAAATGTTTCATCGCTGAATCTGGTACAAGATCGTCGCCGCCGCCGCCGCTGGGCTACATTTGCTTGCACACAAATGAATACAGCACGCGCAGACCGGCCCCTATTCTCCGGGTTTGCCTCATAATAATTAATATCGTCTAGGCCTAAGTTAGATCAAAATAGGTCTAACTTAGGCCTAACCGTCGTTAACAAAGTTAGGCCCTAACGTTAACCATAATGACAACTTGTAACTTTTCACAAACTTGAGACAAGGTCAAACTCAAAGGCAAGCATGATCATGATGATGTTTTATTTTTTTTTTAATTTCAAGAGAGAGAGAGAGAGAGAGAGAGAGAGAGGGGGTTCATATTTAGACTTGATTCGTAGACCAGAATCAAAGCACTTTTAATGAGAGGTAATAATACATCTCCACAGAGTAATATATCATATGGATGGCCTTTGTTGTTTCACTCAGTGACTTTCAGTAATCACATTCATTAGTGTCATGTTGACTTTGATTGCCCTCAGATAAACTTGGCAAGGAACTAACTAGCTTGTGGCTGATCTACTTGAAGATCTAATAGAGCCTAATGTTAGAGGTCTACATAACTCACTACAACTGTTGGAGGTGCCGGATGAAGCGGAAAATCCTACTATAAAAGACTTTGATGAGACGTGAGAAATAAACAGGTAGGTCTAGACCTAACTAGTTGGACTAATACCAAGGAGTTACCACAGGGTATTACAGCTAAAAATTATAGGTCTGGTAATGGTAGTGGATCCAGAATCAGTTTACTTGGGGGGGGGGGGAGTTTTTAGTTTACATTGTCCAACCAAAACAGCAACAACAACAAAAGAATTCTGAGAGAATGGACATTTCATTTGTCCTTTTCCTTTATCCACCACTGAGATCTGTTTTCTTCAGTGTAATATTAAATTAGCTGTTTTAGTGTCTTTAAAAATCAATTATGAGATCTTTAGGGAATGTTCAGTGTGATGTCAGTATAAATATAATTTTTAGTCCCCCTTAATTATTATATTAAACATTTCATTAATTCATGCAAACAAAACAAAATAAGATGAATACATTACACTTTTATTAAAATCCACAAATATTTTGGGATGGATTGTACATGCAGTTAGTATTTATCCTCTTTGAAAAGATCACGAGGGTGAGGATGAGCGTAACTCATTTTTTTTTTCTTAATACATAATAATGCTTCTCTACACGACTCTCCTTCATCTATTTTACAGATGATGATGAAGATGAAGGCTTACCGCTGAGAATGAAGACAAATTCTGAGAGGAACAAATAAATACTTAGCTGCTCCAGTTTTGCATGGTAGGTCTATGCTGTAAGAGTAAGATTGCTATCAGGGGTGTCAATCCGTTTTTGGATTGAGGGGGGGGGGGGGGCAAAACAGCCTAATAGTACTCTATGATTTTTTCAACGCCTCTTAATTACCAGCTTATCCACGGTTAGGGGGGGGGGGGGGCAAAATGATATATTTGCCCTCTCAATATTATCGGGGGGGGGGGGGGGCAACTGCCATTGCATAATCAACGCCCCTGGTTGTTATTAGTACCTCAATACAATCTAGGTACACATATTTTTTTCACATAAACATAGTAACATACCAACTGAATTTTCTTGACACTTTACTAATTTGGTTGCTTTTGAATAGCCTTGAAAATTTTATGTGTTCAACTTTTTTCCTCTTTAAATAATGTACTTTTGAGAATTCACACTTATTATTTGATATAAAGAGTTGATGCTAACTGTGTTAATAGGAAGCTCGAAGTTTCAGGGTTTTATTTTAATTCTAATTGTTGCTTGTTTAATTATCAAATACACAATGGATGCTATTTTCTAAAATCTTTCCTCTTTTCTTTCGACAGATATGGATTTCTACTTCAGCTCTTCTGTGAAATAGCCCCCTGCTTTGATCAACATGTATCTCTTCTTGGTCCGCTCGCTATTCAAAAGGACAGCTATTCATAGAAAACCACTATATTCATTTAACACACGTTATGAATAGCAGTTCTTATGAATAGTTATGAATAATGGTAATTTGTCTATTTAGAAGGACCGCTATTCATTTAGTCACGCATTATGAATAAGCGGTCCTTATGAATAGCGAGGTTACCCCATTTCTTCATATTAAAATCATATCTGGATTCAAGTATAATATGCATGTTGAGGTGTCGTGGTCTAGTGTATACGTCACCAGACTGTGGATTATATGGTTCACGGTTCAAATCCTGCCGCAGCGCTAATGGCAAAACAGTCATCTACATTTGTCACTCTCTACCCAGGTGAAGTAAATGGGTACCGGTTGGGAGAAATTGCTTAAATGCCTTAGCGCCTTTCATGGCGGCTCGGCTAAAGCTGCGGTAATTAAAGGGCAGAGAGTATATTTGTATAGTAGTTGCGCTATATAAATGGACATACATGTATATTATTATAATTAGAATGACTGAACAGGAGTTTAAAGTTCTTCAATTATATCTTGACCATTTTACCCACCCCCTCCCCATTTCAAATGTTGTAGTCACATGCAGCCATTTTGTTATAGTAGCTCGTTATTGTGAGGAGGTCTTCCTGTTCTGTGTGGCCTATATAGTGAGATTACAGGGCCCCTAAATGATATTAAGATAAGCACTGCCAGAGCCACTCCTTTATTAAATCTGCCCGCAGTGTATCACAAACTAATAATAATCTTATCTGATTCTATGAATTTATAAATTATTAAGTAAATTATTATTTTATTCATTATCTACTGAGAAAATCCATACTATTCAACACTTCATTTGACTTGAAACTATCTAATTAGATCTCTATGTGTGTTCCTCCTGCCCCTTTTTTATAGTTAGATTTATAATAATAGTAACATGCAATATATATACATGACTGTACCAACCTAAAAGGAGATGGATCATTTAAAGAGTTCTTACAACTGTCAAAATTATCTTTGTTTTTTAGGAGTAAAATTGTTGTCATTGGTGTGTGTTGAACAGAAATTAGATGGTCATTTATTTCTTATGTCATTTCTTCTTTTTAGGGGTGTAGTGGGTAAATAATTTTTAAATTGTAATTCAAATAATTTACTTCTTGGAAAGGGATTGAAATTAATAACGTATGATTCATTTAGATTGAAATTCTTTTTTTTTTAATGCATGTACATAATTTGTACTAAGAGAATATTATTTGACCTTGACAAGTCGGCTGTGATGGAACTATATTGTATTGTAGTATATGAAAAAAGTGTATGACAGCAGATGAATTATATAAATTATGTTGGATTTTTTTAAAGGAGAAGTAAACGTGTATTTAAGAAGTAAGACAATGTCTAAACTTCTCTAAAAACTGTCCTCATTTCTGCATGCAAGAAAATATTCATTAAAAAGTAAAAAAATATAAACGTATTTCTGAATCGACGTGTATAAACTATTGTACCTTAAATCTTGATTGTGAGAAAGATATACATGTAATTGAAAATTATTCTGTGAACATGATAAAGGTCCTTTCACATTATATCAATGAAATGAACCATATAGGGGAGGGGTGAATGAACCAGGACGTGTGATCAAGGTGTATGTATGAGATAGAGAGGGAAGACAAACAAGATGAGAAAAGGCGAAACTGAGAAGATTATGGTGAAAAAGAAAGAGAGAAGGGGCGGATCCAGGGGGGCACTTCCAGCCCCTGCCCCCCCCCCCTTTTTGGAAGAAAAGCATGCATTTTGTGCCCCCCTTTTAGAATGAAGACCTTTTTTTTTTTTTTTTGCTTGTCAGCAAATTATGGAGGGGAAACTGGACCCCCATAACCCCCCCCCCCCCCCCCACTGAGCAAATTTTGAAGGTCTGGCGAATTTTTTTGTTGTTGACAAACGCCCCACCCCCCCCCCCCCCCTCGAGAAGCTGGCGAGACCAACAAAATACGGGTCTACCTTTAATAACAAACCTTCATTTGTGTGCCCCCTCTTATACTCAATCCTGGATCCGCCCCTGGGTGAGGTCTGAATGGAAGTACAAAAAATAAATCATGAATAACCAAAAATTAATGAATAGAATTATTTAAAACTTTTTAATAAAAGATAATATGAATTGAATTCATGTCGAAATTTCCAATTTCCAATTAAATTCCCTGCAGCAAGAATCACTGGTTTTGCCTTTAACGTTGTTGTTGCTGTTTGTTTTTGTTTTTTTGTTTTATGGATGTGTTTAGCCGTTATCATAAATTATGAAACATTCATACCCTGACAGCACAGCTATATATACGTCCTCGGGCACGTCCAGTGCAGCGAGATGGTATGACGCTCGGTACCTTTCCCTCGCCTTGCCCAGCCGCCTACGCTGACGCTAGCTAGACTGTATACCGTTAACAAGCTCAGCAGACGACGCATTCATTGATACCGCATTTTGATGGATCAGCGAATGGATTTTATTTAATTTCAGCAGTACGCCCGCAGCGGGAGAGAGGTTACCCCTATGCCCCTATCCCGAAATGCATTGCGAGTGGTCACAAAATCAGCTTGCCGAAAACGTCATGAATTTAGCACACTGGTACAATCACTGATCACAAAGGTGCCTACTTACGATAAGATTATAGATTATAGAAATAAAATTTACATGGTATCATGAATAGAATAATGTTTCAAATAATGTATTCTTGCATTATATATTTTTTTTGAAATCTGCATCTATTCATAGTATCTCCTTTTGTCTTCATGTCGCTATCAATCCGTCTTTGTATTACTTCGATTTATGGTTTTGTTGGCATGCCTACCAAAATGTGCGCGCACTTCAACTGCATGCGCGTAAGAAGTGAACCTTCCTCATAGCAATACTGCAAAGTGTTGCCGCCCTCTACGTTCGTTGGTTTAAACCTTACCCATGGTTTAAACCTCCTTTGTTAATTCGGGCCAACGATTTCATTATAGTATGAGAATTGTATTGCCCTTCCAAATGATTATGACAGAATTTAGCAGATTCTAGAGTAGACCAAAGATATAATCGGGAGTTTCTGTACGCGACCCTAATGATTTGTCCTGGAAGTAAGCAAATGGTGTAAGTGTGCAAAACAGCTTCAACAGATTTCGAGCTAGAGCAATATAATTTTCCCAAGAAGAGACGGCTGAGTAGCTTTACTTTTGCAATTCAAATGTCACTCATAATATATGCAATTCAAGATTTTTAAATTGAAGGATGACATTTTGATGCTTGTTAATGAAATTAATTAAATTAGATCTCTTTAAAAGAAAATACTCGTTTTTTAAATTTATATATATCATACATTGTAGTGAACCACACGGAAGGTGCTAAATAAGTTATATATAAAATTATGAACATAAAATCAACAGTTGTGATTCTATATATGGTAAAATCATTATGTATATATACATGGGTGGATCGTTATAGGCTTTTAAAGTTTTACTTTCATTTTTTTAGCTAGATATAGACGTTCTTTATCGATGAGCTCTAAAAGAATGATTTGGTCTTTAGTTCAGTGCCATCTGTCGCATCAACCTGGGCTTAACAACTCACATTTTCTTGCACGTAATTTGTTTAAATCCTAGACGAAGAGCTTTCAGGCACATGCCTCTCGCTTCACTGTTCGTCAGCAGGTAAATTATCGGCTGTAACCACGTATTGCATCCACTAAAAATATCCAGGATACATAAGACAGAAGTATTCATTGGTATCATAAAGGAGATGACGTATGGTACCCATAAAATATAAAAGGAACCAGTCAAAAGAAACACTGTAAAGAAACCTTTAAACCCAGTTTTCTGCGGTCGATTAAGATGAATAATGCGGTTAGGGTGAACAGTGTCAGTTGGAAGGTTTCCTGGCGGTTCACTGCGACCACGATCTTCTGAGGTGTGATTGCGATTCTCCACGCTGACGTGATTGGCACGGACACGATGAGGGTTTTCATGAATGGCTGCAACCTTATTTATTTGACATGATATGATCAGCAATCTGATATAGATTACTGTTGTAAATAGCATCGTCAAACATATGGGAAATGTTTGAATAACCGTGTGCACAACTGAAGTCCAATGACTTTCTACGGCGTTGTTGTGCGCGAGGCAACGTTCAGTCAAGACTTTCATAAAGGGTGAATCTGGAATAGGCAAATATATTCCAGAGACTAGGACAATCCCCAGGAAAGTCGATGCAAGTGTGGAATAGAATCTTGTTCTGGTTACAATCGTATGATATCGTAGTGGTCTCGTGACGAGGAGATAAAGATTGAAACTTGTCCCCCCGAGACAAGCCATTACGGACATTAAAGACACGTGGTTCAAGAAGGAAAATGTCATACTTATAATTCTGCAACTTTTTGGGGTAGCATCTGGTTTCCAGAACATATTCCAAAGGCTCCATACGAGGCCTAAAATCATATATGATACAGCAAGAATCTGATAAAGAACTCGCATGTAATCTTGAAGCTCCTTTTGGCGTCTGATAACAATAAGAACGATTGTATTAAAAATCATGCACATAGCAATAATAAAAAATCTCCAGGCATCATTCTTTTCTAGGCCGCTTCCAGCATCCTCATGACTCACCATGTTTCGGGAGGTCTGGTTTTCACTTACCAAAACACAGTTTAAGCACCGGCCTCGATTAATATCCTGTGTTATTTGTATCCAGCAGGTAGCGGCTAGCAAAAGAGAGCTTAAGGAGTTTTACAGTAGGGCAAGTTTGTTGCCAGAGGACCTGTTGGTCCAGATAGAGTTTGCCAGTCGAACTGAAACTGTTGCACCGAATTTTAGCACAAATCCGGTACTGAATGGAACTCTTCTGCAGAAAAAGCATATGGTAGTTCATTTCAATCCAGTAATAATGATTTCTGTTCCCCTAAAACATAACCAGTAGTTGCTTCCCTCAGAAACGAAGAATACATTACCGGATCACTGTAGAAAAATTTAGGCAACTCGTCAGCGACGATGTTCCAATCACTTCATGAGTGCACTACCTGTTTCAAAAGTGGGCCAAAATATTTTGAAGCCTCAGTTTTGATAAAAAAACAAGTTTATCAACCGATACGAGATGGTGAGAAGTGACTGACAACTTGATTAAGTTTATAGCATAGAGAAGAGTTCATACAGCATGACTGTGATTATTGGCTGTTCGAGATAATTTGATAATAACCAAACAATCTACCAATTTCACTAATATAGAGTTGTAACCGGGGTTACACTGGCGTAGGATAGGGTTTCAAAATTGTAGAAACTATATCGTCAGAATGTATATTGACATAGGCATAAATCATTCTGTCAAGATTAATCATCTGTGCAAATTTCGACTGTAATTAAAGATGGTGACAACAAGTATGTATGTTTGTGAATACTAATAAGAAACTCTGCTAAATTTGATGAGTCATATCAAAGAAAAATATTTTCAAAGAAAACGTGATCGATGATATGTATAGGCTAATCTTATTCGCGAACAAGCATAGCGTAAAGCCGATATAATTATGTTTGCACCCCCCCCCCCCCCAAAGGGAGATGTATTTGAAGCGAAGGTGTTTAGATACTACTGCGTGTTCGTCATAGCAATTTACACATGTACAGTTAAAGGTCATACTAATCAACACGTAAGTTGCCAAATTCACAAATCTGTCTAGAGAAGGCCTACGATAAAAAGGTAGACGCTTACCATTATGACGCGGCACGAATTCGTTATATATTTTGAATAATCTGACGGTTGGTCTAAATATGAAAACCCATTAGAAAGCTGGACAAGAAGTAATAACGCATCCGGACTCTTACCCTAGTGTAATCTTCCGAAAAGTTTCACTTACTGGACAAAAGCTTACATTTTGTGATCGCAAAAAAACATTGGAGAGTTATGAATGTTTAATAACCGAGATCACTTAAATATTTGTGAAATTTCAAATTGGCAAATTCGTCACTTGACTGTCACCTTACTAGGGAGTAGGGACTACTCTCATTTTTGTTATTTTTTCTCTAAAATATAGGAAATTACAATTTTATTAATGAGTAACATGTAACTCGGGGCAGTACTCAAGATTATTTATGGAGAGTATGTTGCCTTCAAAAAGAAAATCACAATATATTTCTAAAAAATATGATCTTTTATTTTATATTTACATGTATTTATATTTTATTTATTTATTTATTATTATTATTATAATTTATTTTTTATTTTTATTTTTTTTTAATTTTTTTTTTTTTTTTTTTTTTTTTTTGGGGGGGGGGGGCAGGTTTATGTACCTTCTTTTTTCAAATACATGTATATTATTAAAGCCTTTTTGTCATTTGGATATTCACCGACCGGTCACGGCGACAATGATCATGATAACAATCAGGGGCGGATCAAGGATTTTGTATAAGGGGGGGGGGGGGGTACACAAATGCAGGTTTGTCAAATTTTGGAAAAGGTAGACCAGTAAATACTCCAAAATTCGCTCAGTGGGGGAGGGGGGTATGGGGGTCCAGCAGTTTCCCTCCATAATTCTCTGAAAAGCAAAAAAAAAAGGTTCTCATTCCAAAATGGGGGGAGGGCACAATCGACAAAAGGGCGGATCCTTTATGGTCAAAATGCATACTTTTCTTCCAAAAGGGGGGGGGGGGGCACGGGCCGGAAGTGCCTCCCCCTGGATCCGCCACAATGACTGTCCTTCTTGTTTGGTATTGGTGTATGTGCAAGAATCATCTATCGGCTATAGATTGCTTTTGTATTTTTAGTTTGCAGTTCATTGTTTCCATTTTAATCGAAATAACAAAGATATAAGTTTCTTGTAAAATTATAATAAACAAAATATTTCTTATTGTACTTTTTCCTACAAAACAAAATACCGATAAACAAAATTTCATATAAATTCAGCACAAATAAGGATAAAGGTACCTTATGGAAATCTGAGCTTGTAGTGTATAAATTTCCATAAGGTTCCGTGTATACAGTAAGCCGTTAATATCGTCTATTTGCAGCCATAAGGCCATTAATTCTCTACAAAATATGTGAGTTAACAGACGATATACAAAATTTTGTAAACATTATTGTCACGCTAAATGTGTGACAAATTGTGTGAAGTATTAACACCCATTTGGGCATTTGCGCTGCTATCACATACTAGGTAACGATCTGTCAACGTTTTTGTTTGTTTTTTGTTTTAATAGGAGAATGGGGAATCAGCAGGTATATCCATCCAATCATCACAACCAGTAGGACAGTGAATGCAAATGCGGGCTAGATTCGTGTTCTCATTACAATATGGCTGGATAAATGGGGTCATCCCTATAGTTAGAATGTCCGATAGTTAGCGGGTCCGATAGAGCGACACCCAATAGATAGAAGGTTCGATAGACCGAATTACGAGAGGGTCCAGTAGACAGAAGGTTCTATAGACCGAATCGGCAGGAGGGTCCAAAAGTCCGAAGGTTCTATTGATCGAATGACCGACGGGTCCGATAGTCAGAAGGTCCGATAGATAGAAGGTTCGATAATCCGAATGTACATGAGGGTCCAATAGACAGAAGGTTCTATAGACCGAATCGGCAAAAGGGTCCGATAGTCCGAAGGTTCAGTACGGGTCCGATAGTTAGAAGGTCCGATAGACCGACAATAAATACGTAAAAAGGGTAAAATAGTGGATAAAATGATAAGTGGGTAAAACATAAGTGGTTAAAATAAGTGGGGGCGTTCCAACCAAAGAAAAAGCAAAAAAGGAAGAGGTTGAAAAGGAAAGAAGAAAAGAAAAGAAAGGAAAAGAAGAGAAAAAGAAAAAGAAAAGAAGAAATCAGAAAGGAAAGAGAAGAAAACAAAAATTCAAAAACTTTGCTCACTAGCATTAGTTTACCATTTTCATTATTGATATTAGTTATTAATATAATCACCATATTTATGTATATAAACCAATGCCAATTATATTAATAAGTCATATTCTTATGGAAGTTATTTGGTTTGCATCTTGAATCTCTAGCTAATGTTATGCTATTTTCTACTCAAAGAATGTTAGCAACATAACTGAAAGGAATCGAGCGGCATGCAAGGTGACCTAAAGGGGCTAAAGAGATGAATTTTCAGAAATAATGGCCTGTGACCAATAGTCTCTTCCCAATATGAGAACGGAAGATGCCGATAATATGTTACACAGATTATGAGAACGGAATAACAATACGCTATAGAAACTATTCTCAGGATACAAAATTCTTCTTTTTTTTCTCTCTCTCCCGTCCGTTCGCTTTGCTCGCTCATACAATCAAGAAACTAGGCCTAGATTGTTTCTTGCAGCAAGCACCTCTTACGTCCGGTGTAGCGGCAGATACGGGGATCGGCAGATACCGTTCTAAAAACGGCCAAGAACACTATCTGCCGGCGGATCGTGTTCCAACCCCGGCAGATACCGTACCTATTTCTCTTCGGCAGATATCGTTCTTGCTATCGTTTCTCTGTACTACGCACGTACGTACGTGCACACTTGCCGCGAATTATGGAGTGTGGTGCTACTACTACTACCAAAGACTTTAAATAGTACCAAGACAGATTACTCTGACCTACTTCCGTAGTACATTTTGGAGGCATACTTTGCTGTGTTAAAAACAGACTCGGAAAAATACGTTCTCCATAGGTATAACACGTGAAAATATGTCTCGCTTTTTCTTGATATTTCATATCTTACTCTATCTTTTTCAAGTCTGATTTTTGCACGAGAAAAAGGATGGATAGTTGAAAAAACATTTCTTGAACCTTTTTTGTCAATAAATGCCGATATGAATCCCTTGGATCATGCCTGCTTTTTGACAGAGTCATCTGCCATAGGGTTAACACGTGAAAACATGGATTTTAAAAATGATTATAGTTCCTCTAGTATTACCTTGAATTTAGTGCAAATGTGGCTTACATGTAATTTGAGACTCTGAAAAGGCTTAATGAAGGATCAAAAGGTGCAAGGGACCCCGCATAAATCCCCGGGAATATGCATGCTTTTGGCCTTCCATTTCCCATAGGTTAACACGCAAAAACGGGAATTTTTGAATGATTATAATTCCCCCAGAATTAAATCAAAATTTTGAAAAATGTGACTTGAATAAAATTTAAACCTCTGAAAATGCTTAATTAAGACTCAACTAGTTGAATAGACCCCGCATAAATCCCCGGGAATATGCATGCTTTTTACCCCAAAAAAATCTCTCCTGCCATAGGTTTACACGCAAAAACAAGGAATTTTAGGATGATTATAATTCCCATAATTTTTATTTGAAAATATAAAAAACGTGACTTACATAAAATTTAAAGCTCTGAAAAGGTATAATTAAGGCTTGATGAGTCCAGTAAACCCCCCATAAATCCCCGGGAATATGCATGCTTTTAACCAAAAACGTCTCGCCTGCCATAGGTTAACACGCAAAAACAAGGAATTTTAGGGTGATTATAATTCCCATAATTTTTCTTTGAAAATGTAAAAACTGTGATTTGCATGAAATTTGAAACTCTAATAAGGTATAATGAAGGCTTGGTGCGTCCAGTAAACCCCCCATAAATCCCCGGGAATATGCATGCTTTTGGCCTTCCAGCTCCCATAGACTAACACATGAAAACGGGGGTTTTGAAATGATTTTAATTCCCCTAGTATTTATTTGAAATTAGGAAAAATGTGATTTACATGAAATTTCAAGCCCTGAAAGGGTATAACTGAGGATCGATGAGTCCAATAAACCCCCCATAAATCCCCGGGAATATGCATGCTTTTGGTATTCCAGCTCCCATTGGTTAACACATAAAAACAGGGGTTTTGAAATGATTTTAATTCCCCTAGTATTTATTTGAAATTAGGAAAAATGTGATTTACATGAAATTTAAAGCTATGGAAGGGTATAATTGAGGCTCGGTGAGTCCAATAAACCCCGCACAAATCCCCGGGAATATGCATGCTTTCGACCAAAAAAAATAATTTGCCATACTACAAATGCATTCCAATTTGTTATCGATGACCTAATGTAAATGGGCGTGTACCGATCACGTGAGTGACGACATCCAATTAGATCGTGCACTAGCAGACGACCATGTAGCAGACGTACGTCCGCCCAAAAGCAAACCCAGCCTAGCCGGTTAGAAGAAAATTAAAGAAAACTAAATTCCAGTTCACTACTATATTTCTAATGTACCAGAGGCAAAATTCAATGTGTTAAATTCATAAATTCGTATAATCAATGTTCTATCACCGCATTACGCCTAGCCTAATGGCTGATGTTCATGCAAGCAGCATGGAATAGCTGAGCGGAATAGGTGCATGGACATGATAGGTGTCTAGCACTATCTAGGCATGGTCTACCCCTCTGCGATCCCGATCGAGGTGGTGGCGTTGCCGTTGGCTTTGCCGATGATATGTCAGTTTGCCAAAACTTGGCTCATCAAGGTTTTTTTGCTTGCTGTTCGTTGTTTAGTTGTCTGTGGTACCGAGAGACCGACAATGTAGTGTGTGTGTGTGGGGGGGGGGGGGGGGGGGGGGGGGGGGGCTTCTGAACCCTGTTATGGATATGAGTCTGACACTGACATTCTATGACAAGGGCGAATGCAGGATGTAGTAAAAGGGTGGGGGCACAATATTGATGCAGGGCTGTCAAAGGAGGGGTGTAGGGTATCAGATATTATTAGTCCAGTTTTTAAAATTTTGTTCCAGTTGCTTTATTTTGTTTTTCTTGGGGGGGTTTTTTTCATGCTCAGTGATTTTGTTTTTAATCATGTAAATCACTTGTAATTGTTGTGATTTTTGTTGATTTCCTAATAAAAACACAAATTAAAAAAAATAAGAGATCATTATTCTTTCCTCAATTCTATTGGAGTCATTTTTACAGATCTGTTGTAAGAGAGAAAAGAGAGTATGAAAAAAATGAGGGGGAGACAAAGAGAGATGGGGGCAAAAATAATGGAATATTGTTGGTTACTAGTTAATTTAATTCAAAACACGGAGGCCATCCCCCTTTTCGTATCGTATATAAATGCCCTATTGCGTTGGTGATGGCTTCGGAGCAAGCTCCTATACTGTTTTCTTCGCCTGTCGTCTCACATTTCTACAGCGGGATATTACAAATAACTTACCGTAAGTTGGTTATATTGGTTGGTTATATTCTTTCTGTGCGGGGGGGGGGGGGGTACACATTTCCTTTATATTATGTCATATTTTGTTTTGGTTGGCACATAGGGGCATGTACATTCCTGAATAATCTTGGATACGCCACTCTTAATGTAATCTTTATATTTATATAAGGAATTGCTCGCACGCAATCTCATTTTATTAAAGCCTTTTTCTGTCTTGAATTTAAAAAGAATAAGGCTAATAAAATTACATGGCAGGTCTATAATCCCTATAACTTCCATAAATCATATCAAATGAAATATTCTGATTTAATAGAAAAATAAAGATAGCACATAATTATTTTTCAATAACTTTTCTCGACATTCCCGTCAAATATCGCAGTGTTTGCCCATATAGAACTTAATATCAGGGAACATGTTTGGACCCCCCCCCCCCCCCCCCCCCCCCATCACCACATAAATATTAATAGAAATTTCATAGCAAATAACTTTAACAAAAATACACTGACATCTAGTCCGAGGCCGCCCTCCCAACTCTCTCCCTCTCCTCCCTGGTGCAGTTAGAGTTGATTCCTATCTGTTTTGGGACATAAGTTTGTATTTTAAGGGACAATATCAAGATTATGCCCTTTAGTTAGGGCTTTACCAAAAGGCAAAAGCGCTGTCCAGAAAAAGAATTAAAAAAATAAAGAAAGTAAAAAAATAAAAACATCTTGATTAAGACTATAGCCTTTCCCTCTGGGTCGATCGACATGTACCACAATATATACGCGTGCTTTATTTCGGCACTGAGCACTCTTCGTATTTAAACTCTTTGCTACTACTACTAACTCTGTTAGTTCGAAAAAGAGGTGTAGCTTTAATTGAGAGCTACCTCAAAAATTCAACGACAACCTCAACGAACAATAACATGACGAAGGCTATTCGTAGAAAGGCCAAGAAGTTTATTCTCAAGACTCAAATATGATGATGATGAAGCCCTATGTCTTCACTATGTTGGCATGGTTGGGGCATGCGGAGCTGGTGGAGACGGCAGCTCGCGCTCGGCTCCTACTCCTAGCTCCCCGGAAGGTGGTGGCCAACCCTGCGGAGCAGCAGCGGCTGCTGAAACGATGGCACGACGAGAACGGTAATTATAATTTATCATCTACCACGGTATTACTGAATAAATCTTTTCGAGCCTTCTTGTCTTGTCTTTCTGTTAATGCCCACCTGTTAATGCCCACAATCAAATTAATGTTGATTATTTTGGCAATTGAAGATTGACTTGACCTAAGTTACAATATTTTTGCGGGGGACTGGCTAGACAGGAATGGCTTCGTGAGTATAAAAAAAAAAAAAAAAATTGGCTATAGGCTACGCCTTTTACATCACGAAGCCAGGCGTTCATCCCCAGCAGGCAGCAATCTAATTGAGCACGGGTTAGCATAGACCGAAAATTCTGTCTCTCGTTCGTTAGCTCTTCACTTAGTGAAGAGCCGACCCTATCCAAATAAGAGGCTAACGAACGAGAGACAGAATTTTCGGTCTAGGGTTAGCAGGACATGGAAATGCTCTGAAATGACACTTTCCGCGACTCCCGCGGACCGACAGGTCCTTCACCACAGCGTTTCCTCCTAGGGAAACTTTTGGAATTAGTAGGCTATGTCTTTTTGATCGTACGTATTTTTACAAAATCTTTTTAAAAAGAGCATAAGAAATTTCCGAGAACTAACCAGTGTTTGTGTATCCATGCCTCCTCTTGTCATGCAGATATAAAATGGCGGCTGCGTGCGACGGGGCGCGATACAACCATAATTGAATCTATCCGTCGCCAACAGCGCAAAGCAATTTAGGAAAAGCAGTAGGCCTAGGCCTATTTTGTATGCCAAATGCTGTTGTACGTCAATAGGGTAAAGCTGCTATGAGTACAGGCTGTATTAAAAAAGGTTACCTGACATCATACTGATGTCAAGATATGAATTATAGGTGACTGTTGACTATAAAATAACATTGCTTATTTTATCTTTCAGATGGTGTCATGTTGTCGGCAAAAACATAACTTGTACTGAATGTGGCAAGACGCACCAAGGAGGTGCAATGCAATATTCGGTTGTGCCTGTGCAGGGCAAGGGCAAAACTATGCAGGATTCCTGGGAGATGTTTGTCGGCACTACCGACTTCAGTTGTGTATGTGACAAGTGGTGAGTGAATTAAATGGAATTCCAACCTTGAGTACAATATTTCAATGAGAACTATTCCAGAAAGAAGTATGCAGATAATGTTGGCAAAGTTTATCATCTCCCAGTAGTACCTGGGGGCTGCCATTTTGACATATCATAAGGAATTGTACATATTCCAATAGGAAATGTAAGGAAGATATTTTAATCATTGAGTGAATAGGTCCTGTTCAATAACACAAATTTCCATGGTGGCTCAGTGGTAGAGCGCCCGCCTCATGAACGGGAGTTCGTGGGTTCGATCCCCGACCGAGTCATACCAAAGATTTTTAAAAAAAATATGGGACCTTCTGCCTTCTAGTCAGGTGCTCAACGTTTTAGAATGAAGAAGGGTAATAATAACTTTATGTTATGCAGGGCCCGCTGTGAGAACAGTTCATAAGAGCTGAAGTGGCTACCCTGGGTAAATAAGAATTATTATTATAATTATTATTTGTGATGAAACTTATGTACTAGGATGAATATAAATATATGTCAACAAAAATGTCTCAATTTCTTTTAGAATACGGCAATTAATTTGAGTAGAAATTCATATTTCTGGCCCTGTCTAAAATAACATAACGTATGCAGACTGCATTCTCACCATTGTTGGCTCAAAACAGATTCACTCATATTTTGCCACTGTTGGTGCCTTTTAATCTGATCTAGAGTTTAATAGGCGAGTGTGAGTACATCACCAGTCTGTTGTTTATGTAACTTGTTGAAGATTTTGTAAATATGTTTTTTTTTTTAATTTATAAGAATCTTATACATTTATTGTAAATAAAAGGATCCTTTGTTCCTATTACATTTTGAATTGAAAAGATAAAGCATTGAAAAAAGATAAAGACTTTTATCTCTTTCTTTTAAATACAGTGGGCATTTCCAGTCACAGAAATTGGCATCACCACATATTCTAAATGCACCAGATATGCTCTGGATTGCAATTAATCGATGGCAGGAGGAGCAGGTTGTTGGGAAGATGTGGCATGAGGAAGATCTACCAAAGAATGCCAACCACCTTGAGGTGCACCACATTCTTGATGTCATGGCATCGAATGGCGTTCTGGTTGAATATAGATTAAACAGTTTGGTTGTAAGTTACAATGTACCCAATTGTACAGAAATTTGAAACAGTTGTTCATGTTACCTTGGTTGTAATGCTGTTAATGTTAGATTAATTAGCTAATTTTTCGGTGAAGACTCAAACTCAACTGACAGATGTTGAGCAAATTCTTCATTCACTGATGCATAACTTTGAAGACTACATGTACATAATTCTATTGGGAAAACGCAAATTATTGAAGTCAAACCATAACTCCAACCAAGATACAGTCTATCAGGAGGCTGTCATGATGTAATTACAACAGTGTTTGATAAGATAGTTACCCACACGTAGTATGATGTTATTTGAAGGTGTCCATGTTAAGATGAAACATTACGGGTCAATGAACTTTGAATTTGGACAAATTTTGCATTTTCATGTATTTCATCTGGTTTTGGTACTGTTATCTTTATAATGTCTAGTAGGATATGGTGTAGAACTTGGTTTCTGGGTCAGAAATGATGTACACATCTGTTTAATGATACTTTTTTGCCCTTAATCATATTTCACGCTTAACAGCTGCATAGATGTCGAGTGGCCATTATACATGTACTTGCCTAGTTATGAACCAAGAAGGTTGGTACCACATCGATGACGGCAAGGTCCGTGTGACAGACCCAGTCCTGTCAGACCCAGCCATATATTTGGTTGGGTACACCAAAGGTAAGAAACATGTACATTTTATTTGTTATAATTTTCTCAACTGAAATGGGGTGTGTAATCTTATTCAACATTTAAAGCGGAAGTTCACCCTGGAATTAAATTTGATATGAGTGAAGGTTTGATGAAAATCATCTGAAAAAAAATGAAGTTATGAAAGTTTTGATACTTTGAATGCTTTATGCGAACTTTTCTCACATGTTGTGTAGATTAAATTTCCTAAATTGTCAATATTTCAGAAGAATATTAATTATTTTCCCGATGCTGTTGATATATCATCAAAACTATCATATTTATGCCTCTATGAAATACATGTAGATGTATTCCTCTATTAAGAACCATGAAAACAACTCATGGGAGAGCAGCTCACAAGTAATGTCACAAAATCAAAATTCAAAATTGTTATTCTTTGGTAGATTTTCTTAAAACCTTCACTCATATTTTTCATATATTTTTCTGCATTTTTAAGAACTAATTAAATTCCAGAGTGAACTTGTGGATGCAAGTTGCTTAGAGTTTATCTTGAATTTCCTTACCTATTCCCTATTGGTTTTGTCCTTTTCAATTTGTAGGAGATTCCTTTCCCATAGAACATGTAACATCTCCAAAGCTCGACGAAAGTTGGAAAGAGCAGGTAAATATAATATTAGTCGTCTCCTTTAAGAAGAATTTGACATCTTCATTATGCAAGGGATTTTTTTTCACTAACATGTGTTAATCTTTGGAGTTATTTGCTATAACTATTCCATAACATATTAGTTATCAGCAGATATACCCTTGATGCCAAATCTTGCTAGTTACTAAATTGCAACATTGCTACAACTAGATGTACGTAGGCTGAAAATTTCAATTTGCCTTATAATAATGTTCTCACATGTATAACTGAAAAAAAAAAAATTCCCAAGTTATAAATGACTTAGCACTGCTCATTTGGTTATCACTAAGCACATGTTACCAGGCCTTTCGTTGTTTTTGTGAAAGGTGCGCATGCTCAGGCAGTTATCATACATGTATAGCAACCACATCTGTCTAAGAATGCGCTCTCTGCATCTTCAAATTTGATACCACATTGTAAACATCTGACAAAGACAGAGGATTGCCGTCAAACATTTGCGTAAACAACAATAAATTCATTGGCCACTCTTAATCTATTGCTGTTTTTTATTTTGGACAAATACAAACAACCTTTGCAACTCTCTTTTTAAAATAATATGCAGTGAAAGAAATTGGATGAGAATAATAATGATTTAATTGACTCAATGACCCTCTACTACGCCTTGCTGCTAACCCGCCTCTTTGGTCTAGTACTTAAGGCATTGGAGTTTAATCCATGTCTAATCCAACACGGACTACTTTTTATGACATTAAATGCCACAAATTTAGAGTAAGGCAGATACAAAGTAATAGAGCTGACAGGTTCATGTAGTAAAAGTGTAAGTCAATAGCACAAATCAAAATCAGATCAAAAGTTAGCCTACTAGAAACAACTAAAATGTCAGATCAGAATGTATGATAAAATGAAGAAAAATATAAATGAAATAAGCCAGAGTTTTTAACTGGGGCCTGACCTGTACATTCATCTCCATGTTAATGGGCATTACAAATTGAAAATGAGAAATTTATTTGCCTTCAAAAAATTATATTACATTTTGCAATTATTCTGAATAAAGAATACCATAATTACCCACCATAGGTGTAGATATTTTCATTACCTGATCTATGGATCTTTTTTCTTTTACTGTTTACACAATGTGAATTATTGTTGTACCATACATTATGAAATTGTGTTAGAGTCTTAGAGAGGAAATATTAATATTATTTTTAACGTAAATCAATTGGAATGTTTTTTTTTCATCTAACTTAATCAAATTTCTTGAAATGTTTCCATTTGATACAGCTTCCTGCTATCTTCTCACACCTTGGCAAGGTGATCGCAGGCGATGTACATTAAGTGGTTCTTAACTGGTCTGATAGTATAATGTTCTTGTGAACTAAAGACCATTCAAGGGACCAGCTTTAAACTTGGCTGTGTTTATGCATATGGGAGTGACAATGATCTGATATGATGTGGGAGTCAAATGTCAACGATCACAGAGGTCATTATTTTAAAAGTTTACATGTTAGGTGTGTAATATATTTCTTAAGTGATAATGGCAGAGGCATAACTTTTGACTGCACGTAGTCGAGACTTCATTTAGTTTGGAATAGTCATACCCATCTTATGCATTGGTGGCACAAGGTATTACCAAACTTAGACTGTGTAATTTTCCATTTTTATATTTAGAACATTGCGACTACAACGAAAACATTATTGATAACTGGGAAATATGTATAGCATTATTTAATATGATAGCCTTTCTAACAAATATTATTTCATATTTCATATTACAGGTCTGTCTGGCTGCATGATCTGCTACATGGTGTGAAATGGCGTTCAGTCATGGGGCATAGCAATGTGCCGGACGAGGTAAGACGCATCACGAAACGTCACACACCTGATCTTGTACAAAATCAAGATTTGCATGTACATTCCAGTTCATATATTTACTTTTATATTCCTACAAACATGTACATGTATCAGTTGAACCTATTCTGACTGTTCTGAAGAAAATCTGTTGCTGCTGCAAATCATGTTCATTACTAATTTACGAAACATGTAGTCGCATGTTGCCACACAAAATTTTTTACAGAAATGGGCGTTTTGCATACATTGGAATAAAAAATATTGTTTTTCTAAATTGCTCCCTAATACTTCCATTTGTGTATTTAAGACCTTTGATTTCTTTTTCACATGATCGAGGTTCAAAGAACTTTGACCATGTTGTGGTATCAACATTGAAATCTTAACCAAGGTTAACTTTTTGAAATGTGATCATAAATTTGAAAGTTAGTATGGATCTACTTCATGAAACTTGGACATATGGGTAATCAATTCAAAGGTCATTTTGGGTCAACGAACTTTGACCACATTGTGGTATCAACATCAAAAACTTAACCAAGTTATGATCTTGAATTTTCAAGGTAATGAAAGTATAAATCCCTATCGCATAAAACTTCATTATATCATTATCAAGAATTGGCAAATAGGTGAATGAAATTTCATGTCACTAGGTAAAGGTCAAAGGTCATTTGAGGTCAATGAACTTGTATTTTATTATCAAATGAATTTTTTATTGGAAAATTATTCATCTTTAGTTGTTTTCAAAGTCAGCACTGCTGCTAAATTAAATCATGTAATGCAGGCGAGACTGCCAGAGGTATTCCACTTGTTTTTTTATCTTATCTTTCATGCTATTTATCTTGTGTCTCCAGCACATTTGTACAAAATACCCTGGTGAATTTGTTAAAAGGTTAAATCAAGGAGTTTCACCACTTCAGAATTTGATATCAACAACCTTATTGTTCATTTTCATATCAAAAGGTCGAGCATGAACTAGTGAAAAGAATACAACAGAAGTATCTTCTTCATGAAGAACCCAAGTTGGGGTAAGCTGTACTTTGCAACTTGTCAGGGGTTAAATGTGATTTAGAGGATACTCTAAAATAAAGTCCTATAGAAGTTAAAGGGAAAATCACCCTGGAATTTAATTGGTTTTAGAAAAAGCAAAAAACAATAAAATAAAAATATCAGTGAAGGTTTGAGAAATATATCAAAGACCAACAAAGCTATGAATATTCAAATTTCTGATTTTGTGATGTCACTTGCGAGCAGCTCACCCATTATGTTGAGTATGTAAACATTCAATAAAATTGGAACCTTTACAAATGTGTTATATAATAATTTTAATAAATAATTAACCGTGTTCACCTGTATGAAACCATTTTTTCTGTCCTTTTTCTTATCTCATTGTACAAAATTTTTGTGCAAGTTATATGTATTCCATGGCCTGGGTATATTTCCCTTTTGAACTACACCAAGTGTACCTTTTTAAATTAGACTTATAAAGCTTCGCTGAAAGACCAAATCAATTCCATTTCAGTGTACATACATGTGCATATTCTAATTCTCTTATTATTATCGTACTCATTATCTAACACTTGTCATTATGTAAACAGTATTCATTTCTTTGTACGAATTATCACATCTCTCATATCCATTGTAGGAACTTGTTCAGGCTCCCCCCCCCCCCCAAAAAAAAAAAAAAAAAGACTCAATGTTCCAGAGAAGTTACTGCAACAACTGTCTGCATGGCAAATACCACAGTAAGTATTAGAATCCACAATCCATGTTTTTAGGAGGATATTTATGCTCCTTGATATTACAAGGTCAGGAATATCATTTAATGGTTTTCTTCTTATTTGTTTTCGTAGAGGTGTGAATTATTTTGTACACATCTTCAAAGAAATAAATGCTATCCTCTTTCTAATATGCAAGTATTTCTCTCTTATCATATTTTTTAGGCTTAGTGCAGAATGCTGGTATCTGCCAGTGTAGCGGCACATACGGTTCTCCGGCAGATACCGTATCCGCCGGCAGATATCGTTCTGCCGGATAAGGTGTATTGTATATTGGCAGATTTGTACGAGACACTCTCGTGCCTAAATAATAGACCTGTCTAAGTGATTCAAATTTATGGATGTTTCTTTCCTGGGGACCTAGTAACGAGGTATTCCATTAACCTGTTATTAATGAATGAACTACAATACTTGGAATCCAGTTTGCATACATTATTTGTTGCTATGTCTAGGTACGGTATCTGCCAGTGTTGGAACATGATCTGCCGGCAGATAGTGTTCTTGGCCGTTTTTAGTACGGTATCTGCCGATCCCCGTATCTGCCGCTAACAGGCCATATAACTTCTGTTTAGTACCATAAGCATAGGGAACAAGTGATCTATTCCTGGTGTTATTGGATTGATTCTATTACAATTCATATTGCAATTTAGTGGTAAACTTTCTAATGTATTTTTAATTATATATTTTTGGAAGTGCCATCAGCATCATATGTGATGGACCTAGGTGCTTAAAAAGGAGTGACCTGACCATTATTATCTTAATCATTACTAATGATTAAAGCTGGGGTATATTATTGGTGATTCTCAAAATGTATTTTTCATTATAAAACTACTTTAAAGACATGGCTGGGAGGAAAATTTCAGGATAATATCTTTATAGCTATTTGTCCTTGTCTAGCTAAATCTATGGAATGAACATCTACATGTACAAGGCCTATTTTAGGGGAAATTATATCAGTGTCAGTAGCAGGTACCAGAGCAGCCTTAACGGCAAAATACAGATTTGTACAAAGATTCAATGTGTAAAAATTAGTGTAGCGACCACTCTGCTTGTTTTTATAGTATTTGAAAAATGACCAATATAACTGATATTATTCCATCTTACCAAGACTATTTTGAAACCCAACTTTAAAAGAAGAATATATAGGCATAACATTTTAAATTTAGTTATAGGTTTTTATTTCTGTTTATCTTGTTTAGTCTTTGTTTTTCATTTGTTTCCTTTTCAATGCAGATGAGCTGGAATAAGTGAAGTCGATGGATAAAACAAGCCTAGAGCAATCTGTATGAAGGGTTCTATACAGCTCTATAGCAGCTTCATGAATATTTTCTATGTTGTACATGACTTCCATGAATGGTATAAAAGTAGTTATGCTTTTTATACACTCGCAAACAAAGTTCAAGGGGATATATAGGAGTCAGCATGCATCAGAGTTGGCGACAGATGTTAAACTTTTAAACAAGACACATTGTTCCACAGTAGCCGAATATGACCGCTTGGTCTATTTGCCAATTAGTCTATATGATAGCCAAATTGTCTAATTGCATTTTCGTCTAATTTTCAAATGAATGTTTGGCCTATTTCCGACTGTTACAGGAATTTAGACCAAGTGGACATTTGATGAAATAGACATTAGACGAAATGGGAATAAGACAAAATGGTGAATTATAGGCGAAGTGGCAATTAGACAAATAGGTTATTAGACAACTGGTTGTAGACAAAATGGAATTCGACCAAGTGGGATGAGACCAAGCGGGCATTTTTATGCCTCCGCCCACCGAAGGTGGGTGCCGGAGGCATTATGTTTTCGGGTTGTCCGTCCGTCCGTCCCACTTCTCGTTACCGCGATATCTGAAGAATCATTTGAGGTAGGAACTTCAAACTTGGTACTAGTATGTATCCCCATATAAAGAGGAACTGATTAAATTTTGGGGTAAGGAGGTCAAAGGTCAGAGGTCACAGAGGTCAATTTACATGAAATTACATGAAATTCTTGGTTTTTAGCACCGTTACCATGATTTTTGAAGAACTGTTTGAGGTAAGAACTTCAAACTTGGTACCAGTATGTATCCCCATAGAAAGAGGAACTGATTATATTTTGGGGTAAGGAGGTCAAAGGTCAGAGGTCACAGAGGTCAATTTACATGAAATTACATGAAATTCTTGGTTTTTAGCACCGTTACCATGATTTTTGAAGAACTGTTTGAGGTAAGAACTTCAAACTTGCTACTAGTATGTATCCCTATACGAAGATGAACTGATTAGATTTTGGGGTAAGGAGGTCAGAGGTCACAGAGGTCAATTTACTTGAAATTACATGAAATTCTTGGTTTTTAGCACCGTTACTGCGATTTTTGAAGAACTGTTTGAGTTAAGAACTTCAAACTTGGTACCAGTATGTATCCCCATAGAAAGAGGAACTGATTATATTTTGGGGTAGGTAGGTAGGTCAAAGTTCAGAGGTCAGAGGTCAATTTACATGAAATTACATGGAATTATTGGTTTTTAGCCCCGGTACCGCGATATCTCAAGAACTATCTGAGGTGAGAACTTCAAACTTGGTACCAGTATGTATCCCCATAGAAAGATGAACTGATTAGATTTTGCGGTAAGTAGGTCAAAGGTTACAGGTTGCAGGTCTCAGCGGCCAATTTACACGATATTAATACAGTTTTTGGCTACATTAATACGATATCTCAAGAACAACAGATTATATTGCTTTATAGTCAGGAGGTCAATTAGTATTATAGGATTTTAGTGTTTTAAATCACAATTTCGCAATAACCATTTGATGAATGCGCATCAACTATATTATACTTGTAGGTGATCAGGAATTATCTGAATACAAGCGGAGGCATATTGAAGACGCAGTCGTATCTTTTGCTTGTTGAAAGAGGTTTTTAAAAGCTCAAATACTGTTTTGTCTGAACAAAGGACTGTATGTAAATTTGTTATACAATAACATTCATAATGGAACAGCTAGAAAGTGCTTCAATCTTTAATTTTCTGGTTGAAAAGGGTGATTTTGTTACATTTTGTGTGAAAAGACTAAGCCACCAGATGTACCGTCTTTTGTAAACAATTTTTTTTTCTTTTGCAAACAATTATTTTCTCTGGGATGCACCATTCCATTAAAAGACACTTTCATTGATTTTGTGTTTAGTTTGATTGTTATATAGGAATATCTAAAATCATGTTTATCATACAAAAACATTCATATATGCTCCACCAGCTAACATTTACTGTATTCTTTCTTTTTTTTTTAAACGTGATTTTGCTACGTTCTGTGTGATTTGTATGCTAAGACTAAGCTACAGTTTAGTACTACAGTTGTATTATGATTCCTACCATTAATTTTTTCATGATGAATATGAAATTTAGGTTATGGGACGTCTATTGATATGTTGTTATTGCAAATGATACAAGCGTAACCCAAATGATGCATGTTAGAACAAAACCCAACCTGCTGATATCTCACAGACAAATGTAACATGAGTAACCATAATGTGAGTAACCATGATATCTGTCAATTCTGAAAAAAAAATTATAGGTCCAGTGATATTCTAAGCCTGCCAGTGAAAGTCTTTGTAGCATATTTCTTTGAAAATGGTAAACTAATTTTTCAAGTTTTCCTAATTTTTAGGACACTTCATACCCCAGAAATGATGTCTCCTTTTAGTGATGCTTAGGCAATATATTAGGCAAACCTTAGGCAAACCAATATATGAATTACAAAAATATTCATCAAAAGAAAGAGCAAACAAATATTGATTAATGGAAATTTATTTATGCTGCAGTACCTTAAACTTTCTTGAATTTGGAATGAAATGAAATACACTTTTTGCAAATTTGAGAATAAAAAAAAAAGATTCATTTAGGCCTTCAGGACATCTTGGGTATCTTTGGGTTTTGAGTCCTTCTTGAAATTTATGCATGTCCAAATTTTGTAGCATTAGTAACCAACACATTAGTTGCGCTAGTAGTAAATAAAATTCAGTTTCTAAGGTTTTAAGGTACTCCAATATGTATGCATTGAGGTAACTGAAACTTAAGCCTATCTTTAGTTTTGGTAAATCTCCAAAAGTGCATGTCACTATTCCAATTCATTACTAGATTATATGAATGTGTGTGCGCTAAAACGGTTATGATGTGAAGGATAAGAAATAAAAGTGTGTTTTATTGGATAAATTTAACAATTTTCGATCAAAATTTATTTTAGCGGGTGCCCAATCAAAATGAAATATCTGCGTATTTTTGTCGTTAATATAAAACCCCTTCTCAACCATGGAATGGGCTGAAAATTTATAGTCTTTGTCTGTACCTTTCTAATAGCCAATTACTAAATTTTAAAGTAATTGTTCAAAGGGCTATTTTTAAAGAAAAATATTACAGAGAGAGGGCCCTAGATGCCAATTTAAATTCTAACGGTTGAAAAACTTCCAACTTTGAATTCTAGCGGCTGAAAAATCATCCAATGACCACTACACCTTTGTAATATAGGAATGTTAGATGATACTCAAGTATAATTCACATTACTGACCCTTTACCAAAGCTTTAGACAGGCATTACTTAGCTAATGCTTGTAGTAAGAGAATGTTTTATGTAACCATGCCCATTTGTGTAAAGGTAAGTTTTACATCATATTCATGGATATGGTTTGAAGGGGAAATCAAAGAATCAAGATTGTATAGACACAAAATAAAAGTTTTTCACAGAAATGATACAGTGTTTTCTGTGTTTTGTAGATGGAGTGAGGATGTGTCAAAATGCCTAATACCACATCTTATTTTATCATTATTTAAAATTGCTGTGTTGGCCTCTTGGACATTGAACGAGTAATATTAACTGTAAAATAATGATAGTTTTATTCAATACCAATGTGAACCATCAAATGATGTCCATTGATGTAGATAATACGAATGTCTTATGTTTAAAATAAATCTGAATAAAACCTTTTTCGGTTACAGTTCATCTAGATCGGTAATCTCACTATGATGGTAGCGGAAACTGTAAACCAATTTTTGTTTTTCTTCTTTTTTTCAATTTATTATAGTTGCAGAACATGATTCCAACAGATTTCGGCAGAGGCAAATCTGACCTGACTTTTTCTTGGGGGATATTCCGTTCCATTCCAGAATCTTCTGTGATTACAGTTAACCTATCACATTAAGAAATGGCCTAAAATTGATATTATCAAATTGTGAAATTATTAGGATCTAAGATTGGTTTATTTTAAAGACACTAAATAATGGCCATTTAACAGCAAACTCGTGCGTCATTCACTTAGGAGTAATTAGGTAGGGCTACCATTATGAGCAAAACTTGGGTGACAAAATAATTCCAGTATTAGAAGGGATAGTCTAGTCCGAAAACTAATTGGTCGGAATAAAAGTAGAACCAAAAAAGAAAGTTTCTGATTTTTTTATATTTAGTGCTTTTTATTTGTCAATAACTTAAAATCTTTGACATACTAGTAAGCAAAATGAAATACAGCAAATTCAATATCTTTTTACAAAATAGTGGATACATTTACAACTCTTAAAATACATAACATTTTTCATCTTCTTTCTCTTTGAAAGCAATAAAATGATATGTCAGAATTATTTATGGGTTTTTTTTAACTTGTTTCTTACGTTTGTAATCGATTACACGCAAATTGCGATAACGTCACAAGCGATCTTTTATCCCATTTGTTTAGTATCATCGGATGCAGAGATGCCAACTGTTCCTTTTTTGCAGTAATTTATATTGTTTTTAATTTTAAAAATACTGCAGGTTTCGTAAAAATATATTTCTCATAATTGTATTGTACACATTGTCTATTGCAGCAAAATGAAAATTCTATTTTTCTACCCAAAATACCTTTTTTCACCCCTAAAAATACTTGAATTCGTTTTATGAGGTTGACATCCCTGTTAATGAAGGAATAGATCAATCACATACAGGGCTTGTCTAGAATATATGTTTCATAATGCAGTGTATTGTGTCTAATTATTTTCTTAAGAGAAATATTTTGGTATCGTTTTAAATAAATATCTAATGGGAAAGGAGCTCATATGATACATAATCGCAAGTTGCCATTCTGCCAATTTCTATCTGATTAATTTTAATTAGGCCTACTTTCCCTTTAATAGTCCACATTCGCCAAATTTACTTCGGTATGTAAAACATTGCGCATGGCAGCTTTAGGGCTGAATTAAGTACAATTTACATCAATCATGACTGAAACAAGAGTACTACACAAAAGACAAACAAAACTCTGCTTTAGATACCGTATTCAAAGACTACTAACAGTAGGATTAAGAAATTGAATTTAACAAATAAGGATTTTGTAATATGGTTTCATCAATCTATCGGGGAGAATATTTGTTTCATAAATTATGATTAGAGCAAAGGAAATGAATTGGTTTGCACGCTTCCAAGGTATTGTGCGGTATAAGTAATTCACACCCCGGAGGGGGCGACCTGATTTTGGCGCCCCTAAGTTAAAGATCTATTTGACATCCCCTAACTTTATGGTCAATTTGGCGCCCCTAAGCTTGAAAATAAATTTGGTGCCTCCTAATTGTAAGATCAATATGGTGCCCCTTACTTTAAGAACAATTTGGTGCCCCTCCCATTATTTTTCTTTCCCCTCTCTTTTCCTTTTTTTTTCTTTTTTACCTTTCTTTCTTTTCCTCGCTTTTTTCTCTCACTATCTCCCCTTTCTCTTTTTTTCCTCCTCCTTTTTGGAGCCCCATCACCCCTATTCGGTAACCACTCACACAGATCTATATATAAAATGGCCACTAAGTAAGCGCGAAGGGGCGCCAAAAAGGGTAGAAAGTTGAGAAAAAGAGGAGGGAAAGAAGAGTGAGAAAAGAGAAAGATAAAGGGAAAATTTAAGGCAACAAAAATAGATGAGAAAGGAGAAGGGGGAAAAGGAAAAGAAAAAGAGAAGGATTAAACAGAAGAGGGGGATATAATAAGAAAAGACAAAAACAAAAAAGGAAAGAAAAATTAGTGAGAGGGGTGCCAAATTTACCTTAAACTTATAATAATAATAATAATAACGGTCATTTATAACGCGCTATTCACAAAAGAGTATCATAGCGCTTACAATTCACAATCAAATATACATGTATACAAAAGAACTCATGGGCACCATATTGATCTTAAAATTAGGTGCCTGAGAGGTGTCATATTTATCTTAAAATTAGGGGGCACCAAATGCATCTTACACTTAGGGAGGGGCGCCAAAATTGATATTAAAATTAGGGGCGCCAAATCGATCTTTGGGGGCACCAAACTGACCTGAAACTAAGGGGCGCCCACTGATCTTAAATTTAGGGGCGACAAATCAAGATGTAACTTAGGGAGGGGCGCCAAAGTAAGGGTGTACCAGTGGCAAAAATAACGGAATTAATTTTTTCACAGATATTGTATGTTCAAAGGAACATTGCCTTAATTAGCCCCTCCTAAAAGCAATAAAAATGACAGGTTTCAATTAATACTGGGTATTTTTATGGATTTTCAATAATTCACATTTTGATTTAATCTGAATTTTAAATAATTCCTAATAATTTATTATTTTCATTATTAAAAGTTGCCGATATCTGACAGATGTACATACCTCAGGAATGGGGGGCTTAGGGACGCAATTCCAAATTAGGTATCCCTTCCCTTCGAAATTACCCTTTTTATTTTTATTTTTATATCCTTATATAAGCAAAATCAGGTTAGCTTTATCAACTCTAATCAACTCTAATTTTGATGTTATTGGGACGAATCCCACCAAGTTTGCTCACAGCCCATTTGCATTTCAGGGAGAAAAAAAATATTGCCCCAGGGCACTTTGAGGAACTTCCTCTACATGCTACTTAATTGATTTTAACAATCTGAAATTTGACATTATTTATGATCCATATGATACATACGCACTTTCCGCTCGAATTGCCTGTTGAGTGAGATGATAATGTCATGATGGACTCAGGAGTATTACATGGGGTTTAAAATATCCCGTTTGCAAATCAATATAGACCTACAAAAAAAAATATTCTGCTCGCGCTTCACGCTCGCATTAATCGTTACATACGCATCTTCTTCATGATTACAAAAACTGCTTAGAATATTCAATTTTCGTGTCTAAATACATGAAATATCAACACATTTCAGCTTGCGCTTCGCGCTCTCATTATTTACTTAGGCCTTATGAGAATTATTATCTTGTTTGTAAGAATAAAGCTAGGAGGTACTTAAAACTTCAATGTTTAGGACTACCCCCTAAAGAACAACAAAAACAAAAATTAGCTTTTAATAATAGCCGATTGTGGAGAGGTAGATGAAAAAATCCCCCCCCCCCCCCCCCCCCCATTGGCGAAAGCTGGATCCACCCTTGGTTAAAAAATGACCATAATGGGTCCGTCCGTAGGCCTATATATATCCCCCTGGATTTACAACTGGGCGTTGTGGCGTGCGCTTGTAAACCAAGCTGACGGGGCAGTTACAAATTGACTTGGGTGCGGGTTCGAGCCCCGGTCACGTCTTTCGGATGGTGACGTTAAAGGTCGGTCCACACAGACGTAAATAATCATATCTGATTTATACACGTATTAAAACCTAACTATTCATTCATTCATTTTCGCCAGTGCCACCAATTAGACACGAGAGTGTCTCCTACAAATCTGCCAATATACAATATAGGCCTACACCTTATCTGCCGCGACGTGGAACCAAATCCGCCGGGGAACCATATCTGCAACGTCAAACCCGGCAGATATGGTTCCGAGGTAGAACGATATCTGCCGTTAGGAACGATACCTGCCGGCAGATACGGTATCTGCCGGAGAACCGTATGTGCCGCTACACCGGCAGCAATTAAAGAAGACCGAATATCATAACATTCGGGCAGTGAGGTATCCGAATATTCTCGAATTCCCCACCGCCCCCCGACAGAGTCCACAGACTAAAATTTGACATAAGCTGGTAGTATGGGTGTAGCCGGTGAACACTCAAAAAAGTATAAAAGCTGACATCATAGCTGGTAGGAAAATATCACCTGACAACCCTCAAAAAAAAAATGGAAACGCCCCCTCCCAAGAAGGTGGTAGGGTCTAATTGAAACAATTTCATTTTATCGGTCAGAATCTTATCTTTTGTTACTTTTAATGAAAATTCAACTATAAAGTGTGCACCCCATAAAATTTCTTTGTTTAAAAAATAAATCTTGTGTTAGAAGGGGACGCCCTTTCCTCAGCTTGCTCCACTAGAAAAAAGTGCTTCGGGCATGGTGGGCCTCGGGGCTTTAGTGTGCACCAAATAATTAGATTTCCATGTTTCAAAAAATGGTCAGCGTTCCATATTGCCAATACATCGGTGTAGTGGCAAAATTAACCGGGGGGGGGGGGGGGGCTGAGCTGCATGGGTGGACCACCCCCGCCCCACGGTGATGATGATGATGCTCTGATAAAACAAAACTTTAAAATAAGTTCCCCATTTTTTTTGGGGGGGTGGGCCTACAGACCTAGTGCATCGGTTTATTACAATACACATAGAAGAAGATAAGGCCCTTATTCCCCTTTTCCTTTTATGAGATAAAACTATTAGAAACTTATTGTATCCGCTTATTTTACCCTTTTTTACCTTTTTTTACGTTATTGTCGGTCTATCGGACCTTCTAACTATCGGACCCCTACTGAACCTTCGGACTATCGGACCCTTTTGCCGATTCAGTCTATAGAACCTTCTGTCTATCGGACCTTCTGACTATCGGACCCCGTTGGACATTCGATCTATAGAACCTTCGGACTATCGGACCCTCCACCGATTCGGTCTATATAACCGTCTGTCTATTGGACCCTCTCGTACATTCGGTCTATCGAACCTTCTATCTATTGGGCGTCGGTCTATCGGACCCGCTAACTATCGGACCTTCTAGCTATAGGGCTGTAACCGGATAAATGTGTAGCGACTTACGTTAATGTACATGTATAATTATGTACTTCACAAAAATATCCAAAATGGCTACCATTTTTGTTTTCATGGAAGTTCATTTTTCAGAACCAGTTTGAACTTGTTTTTCAACCTACCGTAATTTTCCATTACGTCATGTCTAGACAAGCCTATGTTTATTCATGTTTTTCTTGTCCTGGTAATTTTGATCAATCATTAATTTGTTTATATCGCGTCTAATTTTACGCGATCGTATGCCAATCGTCGATCTCCTTATTTCACTGCGGTCAACCAATCAGCGTTGGATTTTTCTCTCGCCGGTGCGCATTTTTCACCTCGCGTTTGGCATCTCGATTTTGTCTTCACTCCCGCACCAACTACGGTCGAGGCATCATCTCCCGTCCATCATGTGGTCGAGTCTTCAACTTTCTTCTCAACTCCCGCACCAACTATGGTCGAGGCATCATCTCCGTCCATCATGTGGTCGAGTCAACTTCTCACTTCATCTTTTCAAGCTTCTCTGGTTGTGGTTTACCTTCGGCAGTAGTTTCAGTCTACCTTCAAGACTGATCCGTTTGGTGGCCGTAGCTAGTTACAAGCTCCTCATCATCAGCATGATTTTGTTCCTCATCGACGACGAACGACTCACTGCTTCGTCACGTCTTCTGAACTCATGCTATCCCTCATCGACGACGAGCGACTCACTGCTTCGTCACGTCTTCTGAACTCGTGCTATTCATCAATTCCGAGCCCCGACTCATGCACTGGCTCTCAGAACGACTCATTTTCGGTCCATCTACGGGCAACTCACCGTCCCGCGGACCTGCTACTATTAATCCATCAATTTCTGTTCCTCATCGACGACGAACGACTCACTGCTTCGTCACGTCTTCTGAACTCATGCTATTCTACAGTTCAGAGTCCCGACTCACTGGCTCTCAGAACGTCTCATCTTCGGTCCATCTTCGGGCAACTCACCGTCCCGCGGACCCGCAGCTATTTATCCATCAATTTTTGTTCTTCATCCATATCGACGGCGAACGACTCACTGCTTCGTCACGTCTTATCTTCGGGCAACTCAGCGTCCCGCGGACCAGCAGCTATCCATCAATTCATCCATCATGGACCTGCGACTCTTTAGTCCCGTATCAGCGGTCTTTTACATCAAGTCTCCGAGCGATCATCTCGCGAGCCCCTTTCGTCTCCGACACTCGTCGTCGAGCGCCCTTCAGTATTCATTTACGACTGGCGTAGCGAGATCATGCAGACTCGTAAGTTACAGCCAGCTATTTATAGACTTTGAACTTTAATTGAACTCTGAACTCTTAATTAACCGAAGCAATTCTTCGTGGACTTTTAGTCTGTCTAGTATCATTTTCTGTTTCCATGTAAAAGTTAAATCTATTGACATGTCAATTCATTTATCATTCTCGTATTTCATTTGTGCAATATTTCATTACCACCGTCACTGACACTGCGTTGTCAAGATATATTGCTTCATAATAAAAAAAGGGAAAAGGGAATTACTTTTGGTATGGATTTTTCATTCTATTGTCGGCATCAAAATTAAATCGTAGCCTAAAGTAGTTGTAAATCGTAGTTTTAATCTTCATACCAATATTTCATCACATTCACACTTACCAAAATTCCCAACATTTTTCCTAAAAGTGTATTCAAAATTAGGTTAATATGGGTATGAATCATTCTGTAAAGGTGAATATTTGTATAACCTCTTTGTGTGCTTAAGAGTGACAACCATTCACTTCTAATGAAATGCTGCTTGATTAATTGATCCTATCTAATAGGTCACAAAATAGGGTAGAAAATTACTTAAAATGTATTCGCCCACCGTGCACTATACGTTCGACTACGATTTGGGAAATAGATCGCAATAGCATTAAATATACGCATTTTAACAAATAAAATCTACCTGATTCAAACTCTGAACGATAATATGAATACTCAACAGCTTGCTACGAACCATCGTGTGATCACGTTCACGTCACGCCGTCACGTTACACGACCTTTCGTGAATACTAAGCCCGAAATTCACGATGGGAAGGGTGTAACATTTGTGAAATACCCCCTCTTATATTGACAAAGTGTCGGGTTCGAGACGTGAGTATTCGTAGATTTGCAATACTTTTTTTAAATTAAGTGTCGGGTAAACAATTCGCCAATAAGAGAGGGGTATTTCACAAATGTTACACTCAACCCTTCGTGAGTTTATGGCTAGTATTCACAATATGTCGCGTAATGTGACGTGAACGTGATCACACGATGGTTCGTAGCAAGCCATACTCAACATAGGAATTTGGTGCAATGTCAGCCTTATATCACAAATAAGGGCCAAATCAGCTTCACATTCGTAGACAATCGCATGACTGCTCTGGCGTCACTAAGATTGGGAGCCGATTTAGCCTATAGTTTCGATTTTAATATCTATATGAATATTCAGAACCGCAATCCAACATAATGTGCTCAACTGCTTATATCACTGTTTCTGCGAGACATGCGCAAGACATTCTCCAAACTGTCGGAATCTGTTCGGGTTTCACGGATATTTTTGCGAAAATCACGCACGTCGTGAGTAGGTCGTGCGCATAATGAAGCTTTTTAGACATTTTCGAGAGCAAATCACGACCCGGGATGCTAAAAACGTTCGGAAGAAATTTCAAACTTGTTTTTATAATACCGCCGAACTGAAAATGACTCCCGCGAACAATAATATTGACGACGCTTCCGAACCCACGCGCATGTTTGGTGAACTTTTGGGGCCTAAAATTCGAATGTTGGACTTTGCCATTTTTCTTCATTCGCGTCCTTCGCGAATCGTTTGCTTGCCCCGTGAAAACCCACTTCAGGCCGTCGCACACGAGACGTTACTTAAATTGCGACATTCAGGCATATAAATGCACAGAACAGGTCCAAGCGCTATCTCTATACCCACACAGACGAAACCCCTTGAAGCAGGGTCTAGCTCAAGGTTTCCGATTTGTCTGGAAATCGATTTTTGAATGAACACTGGCGTAATGAATAATCTACACTCACCAATGAGTGCATACAATTCACCCTTATCCGCTGTTACTTTGTATTATATTCCACATACTAAGAATCTTGCTGTTAGATTGGTCAAAAGGTAATCACGTGATAAAACGTAGTTTCCCCATATCAATCGACCCGGAAAGAAAGTTCGTGACCTTGACGGAATAGTACTTATTTGTTTCCCTAAACTCTTCAGTCCATTATAGAGTCACAATGCGTTATCAATATTTGGGTACGCGCGAAATGAAAGTGCGTGACCTCTATGAATAGTCAATTGAAAAGTGCGTGACCTTTACGAATAGCTCTATAGGCGTACTAAAAAGCGCGTATTGCCCAATCGCGCGCTTAAAATGATCAAACAATTGTGAGCACCCAGGTAGGGGTCCGGTTTATGGGGGTTTATAGTGGTTTTAACATATTTTGTGAATTTATTCGGGCCTAAATCTTAAATGTTTTTTTGAGAAGTAGAGAATAATTGTCTTTCTCGTACCAGTTAAATGTTCAGATGCGGAATATAAAGCAAATAATCACATTTTGATTTCTGGCGATGAGACGTACTGTCACTTCCTCGACGATCTGAATGTATAACGCTATCTATCAGTAATCATTTGCTTACTATTTAATTTGTCTATAGGGTGTGTTTATCGGGGCGATTCTACCTTCTAATCGGCGACTCAAGTCCCTGATTAGCTTACCAGTTACCGGCCTTAACCCTCGATAAACACGAACGCGACTTGATTACCGGCCTTAACCCTCGATAAACACGAACGCGACTTGATTACCGGCCTTAACCCTCGATAAACACGAACGCGACTTGATTACCTCATTAGCTTACCAGACTTGAGTCCCGCAAAAAGGTGGGATTTGATTACCGTTTGAGCCAGATACGCGACTCTAGTACCGGCGATAAACACAACGCGATTTGATTCGCGAATACATTTCGCAACTTCACACTCCCTTTTCCGGTTAGGACGAAAGCGCGCGCCTACGTACTAGCCTACTAGCTAACTAAACGGTGATACGACATATGCTCCGCCGACATATGCTCCGCCGACAACTGCTCCGAAAAATGCGACAAGTGCTCTGCGACAAATGCTCCGGGACAATTGCTCCGCCGATATTTGCTCCGCCGACACTCGCTCCGCCGACAGTTGCTCCGCCGGCAGTTGCTCCGCCGACATTTGCTCCGGCGACATTTGCTCCGCCGAAATATGCTCCGAAATTGGGACGTTTGCTCCGCCGACAAATGCTCCGCCTATAAAATGCAAATGGAGAGAAAGAAAGGGAAACCAACATTTGCTCCGCCGACAACTGCTCCGCCGAAATATAATAATAATGATAATAATAAGAAGAAGAAGAAGAAGAAGAAGAAGAAGAATGTATTTATATAGCATTTTCCATGTGCATGTTCAAATGCGTTTTACAATGAATTATCAACGGAACAAGTGAGTTTTAAGATTTTTGGGGTTTTTTTTTTTTGAAGACAATGAGGGATTGCTGGTTAGGAGAGTTTGGGGTAGTTGAAATATGCTCCGAAATTACGACATTTGCTCCGACGACATTTGCTCCGCCGACAATTGGTCCACCGAATTATGCTTTGAAATGACGACATTTGCCCTGCCGACAATGGCTCAGAAGACATCTGCTCCTCTGAAAATTCCTCCGGAAATGCTCCGGGAAAATTGCTCCTCCGATACTCAACCTATATTTCTTCCACTGACAATTACTCCGCCGACAATTGCTCCGCTGAAATTATGCTCCGAAAATAGCTCTCGGGCTAAATTTTCTGAATCCTAAAATGATGTGATGAATTACAGTTTGAAGTAATTATCTTTGTAAAGTATATAAAATTTCAAATAATGAAGCACACCAGCGCGAGCTGGGGTCGGCGGATGGTTATGTTGAACTATTCCTGCTGCGTTCCCGTAAGCCGGGGGGCCGTTGGTGGTTATTGCCCCACTGCAGTGGCAGCTTCTCTGCTTCTCGCACTGCCATCTTATCTTTCCATCCTGCAACCTCCTTTTTATCACGTAAAGGTGTCCCTCATATCCAAGCTTGACACCTCCCCTGATATTATCAAAGACTTCCATTCCTTTACCAGCTTCAAACCTCTTTTTAAAGAAGTAATTGCACTTTGCAATAATCGAGGAGGCGAAACCACAATAACTTCTATCAAGTATCAAGATCTATGTAATTGCTAGGCTCAACTCGGTCATTATAACCCCGAAAAATTTCACAAGAAAATATGGAAAGGCCAAACAAGATACAAGAAGAAAACGCAAAAAAATACCGTATAAGGATGATAGAAAGACTATCATCAGCATCATACACAGACCCTTTTTCCGGGGGGGGGGGGGGGGAGGACGCGCAAACATTTTCGAAGAACCTCAAGAGAGAGAGAGAGAGAGAGAGAGCGCGAAGCGACCGAGCGGGTAACAGGGGAGCTTTTGCTTGTGAAATTGAAGGATTTTTAGTTTAAAAAAATGTAAGTTTTCAAAAATTTCTGGTGGCAACCGTGGGCATAGGAAGGTCGGGCTAGACAAAGGATCGGGTGGGGGCTCACCCCCCCCCCCCCCGAACCTTTGTCCGATCCCGGTGGAGTCTGACGTTCTTACGCCGGAGGGGCAGCCCCCGCTGCCTACGGCCATGAATATCATACTGTAGAAGGATAAAAACAATGAAAATTGAGAGTAAACTCTCTCATAAAAAGAATAACATCAGGCAAGATAGAAGGATAAATAAATGCATATATGAAAGAGATGGAAAGACGAAAGGATAAGGCTCGAAGGATATAAGGATATTGGAAGATTGTGCAATTGAAATTTCATCTTGTCCATTTTTGGGGGAGGGGCTTTAGCGACTTTTTGAGGGTCATTTAGCCCCAAAGCCCCCCCCCCCCCCCCCCCCCCGTAGAGCCGTTCCTGGATAAATAGTCAGAATAACAAAAGGAAATAACTAAGATAAAATATAAAAGAAAAGCAAATAATAACATAAGCAAAGATAGAACGAGAGAAGGATAAAGCAAAGAATAACATAAGAAAAGAGAGAGAAAAGAAGATAGAGGGAAAAAAAGAATAACATATTAAAGAAAGATATATATTGGAGCATAATTCGGCGGAGAAATTTTCGTCTTTGTTGCGGAGCAAATGTCGTTATTTCGGAGCATATTTCGGCGGAGCAATTGTCGCCGGAGCAAATGTCGGCGGAGCAACTGTCGACGGAGCAAGTGTCGGCGGAGCAAGTGTCGGCGGAGCAAGTGTCGGCGGAGCAAATATCGGCGGAGCAATTGTCCCGGAGCATTTGTCGCGGAGCACTTGTCGCATTTTTCGGAGCAGTTGTCGGCGGAGCATATGTCGGCGGAGCATATGTCATGGAACCAACTAAACAGCACATACTGGGCGCGGTTCGGAGAAATTGAAAAAGCGCGCGCCGGGATTGACCTTTACTTCCTAGGTCATTTAGCTGGATCCATGTGCGATGCAAAGAACGGGCTATCCCAGTTTTGAGTCGCGACGATAAACACGGCATAACCGCATTCATGGGCGCGATCGTATCCGCGACTCTACTCGCGAATCAAGTACCCTTTTCTAATTTCTAGAAAACGATAAACACACCCTATGTTTTGTATCCAACACGATGCGCGCACCAGTATGATTTTACATGTTAAACAAGTAGCGCGTCCACCAAAACAAATGCGCGTGCGCGTAAAAATTGGGGTCATATAAGGGTCATTTGTACCATGAACTACTAGTAATTACGAACTGGCTTATTCCATTCCAACGGGCCTAAAATCAGACCCTATCAGCATTGCGATTTTGGGTTTGAGGTTAGATTCATGGTCGGGTTAAAGTTTGGTATAGAGTTGCATCCAGGGTCAAGGTTAGGAATTCGCATATACAGTAGGTAGTTGACCGCTGACAACAGGTGCGTCTGTTTAGACACTTCTAGTTATTAAGTACAGTTATGATTTTCACATTTTCCTTTTTTGTTGTTTTTGAGCTGGTGTGGGATAACTCCAGAGTTATATATGGCAACTCTCGCATGAAAACTATTGCATATAAAATACGGAAACCCTGAGGAGCTGAATTTTTATAGTTGTTTGTGGTTTCATTATTCTTAAACAATATTTGATAATCAGTATGATTAGTACTGAGCTATCATGGTTTTAAAGGGAATAAATGTTCTACTTTAATATGAGAAGCATATATCACTAGGGCGAAACTGGATGGCGTCACTCTTCTTAATACACAACATTACATAGAGAGAAAAAAAAACAGGAACCGGTCCCATCTCACTTCTCTTACATCTTATTTTCGGGTATCATAGCCTGGCAGACCTCCGGATTAAATGCTTGGATTGACCAAACTCACTTCAGCTTCTGATTAAAATGACAACTCTGGTTCTAGGTTTATTCATTTCTCCAATTATATTTCTTTCATATAAACATTAAAATATGCTCCTCTCCACCCAGGTGTTAAATGGGTTCCCGGTAGGATGCGAAAGTCATTGTGGTTTGATCAGCATTGTGAGCGTCTGTAAAAGGCGCCTGACTGGTATGCTCCCCAAGGAGCGGAGAAGGTGCATACATTGTGTGCGGGCAACCCATGAATATGATGACCGGGGTAATACAGGGTTGGAAAAAAGTCTGGAATATTTTTTTGGCGATGAGTATGTCTGATTTTAAATGCTAGTTTCTACTATATTGTGATGAATAATTCATCCAAATCGGATTAACTGTGTTGAATGAAGTCTACTGTTCCATCTTGTACCAAAGATTACGTAATATTGTTAAACATGTTACAATGGCTGACCAATGAACCACATGTTGTCAGATTTGCTCTATTTGTGTTTGAACATCTTGTTATACATTTCTGTACTTCACGTGGAATTTTGAAAAAGCTACGTGCAGTTTGCAGTCATTTTGAGGACTTCGGTATAGCAATTAAACTGTATCTGATTATTTAACTTTTTCGTTAGACATTTGCAAAAACAGCAAATATACGCTTCCGAATTCCAAGTGGACCTCTGCACTGTGTGATAAGCCTGATTTTTAATGTTGTGCTTTTAAAGTTAAAAAGGGACACATATCTTTTATTTGAACCTCAAAGAAGAACTTAAAATGACGAGGGATATGTTTAAGACAAGAAATAATTCTTGGAATAAAAATATTCCAAACTTTTTTCCAACCCTGTAATATATCTGTAAAGCGCTTAATAGAGACATCACAAATGTATTAGGCGTTATATAAATTAACAATATTATTATTATTTATTATAGATAAAATTCCATTCATTTTTATTTCCATAAATTCTTTTATCAATATGAGCAGCTTATGCATCGCAAATAAAGATAAAATGGAGGGAGCTTCTTATTTGGTGTTCGGAATGTACTGACATTCGGAAAAAAATTAATCTAGTCAATGTTATGGCATCAATATTCGCCACTCGGGCAGAGTCTGAAGTACCCATTCCTACAAATCACGTGGAGGTGCACAGGGACCAAAATCAAATGAATCTATACGCATTTATGAAGAAGGCAACATACTTTCTGGGTGCAATTGCTGTCCAAACACTTGATATTTGCAATGACATTATGGCCCTGTGCCAAAAACTCATCCCTAGAAGCATCTTGAAAACGTTGTGTACTCATAGCGGCATTCGGAAATATTGTAATCATTCAAAATTTATGTCTCGTTAACGTAAATCAACCTTGAAGGCCGCCTCTGCTGAATACTGATAATGCCCCCCCCCCCCCCCCGGCGACCGCATAGAGTTACATACACACTTAACTGTATATATGAAGCTAAAAAATAATGATACATGTGTAGCCCCTCTTATGGTGCCACATAATTAGAATAATATCAATAACTTAAATATGTTAAAATAAATTCCTCTTTTAGTATTGTACTGTACCCCCCCCCCCCCCCAGTCTTTGCACAGACTGAGGGAAGGGTCACTGAGAGTTCATGAACTCTGTAGAGAGAGAGGAAGAGAGAGGACCATTGGTCCTTGAGCATTTTATTTACGATCTTGTTTACATCACCAACATCTGGTACTTTAATCACTGACCAGTGGTGGTGGTATAATCCCAACAAAAGAATGTTATAGGAAGCTTTGGTGGACTCTTCCATTTTAGCCACCACATAGGGGTGAATTATTAATTAATATGTCATTATCACCTACAATTATATATATCCATGCAATTATTACTGTTTACACTGTGTATCATGTATTACATTGCTTTGTAAAATGTTTACAGTTTTATATTTCTTATAGAGATAACCGAGGATCAATAATTTATAACCTTTCATTAATATACACACCCCTTCTTTAATAATAATGGTATTGCCGAAAATATCATCATCCAGAACTTCTGGAGGCATTTTCCTCATTCCTAACTTTTGAAGACGGAGTGAGAAGGCATCCTCCAAATATTCACTCTCAAGTAAATTCTGTTTTCCTGATTTTTCAGGTAAGATCCAAAGTCATTCTTCTATATGTTTCAGCATTTATTATAATTAATCGCTTACTTTAGAATATCTCTATCATTGTTGAACACAATGGATGTTATAGATTTAAAGTTTGATTTTAAAGATGCTTTTCGAAATTAAGTTTTACACCTTTGATGTTTTGGCAATTTCTAAATTGAAGATATTATGAAACTTACTTTTATATCTGATGATGGATATTATTTTATAATTTACATACATCTTTATTAGTAAACATTTGAATTTCATATAAATGTTACTAACCATTCCCATTATTGTTCATGGTCAAGCACATGTTGTTCAGTATTGTCTCGCCGCGCTTGCATCGGAGCGTTTTGTATTCTAGTCTTTTGAACTAAGCGTCAAAAGAAATTAAGCTATGCTAAAACAAAGAAACGGCATTACCCTGGTCAAGCAGATAGATCGAGTTCTCTATCTGTAGCAGTACTGCCGTGCGAACTCTAATGTATGTGTTCATAAAGACTCTCCTGAATAATATTGTGCTAGACCATTTCTCAAATTGCATGCGTTATTGTATTACCAAATTACTAATCATAGTTGATACAAAATATTTGGATGATATATTTGATATTTTAAATAATTAAGTCATGTTCATGATTATATAAGGATTCCTAACTTTTGAAGACGGAGTGAGAAGGCATCCTCCAAATATTCACTCTCAAGTAAATTCTGTTTTCCTGATTTTTCAGGTGATGGTCATCTGACCACTCCGCAACAACTATGTCTATCATGTCTATTCTGCACTGAGACCCTCATTTCTTAATTATGCTAGTGTAGGAATAAGTATGTTATTATTTTATTAATGTAATTATTACATGTATATGTTAATAATTAAGCTATTATGTAAATAATAGCGTAAGGCGAGTGATATGAACAGTATGTTCATAAAGTAATAAATAATTATGTAACTAGAAGTTACAACCATGTCATTTTTTGTAAATATTCTGTAAATATGTTTATGTAGTTTATATAGTTTAATATTAAAGGAACATATATCCTTTATATTACTAGTATGCTAGTTTATTTTATTGTGTATTACATTAGTTAATAACATAGTGTGAATGTTGTTGATTGATGGTGATTGATTGTATTATATGTGTTGTCATAACTCTGTATTGTAGACGGGCTAGAGTGGGGAGTTAATTTATATACAATTCCGCTGCGCATATGTTTGATAATCTGAAAGATCCTCCCCCACCCAAAAAGTCCGCGTGCTACACATGTATAACTCTATGCGTGAAACATAGTACATGCAGTACATATACACATGCACGTGTTGTGCGAACGAATTACACGTTAGTCTAGTTCTGGACTCTTTTTATTGATTTTTTTATTCGCCGACTATACGCGATAAGCCGAGTGATGGCACGATCGCGAGAACCTGTTGGCCCCGAAAAAAGAGTCCAGTGCAATTGCTCCACGCTGACGACTTTCCCTGAGATTTTTCAGGGAGAGCAATTAAAATTGGCCGCACCTCCCCATGCTAAAGCGCTAGTGAACTTTGGACCCCTGACGTCAGCGTGGAGCAATTTCACTGGATTCTCTTTTGCTCGGGCCATCAGGTTTCCGGATCGCGCCAATTACTCGGCATAATACGTACAGTCGTCGAAAAAAGAATTCAGTAAAGAGAGTCCAGAACTAGACTAATTACAGTATGTTGTTGCGCCGTTTACATTAAAGCCATACATGCGGATATGGCCTTGGAGTACACGTCACGTTGTTCGCTGGCAATTCACCAGTTGTGGTTTCCCCCCTTCACGGGTAAAGGGTATGGGTTGGGGCATCATAGAAGGTACTTCTTCGTGCTTACGGCAGTGCGCTGTTTAGAAATGAATTTATGAAATATGGACGGCAGGTCAGCCCTTAAAAAGTGCCTCCCAACCCTCTAAGAACCATTCCCCGCCATGGGATGGGTACCAGAAGGTGGGGACCGAAAGAGCCAGGGGGAGCGCCTATTCGAACCAACAAAAAAAGGCCCCAAATCCTTAGCATAATATATATATATAGATGACATTTCCTGAAATTCTAATTTACCTGATCTGTTACCGTGGAAACGGCCCTAGCGGGCACACCCATCACTAACTTTATGGCAAACAAGCAGATTCTGAAAGCTGAGGGTCCAAGCTTATAGCAAAACATAATTTTAAAAAATGATTAAGGGAAGAGGAACGTTTGCGGTTCTCGAAAGTCAACGCGTCTAGCACTGAGACTGCCTGTATTTTGTACTTTTGTCCCTTTTCTAAAATGGCGGCGGTACTTTCTAATCTGGACGTGAAATTTCTTTAGTGAGCCCTCTAGTGTTCTGGGTATGTGACTCTATGGTTTTATCACAATTAAGTTGCAGTTTGTTTACATCAATCCATTCGCTAACCTTTTTAAGTTCATTGTTAAAATTTCGGGTAGGCATTCCACATATTTATGCTTACAAATATGTTAGTGTCATCTGCAAAATGTATAACATTTAAGAGTGGAGAAACTGAGTGCAATATACAGCGAAAGAAATGGACTATGAAATGGCCGTAGCTTCTATACTTCTCTTTTATTCAATCAAGCTTTCGATCTAAAGATCTTCATCACGACGACTGTGTAAACAAAATACATAAGTACAATATGATGGCTGAAATAAAAAAATATATAAAATAAAGTAAAGTTTAACTCTTGATTACTTATAATTTGGTTATCATTAATGTTAAAATTAAATCGTGATGAACTACTTCTCGTTCTCTACTGCTAAACACATTATTCTAGTAAAACTGCTACTACCCGGGACGTATCTGATCTTTCTTCCAAATATATCTTTATAATAACTATCAGCACCATAATTGCTTATTACATATTTAAAATCAGCATAAAAGTGTGACAACAATTCATTTATATATGTGTATGTGATCAAACTGAGAGTATAGAGTAATTAATAAGTATAGACAATGAGAACAAAAATTTACCATGTATAGAGGTTCAGAGTACTAAGAACTTCATCCCGTCTTTGATGAAATCAACGGGTTTTCCATGAATCTATAGAGCAGTATTAACAAATTGTGTTTAATAAATTATATGATATATATGTATGTTATTATAGATAACATTTCAGTTAGGTAAGTGCATGTTCTGAATTAAGTCAATGCTTGTAGAGTAACTAGGACATCAGAAAAAGGTCTACGATATACGTTAGTATACTATCACATCGATTTATAATCGTTATAGTATGTCATAAAACATAATTATGTATAATGGAAAAAAAAATATATATATATAGTATAATTCAATACAGGTGAAGTATACCATCAATATAATGTAGTAAAGCATATGGTACGTACGTTGCGTGGGTTATATACGAATGTACGTGAACTTCTTATGTAAACTATATCAGTATCAGTTGTTCGTTTCTGAGTTCTGAGTTGTTACAACTCAAAACAAATCAGGACAATATAATAAGGACACATACAGCAGATAATGATCGATACATATAAGAAAATAGAGCAAAGAAATAGTACAAAATAATACCTGTAAACTTGTCTTGCTTGTGTGGGAATGTGGCGTCATGCTGAGTGTATGGATTGAGTAAACGGGTGTGAGGGTGAAAGGTTATTGGTTATTTTTTATTTCATTTTTTTAATTATTTTTTTTCTATTATACAAAATTATGTTTTATGACATACTATAACGATTATAAATCGATGTGATGGTATAAATGGATTGTAAAACTGTACAATAGGTATATTTTGTAGGGATACATGATATCATCCAAATTATTTATTCTTATTTTGTGTAATGCTAGCCCCTCCGTACATTTCTGACAGACCCCCTATTTTTCACTTGGATTGGTCCAATGAACTTGCCAATGCAACACCCCTATTTTTCCTGAATGGAACATTCCTATTATGCGTGCTCTGAAAAGGGGTCAATAGGGTTTACATGTATGAACAGAGAAGAAAATGAAAGTTTTGACCCAAGAAAAGTAAGATTTTTAAATGATTTAATTTGTGAATTTAGGGGTGGAAAAAAGAATTACTTTTAATGTTTTCATTGAAAGGATACATTAGAGAACATATTTTGTGTAGAAATTAATTGTGTAGGATGAAGAGAAGGTATGATAAAATGGTGATAAACATGCATGAAGGTATAAAAGTCTGACTTTGCCTTATTTTTGGGTGGCCAGACAAGGGGGAATGTACAGAATGGGTGGCAAAATAGGGGTTAAAATCAAAATCTTTCATCTCAACAAATTTCAAGAAACCACATTACTCTTCCTCTCACCGCTTTCAATCTTGAGTTCATCTTCGTGATAGGCTGCATAGCCCCTAGAATATTACATGAAGAAGAAGAGGCGTTTGGATTCTACGGCTATTTTGTGAGGCAATACCATTTTCAACATGTGCTACTTGCAACCGCAGTCATGCTTAAAGCAGCAAGACTTTTGAGTATGTCGGCTTCGTAATCAGTAATCACCTTTGTTGACAACGCACGACTGCTCTCGCTTTCAAAACGAAGACAACATAAATGAAACGGACATTATATGGGAATCCGTCATGCACAAATTTATCGATGCTTCAAGCATGACTACCATTGCAAAAGCATCAAATTTTGAAAGTGGCATTCCTCTCAAAAATAGCCGTCAATGCCTCACCAAAACTTGATGATATTGGTGTCAATTTACTCGGAATGGAATTCCTACCAAACACACACAAAAAACACTAATGATATTGTGTCAATGATGTCATTGAAATTGCAGATCTTAGGTGTTGCGTTTTTCAGGGCAATCCTGTAGAGAGAGAAAAACCTAGCAGGAACCGGTCTATCTCACTACTCTTGCATCGTACACATCTTTCTTCGAGTATTATGGCCTAACAGACCTCCGGATTAAATGCTTGGATTGACCAACCTCACTTCAGATTCTGTTTAAAATGACAACTCTAATTCTAGGGTTTATTACTTTCCATGATAGTATTTCAAACAAACATAAATTTTACATGAATATGCATTTATTTTATATACAATTCTATTCGTTTTTTTGATTTTGTTCAATTCTTTTACCAATGATCAACTTATGAATTATAAATAAAGATAAAATGGAGGGAGCTACTCAGAGGCCATGCTTGTAGAGTAAAGGGCTTAGGATCTATTTTGTGTATCGAATTTAATACTGACCTTCGGAAAATTGAGCATCCATGAAACAATTATTCCTAACTCTTTTAATATGACTGTGTTTAATTAGTGGTAACTCTTCTTCGAAGGATGGACTGTCATGGACATCAATGCGAAGAAAGGTGTGGTCCTAATAATAACATCAGTCATTAAAAAAAACGTGTCCACAAAATAGTTGGTTATAATGTCAACATAATTATGACGATCGAAGGGAGTAACTAAGCCATTTTCAGACAGTTATGATTATAGGATTATACGTTAGTTCCTTCTTTCATTTAGCTTGAACCTTTCTTTCTTGATATCAATAGGATCATTTCGTTCTCAGTTCGATCAAACTCCAAGGCTCTAACATATCATTTTTTGAAGCACTGACGTAAGGTTTTCAAGCACAATCCTCTCGCCTCAGAGTTTGTCAGCAAGTACAGTAAGGGCTGTACCCATGTGTTGCTAACTGACAGCTTTCGAATGAGGGTCAGGGAAGAGGGTTTCATCGATGTCACCAGGGATATCAGGAAAGGTATCCATACAACACAAAAGAAACCTGTCAGGAGGAAAATCGTGAGGAACCCTTTCATACGCCTTCGGTGTCGTCGATCACGAATTAGGTTCATTTCACCTACGACATTGACTTCAGGATTGGCAGGAGTACCACCACGATCACGAATCCCTGTAGGCTTATCGTTAGGACGAAGGTTTCCATGAATGGCTACGTTTCTTACCTGACGCACAATGAACAGTATTCTGATGTAGATGACTGTCGTGAATACGACGGTTGCACAAATGGGGAAAGCCGTGATCATTGTGTGCGCTACCGATGTCCATTGAGCTGTTGCACTAACAGTTTTGCTCAGACAACGTTCTATTAAGAGTTTTATGAAGGGTGAATCTGGGATTGGCAGGTATACCCCACATATCAGCGCGATGATGAGGTACGTCGTTGCAAGTGTGAGGTAGAATCTTGTTCTGGTTACAATCGTGTAATATCGTAGTGGTCTTGAGATGAGAAGATAGATGTTGAAAGTAATTCCACAGAGGCAAACCATTACGGACACCAACGACACATAATAAACAAAGGCGAAAGTCATGATTATAATGGTACAGGTTTCTTTACTTGCAAGTAAAAACCAAAGAATGAGCCAGATGTTCCAACTGATGCCTAAAATCATATTCCACACGGCAAGAATCTGGTGGAGAGCTCGCGTGTATTCCTGGAGCTCTTTTTGGTGATATATTACAATCAGTTGTATCGCGTTCACAATCGTGGAAAGAAAAGCTGTAACCAGGTAGAAACTTTCTATCTGGTCAATGTTTTTAGCATCAGTATCTGCCGCTCGGGCTGAGTCTGTAGTAGCCATTTCTACAAGCCACGTGGAAGTGCCCAGTGACCAAAGTCAAATGAATCTATACGCATTTATAAAGAAGGCAATATACGTTCTGGGTGCAATTGCTGTCCAAACACATTCAAGTTTTTATTTAGAAGATGAGGAATCACATTTAGCCCTGTGCCGAAAACTTGTCCTAGAGGCATCCGTGAAAACGCTGTGTACTGATAGCGGCATTCGGAGTTAAAAGCTGGGTATTGTACTTTTTCATTGGAAATATTAGAACATTCAAAATACATGTCGTGTCGGCTTAAATCAACCTTCAGGTCCGCCGCTGCTGAATACTTTTTAATGAAATAATAAACATTTCATGAGCATTTTTAATCTCGTGATTGCCAAGCTTATTGTCAAACGCAGTAGCTTAATTGAAGCAGAACATCAGACTTGATATTATTGAAGAAGTAATAATAGATAAAAAAGTATGTGCAATCCCTTGATGCGTCCATATCAATCGTTGCTTTCATGAAAAAAATCCGTTCACCATGTATGGTGTTGTCGATGAAGCAATATCAGAATTCGGAACCGCCCCTGCTATTAAATTTTTAAAGGGGCATCACTTTTAACAATTAGAGAGTCTGTTATTAGGAACTGTACGTTGCATCTACCAGTAAACGATACCGAAACTGCATACGAGTTTCACCTTCTTTTCACCGAGTGTTTGCCTCAAGAGATTGTACAAAAGAATAAAAGTCAACAAAGCCTTTAACCTTCATCGTAATTTTAGGAGTAAGATTAATAGTATTATTCCCCTATTTCTATTTACCTGGAAATTTCCTCTGTTCCATCCATAGTTCAATATATCAACTAGAAATGTCCATTGCCGCGCAATGCGAAATGTATCCTCCGGCACTGGAAGCAATTCGAAGGAGGGACAAAGAACCTCCCCCTCCCCTCCCTCAAACAAAAGGATGGCGTAGAGATTGCCGCCAGTGGCGCGGACTATTGTCAACACTAGGAGCAGCATCACCGAAACAATGTGTGTAGATTAGAGTATAATGAAATAATGAAATAAAATTCGAAAGAAATCTGTCAAGAAATGTGATCTTAGAGCGCACACAAGATATCCACTAAAATATGACCTTTGACCCTATGAAGGACGGAACACTGAGGGCAGCATCACCAAAAACTGTAGAGGTCTAGAGTAATTTATGATGGACCTCCATACAAAATCTGAAAGAAATCAGTCAATAAAATAATGTGTCCTCCAGAATGCATGCAACCAAAATATGACACTTGACCCTATAAAAAGCGGAACACTGGGGGCAGCATCAACAAACACTAAAGATGTGTAGATTTCACTAAGACACACCTCCATATAAAATTTGAAAGAAATCCGTCAAGAAATGTGGAAGTTAGAGTGCACAAGAGACATATGACCTTTGACCCTATAAAGGACGAAGCAATGAGGGCAGCATCACCAAAAAGTAAAAATGTGTAGATTATACCAAGATACACTTCCATACAAAATTTGAACGAAATCTGTCAAGAAATGCAGAAACGGACAAAGGGCCTTTGACCCTATAAAGGACGGAACAATGGGGACAGCATCACCAAAAAGTAAAGCTATGTAGATTATACCAAGATACATCCCCATACAAAATTTGAAAGAAATCCATCCAGAAATGTGGCCTGCAGAGTGCACTCACGCCATGCCCTTAAGTATGACCTTTGACCCTATAAAAGACGGGACACTGGTGGCAGCATCACCAAAAACTACAGGTTTTTAGATTAAACCAAGAGACACCAGACACCTTCATGAAAAATTTGAACGAATCCCGTCAAGAAATGTAGAAAAGGGCAAGAAACGGACAAATGGCCTTTGGCCCTAAAAAGGGCGCAACAATGAGGGCAGAATCACCAAAAAGTCAAGATTTGTAGATTATACCAAGATACATCTCCATACAAAATTTGAAGGAAATCCATCCAGAAATGTGGCCTGCAGAGTGCACTCACGCCATGCCCTGAAGTATGACCTTTGACCCTATAAAATACGGAACACTGAGGGCAGCATCACCAAAATCTATAGGTTTTTAGATTTTACCAAGGATACACCTCCATACAAAGTTTGAAAGAAATCCGTCGAGAAATGTGACCGCTAGTGCGTACAAAAACTATCCCCAAAATATGGATTTTTACCCTATAAAAGACGGAACACTGGGGGCAGCATCACCAGAAATTATCGGTTTCCAGATTTTACCAAGATACACCTCCATACAAAAGTTTGAAAGAAATCCGTCGAGAAATGTGCCCGCTAGTGCGTACACAAGAATGTGACGCCGCGGCGGCGGCGGAACGCTGCTGAATCCAAAGTATCCTCCGGAATACTGCCGGGGGATACAATTAACAAGTTTGTGATCTCGAGTCTTCCCTCAAGGTTGTATCTCAAGCAAACTTTTTTATTCGATATTCCACAGACTATCAATCACTAAGGAAGATAGATGCAAAAGTGAAGTGAAATCAACATTTTTGTTCTTGTTATAGAGGCAAATCATTACACTACAGACAGGAAACACCATGCTAATGACAGTGCAGCTAAGTTTATTTCCATGTGAAAGTCACAAAATTGGCCCAAAGCCACAACTGCTTCATGAAGTCGTATCCGCTACAGCATGAATTTGGTAGATAACTTTCATGACTAGTCCTGGGCCCCGTCTTATAAGCAAATGAAAGAGTTGCAATTCCTTGCAACTTAATTTGAGATTGATATAAACCGTAACTCTGCGCATAAGAGATAGTTGAAAGTAAATTTGCGAATGAGTAAAGTAATTACGATGATTTGGATGATTTGGCTCTTTATAAGGAACTTCTTTTGGTTTCCGATCCAACAGTAATAATTGGTCAAATAGGTCCCGTGCCGGTCTCCAGTTTCCAGTGGGACGTGCTCATCGGTTTCTCCGCGAGGGCAATAATGCATAAAGGGTCGGCGGTGGAGCCCCGTTTTACATGGCTGCTGTCATCCGAGTACTTGACTGCCGAAATCTTTAAACTCGCTGGCAAAGATGCCCGCGACAACAAGAAATCCAGGATCAAACCTTGCCACCTTCAACTCAATGTGCGAAATATTCATGACATATCAGCGTTTTCAATGTTTCCATAAAGTGCAAGGTTTGGTTTTTCAAAGAAAGAGAGATATTTTAAATATAGATTGTCTGAATATTTTTTCATTTTATTTCATTTTTATTTCATTTATTCAGTCCTGAATAGAAATACCAGTACATAGTAAACAGTTTACATGTATGATCACAGAAACTTATTTTTATTAAACAGAACTTGGAGCTCCAAGATAAGCAGAAGCTTGGCGCCTTGTGAGCCCTTACAATTAAATACAATCTTAATAAGGGGGTCCTGGTGATGCAGAACAGCAAGGAGAAAGGGAGAAAGGTGGATAGCAGCTGAAGAGAGAGAGAGAAAAAAAAACGAGTGAGAGAGAGAGAGAGAGAGAAAGAAAGAAAGAGAGAGGGGAAGAATGAATGAGGATATAAAGATTAAAGTGTTACAGATGGCTGCACATACATTACTAAGTACATACGTAAATATGCATTGATATGCGAGAAGTATGAATAAAGTAATAATGTATGTCATTGAAAATACATTCATGAATTATATAGCACATTGAGAAAGAAGCATTCTCTTGACAGCTGCTTTAAATGCATTCATATTGTCCAAAGGTAGCGGGTTCCTTATGTCAGGACCACTATGTATAATTGATTTTATGTCCAGTGGCAGTTTTGGGGTTGGACAGGTGAAACTTATTTGACTGCCTAGTTGGATAAGAATGTAAATGTACATCTTTATTTTTGCTTAAAATGGCACTCAGAGTAAGTGGCATATGGCCATTGGAAAGAGGAAACAAACATTGGCACTGTCTGTAGAAAGTTTATATCTTATATTTTGAGGGTGTTTAATTTTAGGAAAAGAGGGGCACTATGGACCCTGTAGTAAGAGCCAGTACATAATATACGTATAGCCTTTTTTCATAATTATCTTAAAATCGAGTCATTCAGACATTTGGAATTCGCCCATATTATATTACAGTATGTTATATACGGTAGTAACAAAGTGTTATAAAGTATGAATAGGATGTTCAGTGTGAGGTAAAACGTCAATTTTAAACTGAAAACCAAAACTGCGTGAAATGTTTTTAGAAATATACTTCATATGGTAAAACCAATTTAAAAATTCCTTTATATCAACTCCAAGAAATTGAATCTTGGTTTGCCGTTCGATTAAAATATCTATTTTCATGGGTATCTCAAGCTATACTAGTTAATTATGTGTTCTAAAATATATAGTTTTATTATTTAAGATTTATGTGTCATCAACAAATTATATATTTTAAGACAGTTGAGGAGCTAGAAATATCATTGCTATAAAGTAAGAACGATAGCAGGACCAGTATTGAGCCCCGTGGGACTCCACATTTCATATCTAATATTTTAGAATTAACATAATCATATGAAGTAAATTGTTTCCTGTTGGCCAAATAAGTCTGAAACCATTTTAAAGTTATTCCTCTGATACCATAATATTGTAGTTTCTTTATAAGAATCGAGTTATCAAGAGTGTCGAATGCATTGTTCAAATCCATAAATACGCCAATCACATGTTTACGATCAGCCAAGGCATTAGACAATCTGTCATACAATTGTACTAATGCAAGCTCAGTTAAATGTGACTTCCTAAAGCCAAATTTATTTGGATGGAGGAGGTCATTTGTCGTCATAAAAATCATACAATCTGTTAGACGGGATACGTTCAAGTATCTTTGAAAAGCTGGACAAGATGGAAATTGCGATGGTTATGTCTAGTTTACATTGGTTTACAGAGGCCGTATCCCTCCCGTATACCCTTTTCCGTACGGCCTCCGTACGGAAGCAGGAGGCGGCTGTGAGATTTTCGTACGGATTCACGGGGTTCCGCGGCCCTGCGATTTTAAGCCCGTAGCCCGTAGACATGTCGTGGCATTCCACAATCCCCGCGCGGGCATCGGGCGGAGACCTCGCGCTGATCTTGCAGCAAACGCAGGATTTTTCGGTGAATGTGGGGGCAAACAAAATCGCACGTAGGTTGTAGATTCGTGGGACATTCGCACGGCAAATTGATAATTGATAAATGAAACGTTGATAATTCAAAAGAACGAATCGCTTGGCCATGCTTAGCAAATGAACTAGCTCATTCATGGTCCATTCTTGATAAATGAGTTGTCATCTAATGTTACTCTTTTATTCTTCAAGTCACGAAGGTAACAATCACATGAACGTTACCACTCGTATTTAAATGTTTACCATAACATACAATAATTTATTTCATGATTTTTCTTGCTATACGCTCTTTCCCACTGCGACGTGCCATTTATATTCAATTTCAAGTTTACATGAAATAGCGAAATCACCTAAATCTTTCATGCACTAGACTGGGGCGTAGCCAAAGCAAAACGGATAACAAAAGTTTATGTTCATGTTCCGTTCATATCAGATTATGTCGAGGGCCTCAAAAGCTTCTTTTCTGAATGTCCATCACCAAAAGAATTTCATATAAGTTCCAGTTATTACTTCAGTTATCATCTTCATTCCCAATTCAATCAAACTCGAGGGCTCTAACATATCATTTCTTGAGGCACTGATGCAAGGCTTTCAAGCACAATCCTCTCGCCTCAGAGTTTGTCAGCAAGTATAATAAGGGCTGTAACCATGTGTTACTTACTGACAGTTTCCGAATGAGAGTCAGGAAAGAGGGTTGCATCGATGTCACCAGGGATATCAGGAAAGGTATCCATACAATACAAAAGAAACCTGTCAGGAGGAAAATCGTGAGGAACCCTTTCATACGCCTTCGGCGTCGTCGATCGCGGTTTAGGTTCGATTCATGAACGACATCGACTTCAAGATTGGCAGGAGTATCACCACGATCACGAATCCCTGTATCGCCATGACGAAGGTTTCCATGAATGGCTACGTTTCTTACCTGACGCACAATGAACAGTATTCTGATGTAGATGACTGTCGTGAATACGACGGTTGCACAAATGGGGAAAGCAGTGATCATTGTGTGAACTATTGATGTCCATTGACCTGTCACACTAACATTTCTGGCCAGACAGCGTTCTATTAATAGTTTTATGAAGGGTGAATCTGGGATTGGCAGGTATACCCCACATATCAGCGCGATGATGAGGTATGTCGTTGCAAGTGTGAGGTAGAATCTTGTTCTGGTTACAATCATGTAATATCGTAGTGGTCTTGAGATGAGAAGATAGATGTTGAAAGTAATTCCACAAAGGCAAACCATTACGGACACCAACGACACATAATAAACAAAAGCGAAAGTCATGATTATACTGGTACAGGTTTCTTTACTTGCAAGTAAAAACCAAAGAATGAGCCAGATGTTCCAACTGATGCCTAAAATCATATCCGATACAGCAAGAATCTGGTAGAGAGCTCGCATGTATTCCTGGAGCTCTTTTTGGTAATGTATTACAATCAGTTGTATCGCGTTCACAATTATGGAGAGAAAAACTGTAACCAGGTAGAAACTTTCTATCTGGTCGCCGTTTTTGGCATCCGTATTTGCCACTCTGCCCGAGTCTGTAGCATCCATTTCTACAACCCTCGTTGGAGATGCTCAGGGATCAAAGTCACATCTAATTAATACACAATTTTCAAATAAGCAACACACTTTCTGTGATGCAATTGCTATCCAAACACATAAGTTTTAATCAGAAGTTGAAAAATTCTATTATGGCCCTGTACTTAAACTATTTTCCAGAGAAATTTGTTATACTATGTGTATTTACAGCGGCTGTAATCATTCAATATCCATGTTTCGTTGGCGTATTTAATCAACCTTGGAGTCGCTCTGCTGAACTCTTAATTACTTAATCTAATAATTAAAAGTCCATGTCTGGTAGCGTCTTTATACCTTTTCTCAAGTCTCGTCATAAATTAATCAACCTTGAAGTACGTCAATGATCAACTCTTAATTGATTTAATATTTTAACAGTCCACGTGTTTTTCATCTCGTGGTAGCTAAGTCTATTGTCTGAGACAATAACTTAATGGAAACAGAAGGATAGAATTAATGCAAGCGACAAAATAATGATGAATAACTAAGTATGCGTGATACTTCCATGCATCCTTTCACCAGATGAACAATGGTGCTGTCGATCAAGCAAAATCAGAATTGGGAACCGACACTACTGTAATATTTTTTTAATGGGGCTTCACTTCCAGCGCGTAGAGAGTCTGTCATGTAGCATCTACCAGTAAACAATACCAACAAAATGCAGAAGAGTTTCAGTTTCGCCTTCTTTACACGGGGTGTCTGCCTGTACATGTTGTACTCTGTAACAGTTTATCTGAAATAAACAAGCAAAAGAATGTAAGACGACAAATTTTTTTTAACCCTCATACTACTTTCACGAATAACATTTATTTATTTATTCTTCTTTCCCTATTTCAACTTACCTTGACATTTCCTCTGTATTTTATGCATTTTTTTGGATTCGATATTCTACAGCCTACCAATCGAGAGGGTACTCGTTCTCCCTAAGGTTCGTAATTCCGAAACCTACAATTCCCATACCAGTAAAATGAAACAGGGTTCGTGATTTCTAAAAATTAAATAGGGTTCGGATTTACGAATTTACGAAAAGGTTCATAATTCCGGAAAATTAATTAGGGTTCATTGCAAATCCGAAAAATGATGTAATGTTCTAAGATTACATTCTCAGAATGAATCTTCGGAATTACGAACCCTATTTTATTTTCGGAATTATGACCCCTATTTCAGTTTCGTAGTCATACGAATCTTCGGAGTAAACGAATCTTTGTTATTACGAACCTTCGGTATTACTTTTTCAATCCCCTGACGAGGAATTTATTATTTAAAAATAACTCAATACATATACACGACATGTCTTCAATTGATTCGAATTTTGTAAGCTTAATTTTCTTCAGCATTTTCTTAATCGTTCAAACTTTTCCTTTGAGAGTTTAAGTTGTTTTTTATTTGTGAGATATTTCACATTTTCCATGAGATCTCTTTTAAATTCAAGAAACATAACAACTGAATTAAACTGTTTAGATATTAAATTACTTAGAACATAGACCTTATAAATTGCATATTGAGCAAACAATAAGATAATGTTAAGACGAATCATATTTTCATTTTCAATGTCATATCCAGTAACTAATAATTTTTCGTTAATATCAATGTGCAAATCATAAACGGTATTGATTAAATATTTTAATTTAAGCCAGAATACATTTACTTCAGGACAATATAATAGAATGTGGAAAGTACTTTCATCTCTTTTGCAGTATTTGCACGTAATATCAGATGTAATTTTCCAAATATATAAATTGCCTTTAAACGGTAAGATCTTATGAATTTTTTTATTTTTTTATTTATCAGTTTTGTTTCCAAACTTAAATTCCAATTAAAATCTGCTGCTAACTAAAATGTGTGCTACCAAAAGTACCATACATTTGGTTCAGAAGATTTCAATTCAGCCAACAAAGAATAAAATTATTTTGTTTTATTATTCAAAATTTTAATATAATCACCTGTTTTTATTTGAAACAATTGAGGATTACAGTTAATGTTTACTTCAGATCTATTCAAATTATCAAACCAAATACGTGGAAAAGCTTTTTTAATCCTAGAATATTGGAATTTGACCAGCAAAGAATTGGTCATTAATGTCTGGTCAATTTGTAAATAATCTTTCCAAGTTCCATCTTTAATTTGTCTTTAACACTATCTATACCTTTTTCATGCCACGTATTAAAAATACAGTAATTTACCATTGAACTTAATATTCGTGTTATACCATATAATTTCATTTTTTAATGTAGAACATTTTTTTTAATGCATTTCGGCCCAAGTTGAGAGAAAATTACAATAAAACAAATTTGTGGGGTTTTTTACACAATGAAAGTATATCACTCACTGAACAATTAAATTGTAAACATAACGGTAATCCTCCTAATTTATTTATCCAGAAAAAGCTAAACTATTTCCATGGTCTGTTTGTGCTATTATCCAAAAATTTCGACAACCAGGAAAGTCTAAGTGACTTGAATCTAGCATTTAAATCTAACATTCCTAGACCACCTTCATACATATGAAGATTAACAACTTTTCGTTTTACCTTTTCTCTTTTTGAATTCTATAAGAAGGAATAGATAAATTTGTTTAATTCTTTTTCATATTCATGAAGAAGCATATAACATGAACCTAAACAAATCAGTTGTGATAAAAGTAACATTTTTATAACTACTATTCCAATATATGTCAAGTTTCTCATTTTCCACAAGCTAATTATTATGTTTTTTATTTTGTTGATTTTAACTAGCCTAACCATTTGAGATCACCGAACTCATTAATATTTTTACATAATACGACACCAAGATACCTTGTAGGTTCATCTGACCATGATAATTTATCGACACATTTTGCTATTATTAATATCTATATTCATATGTATACTTTGTGTTTTTCAAAAATTTAATTCTAGTCCAGCAGTATTTCCAACAAAACTATTTCATTCATACCAAGATCACCTGAATAAACAGAATCAACGAATAACGTCGTATCATCAGCTAGCTGGGAATTTTTCAAATTATATTCATAAGGTAATTCTGTCATTGGCACACGTATACCGCTTATGTTTACATTGGATCTCATCAGTGTTGCCATCACTTTTACAACTAAAACAAACAGCAATGCCAATAGAGGGCATCCTTGTCTAACGCCTCTTTTTATGTCAAATGGTTGCGAAAATCTATCCATTATTAATTATTTTACCGTGAGCTTTTGTATATAACACATTAACCATGTAACCCACCTAATAAATGACTCTTTGAAATTGAGTCTATTTAATGTTTTAAAAAGAAAGATATAGTTAACACAATCGAATGCCTTTTTGAAACCTAAAAAAAGTAAAATTCCATTCTTTTCCTTTGTATTGCAATAATTAATCACATCTTGAACCAATCTTCAATTCTCGGATGCAGAGCGACCTTTTACATATCCAGTTTGATCAAAAGAAACTATATTATGAATAACATTTTCCACCGTCTAGATAAAACCCTTGTTATGATTTCGTAATCTATATTTAGTAGAGAAATAGGCCTCCAAATTATCCAAATTTTTTATATCACCATATTTGTATAATAACGTAAGTATTGCTTGTTTTGACTATCTTATAACTCTCCTTCGTATGATTTATTCAAACTATGAACTAATATTTCTTTAATTTCATGCCAGAAACATTTTTTAAACTCCGCACTTAACCCATCTCCACCAGGTGATTTATTATTCTTCATTGATATAATGGCTTGATAACATTCCTTTTCTGTTAAAGGACCTTCGCACCTAAGTGCATCGTTTTTATTTAACCGATTTAAATCTGTGTTTTTTGTTAATACGTTTCAACGTTGCCAATAGAAATATTTTCATTTACTGAGTATAATTTTCTGTAGTACTCAGTAGTAACTTATAACATTTCATTTGGAGTCGTAACAGCTTTACCTTCGTATGTTATAGAGTCCACTTCTTTTTTTTTTGTGGACTTTTCGCCATATGTGACCCTCCACCACAAAACGACCAATAAGTCAGAAATTTTGTTTTTTTTTTAATTTCAGCGCAGTTTGAAAGCTCATATTCTAAGCTTTAAAATGATATACAACTTGTCTTGTATACACTGTTAAAAATATGTGTGTATTTTTACAGGAAATTTAGTGGCAGTCGAAACGCCAGGAGTGCACGTTATTTTACAGCCTCATGTAAAACTACAGTCTGTAAAAAATATTTCCGTTTTTTTACAGGAAAGAGACTGTAAATTTAAAACAATTTGTAGTCAGTCTCAAGGAAAGCCAGAAAGTCTGTAGTTTTACAGTTATTAGTGTAGTGTTACAGTTATTAGTGTATAGCCATGCTTTATTTTATCCTATTCTCTACCTTAATCTATCCTATCTTAAACATATCCTTTCTAATTTGTAATATGCCGAAAGATTTGTTTACAAATTAAAAATTCCTCCCCAGTCAAGCTTCTTCGTTTAATATCCTTTCTAGTTAATTGTGTGTGTGTGTGTGTGTGTGTAATTGGGTTTTTACAGACGTGTATCAATCAGATATGATTATTTACGTATGAGACCGACCTTTATAAACGTCACCATCCGAAAGACGTGACTCAGTCTCGAACCTGGGTCCGCTGAATCAGTTTATAACTTCCAGTGGTAGCTGGATTACAGGCGCACGCCACAAGGCCCAGTTAAAATTCAATTTAATGCAATCTTTTATATGCACCTTATAGTTACTAAATCGGGCAACCCAAACCATACGCTTACTAAAAATCATGAATATTCATATAAATGTTTTCCCACATATTTGGTAATTTAACAGGGTAACTTGTTAAAATATGAGAAAATGTTTTTTAACGGTGTTTTTTATCGGGCGATTGAAAATAAATGCTGATTTCCGGTAAACCAACAAACTTGCTGTTGTTTACAGGGAAAAGCCTGTAAAATTTAAATGACGGCAATAACTTGTAATTTCAAGGGCCAGGAAACCTGTAGTTTTAAGGTTATTTTTTACAGTGTAGACTAAGCAAACCCTTATAAACTGCAATGAGAATGTCTGAGTGTCAGACAGGCTAAAGTAATGACCAAAACAATAGAGAAAACGGGCTCTAAAGAAGAGTGACCATTGAACAGCGCCTAATCTGTGTCCTATTGTTTGTCGCGCAAAAGGTTAAGTCAACTCCCTAGCATAACTCCCTAGCATACACTGTGAAGTACTCATTGGATTAGGTTGAAACTTTCCATACCTTTAGAATAGATATATTTCTTTCCTCCTGTAGATTTTGAATATCAGACACTGCAAAGTTTTTGAGTTATACCAGAAAAGCGATGTGAAGTACGATCCCAGCAAGCTGACTCACAAAGTTTGAATGTCCATGAAAAATGGTCATTTTGAATGAGAGTAAAAACCCCAAGCAGCCTTTTTCAGCTGTTTACTCTAGAACTCCAATTGTGACTTATTGGTCGTTTTGTGGTGGAGGGTCACATATTCTAACCACTTTTCACTGGCTCTAACATAAATAAGCACTTCTACATTTATATGTATTCAATTTATCAATCTTATTCTTTATTTCTTCCATTTCCCGAAAATTACTATTTGTTGGGTTTTCATCAACTTTAACACAAAATTCATTCAATTTATTCTGTAATTGTTTTTAACTTTGATTTTATTGATTTTGTTTTTCTTTGGAATATTTGATGACAAATTCTTTGATTTTAATTATACAAACTTCCCATTCGGAATTATGAAACTTCAGAAAAACGACCTAATCCCAGTAACCAGGAAAGTAGATTTACGAAGGGTGATTTATTTTGTATACTGTTTAATTTAATAGCATCATGATCATGATGACGAGATTTTGAAACTGACTCCAGAGAGGCAAACTATTAGCCTACCGGCATTAAAGTGCACGTGTCCACGTGGTATGCCAAATGAAACGGCTACTAAGTTTATTTTCATGTGGAAGTCACAAAATGAGCCCCAAGCTCCAACCGCTGCTACAACAAGATTGATAGAGAACTCCTTTTGGTTTCCAATACAACAGCGATAATGAAATCAATAATCATGACATCAGGGTTTGCAATTGCAATTTGCAATTTATTTATGATATTTTTTGAAGGTGGGAACAAAGGAAAAGGTACTCTAGTTGTTAGTGATAAATTATGAATAAAAGAAGAATACGGTATGAGCTACAGAAGAAGGAAGATCCTCAAAACGTCTGGAAGCGAGAGTGGTGAGGAATTTGAAGTTGAGTGGGCAGGAAAAACGGAGATATCAACTTACAGCCAGGGAAATGCAGAAGATAAAATGAAGGGGACCTAGGGAAATATCAAAACAGGGGCCACATTATGAATAATGGAATGTGTAAAAGTACTTCACGACAAATTTTTATGACTTGTAAAAGAAAAAAGTCAGCGGGGTGATAAAACATCCAACTCATGTTCTGGTGTCTTCTGGTTTCACAATCTGCTAGATAAGAATTGATTTTATGGTAAAAACTCATCAGGAAAAAATGCCATAAGTCATTAATGCACTTTCTTTGTTAATCTTGAAAGTTGTTTTGCTCTCCTGGAAATCTAACATTTTTAGTTACCAGGTTTTATCATCCAATCGACGAAACTAACTTGAAGACATTTTGTACAAGTAACCTAGAATAGAATAAAGTGTTTTCAGTTAGTCACAATACTATCGTGAATAACCTCAAAGTATGCATATATGTTCTAATTTACTCTAAGGTAACAATTGTTCATCGACAAAATCAAACGATCTTAATTGAAAAGAGCGAATTGTTTGGCCATGCTCCGTGAATTTACCAGCACGTTCATGGTCAAGATTCAATAAATGCACGATCCTTCATATAATGTCACTCTATTATTCATCAAGTCGCAGGTAACAATTACTAGAACGTGCTCACTCTCATCACAACGTTTACCATAACATACAGTACTCGATATTTCATTAATTTCTCTTGGTTTTTTTCCACTGCAGTGCAATGTTTCCTTTCACTTGCAGGTTTACATGAACTAGTAAAATCACCTAAATCATTCATGTAATTGGCTTGGCGAAGGCGTAGCCAAGTCAATACTGATGAAAAAATAATGTCTCCATTTATGTCAACACATATCTGTCAATGAAAATAAAAGACGGTAGAAACATCTTTCCTGATCATCCACCACTACAATAATTCCTTGCGATGTTCGGTTAGCACTCCAGTTTTCATGTTCCTAGTAAATGGTGTAGACCTTGATCAGTTCTGACTTATACAATCTGGTTTCAGTCTGAAGTAAGTTTGACTATTTCCTGTAAATGGAGACCACTGTATCTTTGAACAACCCAACCGGGGTGACCGAGGGCGGCTTCTCAGTTCCTGAACCGATGAGTATCATAAATATTTTCTTCTGCGTGATTTTGAATATGACTGTCTTGATTGTTCTCAAACACCAAAAGGAGCTTCAAGAATACATGCGAGTTCTCTACCAGATTATTGCAGTATCGGATACGGTTTTAGGCATCACTTGGAACATTTGGTACATTGTGTGGTTTTCCGCTCGAAAAACAAGAAGCTGTACCATCATAAGCATGACATTCCCTTTGTTGTTTCATTTGTCTTTAACATCTGTAATGGTATGCCTTTGTGGAGTCAGCTTGAATCTTTATCTCCTCGTCACAAGACCACTACGATATTACACGATAGTAACCAGAAACCGTTTCTATTCAACACTGGTATTCACCCTCCTGGTAACTGCTCTGATCAACGCCGTTTACCTCCCGATTCCAGATTCACCTTTCATAAAACTCTTGACAGAACGTTGTCTCGCGAAAACTTTAAGTGCAACAGTTAAATGGACGTCCGTAGTACACACGGTACTTGTAATATTTCCTGTTTGTGCCACAATGACCATTACAACAATAACCTATGCTAGATTACTGTTCATAGTATGTCAATTAAGAAGTGTTGCACCTATTCCTGACAACCCTAGACGCATCCTTGTTAATCTTGTAAACACTGACAGGCGAGATTTTCGATTTAAAGACCGTAGTCATAGCGAACCGTCAGCAGATCTCCAAATTAATATCGCTCTTGATCACGACTTAAATTTAAGTCGTGATCGAGAACGGAAGAAGGGGTTGAAAGGGTTTGTTACGATTATTCTTCTGACAGGTTCTTTTTATTTAGTGTGGACACCATACGTTATCTTCTTTGTGAAACCAATGCCACCCTCTTTACTGGATATCCTTACCAAGCTATCTGACACCAACACATGGGTACAGCCCTTAATTTACCTCCTGACAAACTCTGAAGCGAGAGGAATATGCATGAAAGCCCTCAAGCAATTCCTAAAAAGATGCCATTGAAGAACGGTGGAGTTTGAGCGAATTTCCTGCCCAATCATCCGAGAGAAATCAAGATAATCGAGTATTAAAGCTCACTGAAAGCTGAAAAGCATAGGCTACGGAAGATCGTGAACTTTCGGTGTTCTACCATGTCTGTACTCCAGCTACAATGTATGCTCTATATTTAAGGCAAAAAGCGTGCGAGGTTCCTTAATTTTGAGGATGAAATCCTTGTAATGAGTTGATGAAAATGAACCGTTTGACTTTAATACTTTAAAACAATGCCATAAATGATCCGTAAAAGGAAGTTCATTAATGCACTTAATGCACTGTTTTAATCTTGAAAGTTGTTTGCTCTCCTGGAAATCTAACATTTTTAGTTACCAGGTTTTATCATCCAACCGACGAAAGTAACTTCAAGACATTTTGTACAATTAATCGAAAATAGAATACAGTGCTTTTAGTTATTCACAACATTACCATCGTGAAGAACCTCAAGGTATGCATTATGTTCTATCTTACTCGAAAGTAACAATAATTTGTTCATCGATAAAATCAACGATCTTTATTGAAAAGAGCGAATCGTTTGTCCATGCTCCGTGAATGTACCAGCACGTTCATGGTCTTTATTCAATAAATGCATGATCTTGCATGTAATGTCACTTTATTATTCATCAAGTCGCAGGTAACAGTTACGAGATCAGAACTTCCTCACTCACATCAAAATGTTTGCCATAACATACAGTAATCGATATTTTTTAATGAATTTTTCTTGTTGTACATTTCTTCCATTGCAGCGTGCTGTTTCCTTTCATTTGCAGGTTTACATGAACTAGCAAAATCACCTAAATCATTCATGTGCTTGGCGAGCCAGAGCAATACTGATTGAAAAATAAATGTCTCCGTTCATATCAATACATATCTGTCTATAAGACTAAAAGACGGTAGAGACATCTTTCCTGGACGTCCACCACTAAAAAAATTCCTTGCGATGTTCGGTTATCACTCCAGTTTTCATGCTCGTAATAAATGGTGTAAAACTTGATCGGTTCTGACTTATACAATCTGATTTCAGTTTGAAGTTAGTTTGACTATTTCCTGTAAATGGAGACCACATTACCTTTGAATAGCTCAACCGGGGTGAACGATAGCAGTGTCTTGCTGCATGAACCGATGACGATCATGAATATATTCTTCTGCGTGATTTTGAATGTGTTAGTCTTGGTTGTTCTTGAACATCAAAAAGAGCTTCAAGAATACATGCGAGTCCTATACCAGATTCTTGCAGTATCAGATATGATTTTAGGCATCACTTAGAATATTTGGAACGTTTTATGGTTTAAAGTTGAAAGCAGGCGGGGCTGTACCATCATAAGCATGACATTCCCGATGGTATGTTATATGTCTTTCATAATCGTAATGGTTTGCCTCTGTGGAGTCAGTTTGAACCTCTATCTCCTCGTCACAAGACCACTACGATATTACACAATTGTAACAAGAACCCGATTCTATTCCACACTTGTATTCACCCTCCTGGTAACTGCTCTGATCTGTGCCGTCTACCTCCCGATTCCAGATTCGCCTTTCATAAAACTCTTGGTAGAACGTTGTCTCGCCCAAACTTTGAATGTTACAGCTGAATGGGTGTCGGTATCACACACGATAATTCAAATATTTCCTGTGTGTGCCACAATGACAATTACAACAGTAACCTATGCTAGATTACTGTTCATCGTGTGGCAGTTAAAAGGTGTTGCCCCCGTTCCCGAAAACCCTCGACGTAACGTTGTTAATCTTGTAAATATCGAGAGGCGTAATCACCGACGTAAAGACAGTAGTCATGACGAACCGCCAGCAAACTTCCAAATCAATATCAATCGTGATCACGATTTAAATCACTTAAGAGAACGGAAGAAGGGGTTGAAAGGGTTTGTTACGATTATTCTCCTGACAGGCACTTTTTGTGTAGTATGGACACCCCATGTTATCTCTTTTGTGAAACCGATGCAGATTTCTCTTATGTACAAAGATACGCTGCCAGAGAGACTCTGGTGGAGTCTCTCTGGCATATCAGACACCAACACATGGGTACAGCCCATAATTTACCTACTGACAAACTCTGAAGCGAGAGGAATATGTGTGAAAGGCTTCAAGCAATGCCTTAACAAGATGACATCTAAGAACGAATAAGCTCATTGAAAAATGATCATCTTAAGTTGCGAAAGATCCCCGTAGACCTAGAGACAGTAGGCCGGGAGACCGACATGACTGGACTTATATACTGTCCCTAAAGCGGTCTTATGGGCCGTAATCTATTCACTATTTTATGAGGGATATAAAACATATACACTGTCTTTATTCGAGACACCAGTTATATCTATGAGGTCTCTGCATTCGCCTCCACCAGAGTCTCTCTGGCAGCGTATCTTTGTACATGTATAATACTGGGCGTTTTAAAAAAAAGGAAACCCAACTTTGAAAAATTCCTGTAAATGAACTACATGTTAACCGACAATGGAAGCCATACCAGATGAAAGAGTAATTCATATTCATTCCGATGGTAACTTGTTTAGGTTTCCAGGGTAATGCATCACTGAACACCATTGTCTTCAAAACTTTGTGCAAAAATCTAGTTGGTTCACTTTCTTGTAAATCACCATAGTCCTGATGATTGTGAAATGGCCTGGGTGCTCCAATTCTCATTGTGGATAATTTTCTGTCTCAAATTTGTGTTAACGAGATGTTATTCACCCTTGATTCATGATTTTTGCTTTATAAAACTCCTTTCAGATAGGATTCCTTTTGCAAAGAAGACACTCTCGGTGAATTTTTATGTTTGCATGTCCCAAAACCAGTGCGAACCAAAATGACTGCATTATCACAAAGAATAGCAAATCAAAGACAAAGAGCATAAAGAAGGAAAATCAAACACTCATACGTGTGATTGAAGATTTTACTTAGCTGATTTTCAAAAAAAGTCAGCTTTTAGCTGAAAGTCGGCGGAAGATGCCTGCAGCACTCCAGACAAACGAACATGTTCTCTGTACTCTCTGAAGATCTCAATTCTTCTTGGTCAAAGTTTATAACTAAAAACTCGTCCCATGCTTTATGAAGTTCATAAAACTCTTTGTTAGGCGTAAAATTAATCATTATGAGATTTGCTTGGTCATGAAGAGCAACCAAGGTAGCTGACAAAGCCATTCAACCAAAACCATGCCTACTGTGCTTCACAAGAAAGTGAACCAACTGGAATTTTGCACACAATTTTGAAGACAATGGTGTTCACTGATGTGTGACCCTGGAAACCTGACCACGGTACCAGTGGAAAATAAATTAATTACTCTTTCATATATTATATGAAATTAAACGCTGGTAAATATACACTCTAAAAGGTGAAGTGCTGAAATACGAGTGCTAATTGGAAGTTTGCACTTGACATGCTATTTCTAACACCTCACGTGCCATTTGCGTCTGGGAGATGATAAGGTGCAGAAAATTGAGTGCTAAAAGTAAGTGCTGAATGTTAGGACGCTCGTTTTGCACTTCAAAGGCTGACCAACGTCCCGTGATAGCACCTTCACAATTCTGTGCTAATAATTAGGATTTGCGCATGAGCAGATAAAGGTCATTTGACATAAACTGGCATGTTCGTTTAAAATTCACTGCGATAAGCATCGACAGTGTAATGATTATTCACATATTCATTTAATTATACTTTTCATTAAATCCACAGAAAAGCAACATTAATCTTTGTCGTGGTGGATATGAAACATGATGAAAAGCAATGAAGTGGAAATGCCATGTTTCAGCATGTGTGGTGTGGCCAAACGTCTACGGTACGCGTTGTCATTGACATGAAAATTGTTGATCATGCGGGGTCAGCCAGGCATGGGGCGCGATCGACCGCGCCGGCCGGGCCCGGGAAGTTTGGAAGGCGGTGTTTTTTTGTTTTTTTTTTTGGCACTATTGTGGATTGCCGAAATGGAACAATTAAACCTCCGAAATTGCCACTTTAATCCACATGCCATGGTTTTAGTCCACATCATCATGTATACAACCAGTTCATATCAATCTAAAATAAAATCTAGACCTTAGTGTAGGGCTGCTTAACAGAAGGGTGAGTTTTCAGCACTACAGGTGTGATATAGTGCATACTGTTTGTGTATGTTCGTTAGTACTATATTGGGTGCAAAAGTGTTAGCACTAGGAGTGCCATTTTGGGGGCTATGTTATTTAATGCACTAGAAGTGTGGTTTTTGCGAGCTGCATGCGTGTAATAGCACCAGAAGTGTAAAAAGGCTTACACTTAAAGTGTTTAAAGTAGCACTTGGACTGGTGTTGAATTATAGCACTTGTACTACTTTTGTGCTACTTTAGCACAATTTGTGCAGTCCCTATGCGTGCCCTTACAGGTGCTCCCTCCATATCTTGAGGTGCTAAAAATAGCACTTGAGTTTTTAGAGTGTATAGTCTACTTGTAAGAAATGTTCAAAGTTGGGTTTCTTTTTTTTAAACACCCAGTATAGTGCAAAACCCTTAAGATATTGGTCAGTGCGCCTAACATCAATGATATTAATGAAAAATAAACGAAAAAGATAAACATTAAGTCTTTGAGGAGGTATGTAATCCATTTTTTTTCTTGAAAGAATCAACAGAAATGGAAATACGGACAAAAGAGGCGTTGGTCTGGGACCATAATGGGACCATTTCGAGGAGGATATTTGTCATAGTCCTGACAGTGGAGCCCGTCCTGCATCTTATTCTTAACTTTGTAAAGATTGATAATGATGACACCGTTACCTGTCGATCTGTTCCTTCATTATGTTCTCTTTCCTTATCTGCCCCCGTCATTTTTGCTAAACTCAAGCTCAACGTTACCACAGTCACAGGGTTAGTATTTTTGTATATTTGTACAGTAGCTGCTATGTATTTTATCATTATTATCATTAAAATTAAAATATCGAAACTACCGCAGTAGACATTATTTATATATAAGCTGCACTGTACTACTGTTATTTATAAGCCCCCAAAGTATAACTGCATATTATTAATCATGTTTCAGGTTAGCATAGTTTATTCCTAATCGCAAGTTCTTGTTTTCCATCGTCTTGTGATGATATCAATATTTGTACTGTTTAAGGTTTTATTCTCGCAATGAGATTGCACAGTATCTAGTTGTTACTAAAATTTAATTTTCCATGAAGTTTCATGTGTTGTTGGAAATATTAATCAGTCTATCTTGGAAATTAGAAAAATGATTTTAATTTGTTCAAGTTTTTCATTTGTAATATTTTTCAAAGCTCTTTTTCTACTTTCATAGGCATGGAACTCTGTTCTAAGAGAGATGTACATAATTATATGTTATGAATGAAATTAAGACTAAATTATATTTGTTGTCAGGAATGGAGAGACGCAGTATGGTCAAATCGTATTTGCACAAATTATAGAATATTCAAAGGCAACCATGAATTTGAAAACTATTTACTCAGCCTAAATAAAACCGATGCTTTTACTCTGTGTAAGTTTTGGTGTAGATCACATAAACTACCTGTAAACAAAGGTCAACACACCACACTGTGATATACAGTGCACACTCTGCTTGTCTACTGATACAGGAGACGAATTTCATTATATTTTTGTTTGTCCGTATTTTCAAAAGGAGAGACGTTTATATTTGCCTAAAAAGTTATGTAAGACAAGGTTTCCAAGTGTTTTGCACATAACAAAACTTTTTGATACTAGAAGCACTTCTCAGTTGAATAATTTAGCAAGATTTACTCGCCTTATTATGTTGCAATTTTCTCAGAAAACAGAGGAAGAAGATTGACTAGAATCTTGGCTAGTACAAATAGAGTTGGACATAGGCCTACACGTACTCGTAGCGGTAGGATAGTAAAACAACCTGCGTTATTAAGGTTGTAAATAGACTGTATTATACATCATATATTATTGTCACTATCTATGTATACATTGTATTTACAAGTTGGTTACATTGTTCATGTTTGCACTCTCATACACTATATTATATCGTTTGTATCTTTGTGTCATTATCTATGTATAATGTACATGAATTGTATTCACAAGTCTGTTATACATTATTATTTATACTTCATGTTTGTTTGTACTCTCATACCCCGAGAGGGGGTCGAAAGAGTCAATAAACTTCTAAAATTCCAGATTCTAAATGAATATACAAATATGCCTTGTCTAAACAATATCTATGTTTTTGTCTTTGTTTCGTATTCATTGGTAGTTGGCGCCAGAGAAGATAATAAAACCACTGTAATCTCAGTTGTCGGAGGTTGTCCTTGTCAGATAAGGGGATTAATAACATGATATAACCATGTAGTCACCCCAGACTTAAGGACAGGTCCAGGTTGACAGATTACGATAACTAGGGACTACATGTATAACTTATTCACCGACCGGTCTTTGGAAGCTCATGTGGAAAAACGATTTTAGGCCTATACCAAAGAAGGTTCAGCACCACTTTTATCGCCTAAATATAATTTTTCCAGAGGTTCAGTATTCATCATGTAATAGATAACTACGCCATTTTTTAAATTACAAAACTTCGGAATAACGAACACCATTTCATTTTCAGAATTTGGAATAATGAATATTGGGAGTAATGGCACAGATATTCGGAATCATGAACCACCTGACGTGTTTCGGAATTATGAACTTACTGAATACGAACCTTCAGAAAATGAGTACACCCTCCCACCCCCCCCCCCCCTTTCACCCACTTTATCTGATCGGTGGCATCGCACATCGATATCCATCTGTTCTGTGGGACCAGGTGTTTACGGTATAAAACTTTGATCCGATTGCTTAAAAATTATAATCATAAGATGTCTCATTTGCGCCCGCCCCCATTTCTCTATTTTTGTTTGGAAAAAAAAAAATCGCTTCATTGAACATCCTGGCCGTGCTACGCAATACGTTAGTGGTTCACGTTATATCAGATCAATTTCTTCATGACTGAATTGTTGTTTGCTCAAATTTCGTTTATCAAATTATGTGGAGAAATCCTCATGACATAGACTCTGCCATTGATATTACAGCTTTTCCATTACACCCATTAACCCAAATGTTATGTTTTGTTATACTCTTCAATCTTTCCCATTGCATTGTATTACTTGATTTCAGTTAAATGAAATTTACCTGCATGTGTCTCCCAAATCTTTCACGTAAGTATATGAGGTATAACGAAAGATTTTTTTCTTGTAAACGTCTATATCAGTGTATTTCAGATAAAGAAAGACTCTTATTTCTGTTGTTCCACTCTATTATTGTTTCTTAAAGAACAGCTTTATCATTATTGAAGTGACAATGACATTTAGCACGTTTATTTACCCTAATGATGGGCTTAGGGCCACAACCGCTCATCCCCTTTACGCACGCATCTTTGTGCCCATCCCTTTGCAAATCCTGGATTGACCCCCGATATGCTCTTTTACATTTATTTTACCATAAGAGAAAGATGTACGGAAAACAGCTGGTGCTAATGTGAAGTGTTAACTCATAGGGGGAGTCTGACTGGAAAAAAATATCTTAAGAGCTATTATGTTTAACAACTTCGGATCTATACTCGTTTTAATATCTTAGTTAAAACCCGTTGACTACTGAATTCTTTAACTCTCAAAGGCTTAATGCAGGAGCCACCCGGTTCCCGTAGTCTATATGGGTTAACAGGCCTATTGATCAACAGTGTCAGGAATATTCTAACACCTAGCAGTGGAGGACAAAAAAGAGTTCGACGAAAGATTTCATAATGATTATCATTCGACTGTCTCTTTTGTATCTACTTAAATACCCATGTATGTTAATTCCCATTTAAAAAGGCTAAGCCCCTCTCTCTTCACTATCTCTGACAGTATTTTACGAAAACAAAAAATGGCAACACCCATCCGCTTACCTTGTGCAAAACTCTGAAGCGAGAGAATGTGCTTGATATATTTCCTGCAGTACGCTAGGTAAATTCAGATAGATGTATTGTTTTAGCATGATGGACCAGTTCTGAATGATTAATTAGATATAAACGACAACCATGATAATGTAATCTATAGTTACGTTGAAAAGAATGGTAACAAGTGTCTGCTTGGAAATGTTGTATTCCGTTTATAATTTCTAGAGAAAAGAAAAGCAGCATCAGAAGATGCTATGCATGCGGATTACAGGCGGGCATGATGAAGACAGAGAGAGAGAGAGAGAGAGAAAGGAGGAAAGAGAGGGCGAGAGAGAGAGAGGGTGACGGCAGAGAAAATAAATGAAGTTTCCAAATCAAAAGTAAATAAAATATTTACCGCATCCACCTAGGCGACATCAGCTTTTTGTTCATAATCACGCTTCTTCGTTTGCATCCCTTCGTCTTTTCAAACGATATATGTTGTAAAATTGTGTATTAAAGAATATATATGCAGCATCTGACCAATTCCTTTGTATATCATCCAACTGTAATATATCAAAATTATGATCCCGTTAATGCCTAGTGCACACAAGGTGCCACTTCGATTACGTTATACCACGAATATCGTACCTATTCAAGCCTAAGGACATGGTGGAGGCAATTAGGCAATAATTGTGCCAGTAATTCAACATGAACTGTGTACTGTTCATTTGCATTCACTTTATGTCGATATCACCATCGATATCAAAGACCGCGTCAACAACAATTTTGTGTTTATCTGTGATATCGTATTTTTTTTTTTTTTTTTTTTGGTTGTTGTAATCTGTTTCCCTGAAGAAGGAACGTTGGATCGTTCCGAAAAATTTGGATAATAAACTCTGACTGGCAAATTATGCATCTCCATCTCAAGTTTATGTGTATATATATATATATATATATATATATATATATAGATATATATAATTTTATTGGCTAGATAGTTTAGCTTATGAGTCCTACAGCCTGTTTCACCTGAAGGTTCATCAGCGATGAACCTTCGGGTGAAACAGGCTGTACGACTCATAAGCTAAACTATCTAGCCAATAAAATTATACACAGCTCCTCCAGTTGAGCACTTTTAGAAACTGCAGTGTATTGTACATTACTGTACATGACTTATATATATATATATATATAAATATATATATAATTGTAAGGAATTAAGATAATTATACTACAGATTTGGCTAGAGGTTAAGGCATTGGCGCTCTAAGCCAGCGACCCGGTTCGATTCCCGACGAAGACATTTTTCAACCTTTGCAAAAATTTCAAAAAGGGAGGACAGTTCTGAGGAAGTAAGATTTAAGCTACGCAACCATTATTCTATAATTTTCATTTCTCACAATTTATATATATATATATATAATTATATATATGAAAAGAGAGAAAGGGAGAATAAATGGGGATCAGGAAAGAGAAAAATGCGGTACAAAGAATCACACCTCGAGAAAAAACAAGAATTATTATGTCAAAATTTCCATTTCACTGCCTCCAAAAGTGATTTAGGAGTTAACTGTTTTGTAATAATCATATATAGATATTTCGATTGTACAGACATTTGGTTAAAAATCTCCTCTTACTTTAGATGAAGATATAGAGAAAGTGACGTCTGACACGGTATAAAATGCTTTGTATTGTAAAACAGAATATTGATGTCAACGTCTATGAAGTTTCATAATAAAATACCAAATACCGATTTATTATGGTCGACAAATAATAGAAAATTAGGAATAAGGAAAAATTATCAATATTAACGACTTGCCAGTTGGGCAATAAAATGGCCTATTTACTGACAACAAAATGGGGATGTCCCACCCCATATCTCCTTCAAGCGACGCCCTGTCTTTCATGTAGCAACAATGTTTATCGTGATTAGATTCTCGACATTTAAGGACTGAATTTAAAGTAGCTATTCAAAGAAAATCACAAATATGGCAATTAATGTATCACTAGAAACTGGGAAGCTTACAGATGGCAATCGTATAAGTTTTATGTCAACTGCGTATCTGATGATTATAAAAACAACACAAATAAAAGCTCTTCTCAGCATCTGGAATATCCGAGGATTCGCCAGAAATATAGCGATGTTTTGATGTCGTCACACTCGGGATCGATCCTGCTTAAGCAGACGACGTCCTATAATGAATGAACGTAATTGCAATGCAATTATTTATCAAATTATAAAGAGTTTGGTGTATTTAAACATGACCTTATTTCACACCATTATAAAGGGAAAGTGAAACTGATTCTGATAGCTAAAACCGTTTGATTGTAAATACACAGGAGAAGGGTCAATGATCAATGAAATAAACCCCACTTTCAAATTGAAAAGCCCTCCGAATAATAGCAGGATGGTATTCGTTCCCTCTTGAAACGCCGAACATGCCCCGGTGCAAGCAGCTGAAAATACAATGGCGTCTTATTTTGTTTACAAGTGACTGATTCCTTTATTTTTTTAACGCTGCATTTTTCATCAAAATAATACCATACACGAAGTTAAGAGTGAGGCAACAGACAAACATTAAGACTGACGCTAGTGAAGGAAGAGAAATAAGTGAAGAGGACCCTGATAGCAGAGAGTGGTAAAAATGACGTGATATTGACGTGATATTTACGTCGTGGCTTACGTCTTTTTTACGTCCTGTAATTACGTCAATAAGACGACAACTTGCACCAACGCAAGACATCATGAGGACGTCTTATTTTGACGTCATCTTTACGTCTTCCAGGTCAGTGAACGACAACTTCATGACGTCTTGCAAATCACCAAATGACTACTTTTGGACGTCTTTTTGACGTCTTGCAGGTCATTAAATGACCACTTTATGACGTTTTTAGACGTCTTGCGGGTGGTAAAAAATGACGTGATATTTAAGTCATAGTTTACGTCTATTTTACGTCCTGTAATTACGTAAATAAGACGACAACTTGCACCAACGCAAGACGTAATGAGGACGTCTTATTTTGACGTCATCTTTACGTCTTGCAGGTCACTGAATGACGACTTCATGACGTCTTTTGGGCGTCTTGCAAATCACCAAATGACGACTTTGTGACGTCTATTGGACGTCTTGCTGGTCACTAAATGACCATTTTATGACGTCTTTTAGAGGTCTTGCGGGTGGTAAAAAATGACGTTATATTTACGTCGTGGTTTACGTCTTTTTTACGTCCTGTAATTACGTCAATAAGACGACAAGTTGCACCAACGCAAGACATCATGAGGACGTCTTATTTTGACGTCATCTTTACGTCTTGCAGGTCACTGAATGACGACTTCATGACGTCATTTAGGCGTCTTGCAAATCACCAAATGACGACTTTGTGACGTCTATTGGACGTCTTGCTGGTCACTAAATGACCACTTTATGACGTCTTTTAGAGGTCTTGCGGGTGGTAAAAAATGACGTGATATTTAAGTCATGGTTTACGTCTCTTTTACGTCCTGTAATTACGTAAATAAGACGACAACTTGCACCAACGCAAGACGTCATGAGAACGTCTTATTTTGACGTCATCTTTACGTCTTGCAGGTCACTGAATGACGACTTCATGACGTCTTTTGGACGTCTTGCAAATCACCAAATGACGACCTTTTGACGTTTATTGGACGTCTTGCAGGTCATTAAATGACCATTTTATGACGTCTTTTAGAGGTCTTGCGGGTGGTAAAAAATGACGTGATATTTAAGTCATAGTTTACGTCTTTTTTACGTCCTGTAATTACGTCAATAAGACGACAACTTGCACCAACGCAAGACATCGTGAGGACGTCTTATTTTGACGTCATCTTTACGTCTTGCAGGTCACTGAATGACGACTTCATGACGTCTTTTGGACGTCTTGCAAATCACCAAATGACGACTTTTTGACGTTTATTGGACGTCTTGCAGGTCATTAAATGACCATTTTATGACGTCTTTTAGAGGTCTTGCGGGTGGTAAAAAATGACGTGATATTTAAGTCATAGTTTACGTCTCTTTTACGTCCTGTAATTACGTAAATAAGACGACAACTTGCACCAACGCAAGACGTCATGAGGACGTCTTATTTTGACGTCATATTTACGTCTTGCAGGTCAGTGAATGACAACTTCATGACGTCTTGCAAATCACCAAATGACGACTTTTTGACGCCTTGCAGGTCACTAAATGACCACTTTATGACGTTTTTAGAAGTCTTGCGGGTGATAAAAAATGACGTGGTATTTACGTCGTGGTTTACGTCTTTTTTACGTCCTGTAATTACGTCAATAAGACGACAACTTGCACCAACGCAAGACATCATGAGGACGTCTTATTTTGACGTCATCTTTACGTCTTGCAGGTCAGTGAATGACAGCTTCATGACGTCTTTTAGAGGTCTTGAGTGTGGTAAACAAATGACGTGATATGCTAGACCCCCAAAAGACGTCAAAGAATCGTCATTTGGTGAACTGCAAGATGTCCAAAAGACGTAATAAAGTCGTCATTTAGTGACCTGAAAGACGTAAAGATGACCTCAGAATAAGACGTCCTCATGACGTCTTGCGTTGGTGCAAGTTGTCGACTTATTGACGTAATTACAAGACATAAAAAAGACGTAAATCACGACTTAAATATCACGTCATATTTTACCACCCGCAAGACGTCCAAAAGAGATCCAAAAGTCGTCATTTGGTGATTTGCAAAGTCATCATTTAGTGACCTGCAAAACGTAAAGACGACCTCAAAATAAGACGTCCTCATGACGTCTTGCGTTGGTGCAAGTTTTAGACTTATTGACATAATTACAGGACGTAAAAAAGACTTAAATCACGACTTAAATATTACGTCATATTTTACGATCTGAACCACTAATTACAATCTGTTTAAGTGTAATGACGACCTGTCAAAAGCATTCATGAGCACATGGATACCAAAATTCAAAGTACATACATGTACAATCACTGAAAAATAAGTTATGCATAATATACAAGGCAGACATAAAATCAGTTTCACATTTTTAATGCCACTGGTATGAAAATCAGCTGCAAACATCCATTCATAAAACATACATAACAATGATAATCAAAACTGATGTGTGAGTAATTATATACAGGTATATGTTAACAGGTGGATTATTAAATCACACAGTGGGAAACACAAGCTACCCTAATGAAAAGAGTTGTGAAAATGAATGGATTTTTGGCACGAAGTAAAAAAAGGGTAAGAAAATACATTAAGTATTTGAACATTTACCCAAAAAAACAGCATCACTGACAAAATTGGAGGGGAAAGTACCTGATTTCTATGGTCTCAAAAATGGTAATGTTGAATGTACATGAATTACTAACTCATGAAAGAGCTTGAGTATAAGATTTTGTTAAGAATGTTTTGCCTCATTTGCATAAAGTAGATACTCAAAATGCTGAACTATTTGCAAAGCTTTTTTTTTTTCAATTTGGGTTTGAATCTAGATCTTGCACCAGAACAATGTTTTATACAAGAACAAGGAAAAATAAAGAAAGTTAATTATGGAACGAAATGCTAGGAATCTATGTAAGACAACAAACTAAATGGTGGAACTGTAATCAGAATAAGTTGGTTCAAAATAATGCAAGTTGATTTACCCTTGAATTTCTTTGACAAATATATTTTTCACAAGGAAAAATGCCTGAATGAAGCATATTAATTGTACGTAGCATTTCAGTCCAGTTCATAAGAAATAAATACGCACAACTTGGTGACTATGAAAAGTCCATTATTAACATAAACTTCATAGTGGCTCTTTGAATAATTGATGTACATGTATAACTAATGAATTCTCTGTCCTGTGGATTGGCAGACGAATATAGTCTTAGGAATAATAAAATAAAAGATTTTGAGTTATGAAAACTGCAACTCTCAATCATTGCAAGATATGGCATATTGACAAAATCTATCAAGCTCTTCTCCTAAAGAAAATGCGCTATTGGTAAAAATACCCTTTTACATCTACCAATATATTCTGCAAAAAGTATGAAAGTGCTGAGAATTGCATACACAGTTTCAATTCAGTTCAATTTTATTTTAGTTTCTAATATTTTATATCAAATAAAACTTTGTCATATGTTTAAAGGTTATCAGGAGTACTTGCAGTGTGATTTCAGTTTGACACTAACTTTACTTTTGAATTGCTTGTCAATTGCCACGTTTTAACTTTAAATTCTACAAATATTTAGGACATTTTAGGTGCTTTATTTTCATGGAATGTATTCATAAAATGCTTTTAGGTTGGATACAAATGGATGGGAACTCTCTCCATTTTCTTCCATGCATTACCAATACTCCAGATGACATTTAAATGTACATTTATGGACAGAACTAACTGCATTTTAGAATAAGTTTAAGTTTCATGTCATGCAATCATGAAACAAGTAGAACATTTACATTTTATGTGAATAAAACATTTAGCGCTCCTTATGGAGATAGAGGCACCGAAATTGTATATGAAATACATGCAAGCATCTGTGGAATTCTTAAGAGCATCCTAAAAAACAGATAGTTGTTTGAAATATAGAAGAAATCCACTCCAGAATTTATTCTTCTTATTTCATGAGAAAACATCATACAGAAGAGTACAAATGTCACACAAATCTCATACAGGAAGATATGACATTTCAAAATTTCATTTTTATTTTCTTGACCAGTCCTTGCAAATATTTAAATGGGCGAGTAGATGTCATCACCTCATAATTTTTTTTAAATACACTGTATATGGATTTCTAAAAAAACTTTAAGCTCACACTCGTAACACATATCCCCATAGCAAAATGTATTATTTCTCCTTTATTTCGGGCGGTGATAAGACAAGTTTTAGATTCTCATAGCTGAAATATGAAACTTTTCTCATTTCTGTATATGAAAAGGATAGCAAATTGTGAGGCAATGATATCATCACCTCGCTCATTAAAACACTAAGGACTGGTCAAAAAGTGTTTTTCCCCAAAAATATGAACTTTCATAATGTCATAACTTCCTTATTTCTTATCCAATTTCTTTTAGCATTGTTTCATATTTAATTTCTTTCTGTATGTTTTAAACCTGTAGAGAGGATTCTTTCTTTAATTATTGCCAGTTGTAACTACAGCTTTTTACAGATTATTTGAGTATTCCTCTGTGTCCATTGACAAGGCTTCTTCTTCCTCCTGCAGTTCTGGAGTTACAGGCCTCCGAAGCTCCAGATCATTCTTTGGTACGTTTCGATAAATGTACTTCAAGTAGTATTGAATGCCACTTTCCACCTCGTCAAGCGGAGCAGATCTTGTCCGTTCGTTGCCCCTCACAGTCGCTGGAAAAGAAATAGAATGTGAAAGGAAAAAATAATTAAAAATTTAAATATTACCTCTCAGATCCGAAAGATACTGTATTGCCTCACTTCTTTTATGTCTCACATTTAGCAAATACCTGAAATTCTTTTTGTACCACGGGAGATGGCGAGTTCACTTCTAGGAAACTTTGGCAGTAACAGGCGCGGATCCAGCGGGGGGCGCAAGGGGCGTGCGCCCCCCGCCCGTTTTGTCTGACAAAGTATGCCCCCGGACCCCCTAGATGGCCGTTTGGCTTCGTCAAGCGGAGGGTTCCTCAGTGTGCGCCCCCTTTCTGAAAATCCTGTATCCGCCCCTGAGTAAAGCTGTTTTTCAATTAAAAACAGAATGCTAGAAGCATAACGAACTTCAAAAGGCACCAGTTCAAACACTGTAATGAAGCTAACAGCCCTTAGAGGTAAAAACATCTCTGAAGATCTTTATCTTAATTTCTGCCTAATGATGCAAACAACAGTCCTTTTGGATTAGAGCATTATGGCAGTTAAGCAGGGGGAAGGCAGAAAGAGTTAAGCATACAAACATACCTATTTGACAATATTTTGAAACACTGAAATTTATATATATATATATATATATATATCCAAGTTATATATATCTAAGTTACTTTGTGATAAATAATTTGGGGGTCCAAAAAATAATTTAAATGTAATCTTCTAGATGTCTGCAACTATCTGCTTATGATTCAAGAAGAAAATAAAATCAACAGACTCTTCTGAAGATGAGAAAATATATATACATCTAATTACCAAAGATAACATCTATCATCGCCTTATATCTCGAAAACTTGTGCTTCTGCCACGTTGTCCCATCCAACTGAATTGCACAGACAACTGAGGGTCCATCATTGTGTCCAGCACACGCCTTACTGATTCTTTGGTGGCCCCTCCACATCTCTTTAACTATGACATCTGGAAAAATGAAAGGGAATAGCAGTAAACATGTATTATTCTCACTTTCATGCATCTTCCTATCTGATTTAAACATGCATAAGATCTCACAATTGAAACCGATACTGATTTCAAAAGTTCTTTCAAACTTAAAGGAGAATTACGCTCAAAAATAAAGACGATAGTGTTCAAAGGTGTTATTTATTCCTACTTGTTAGACTATATGGCTTCGCGTCAAAATATACGAGATCGATACGAATCAAATTTTTCTGAGCAAAATTTACCATCTGCTAGCAATATGTATCGTCTGCTAGCAGCACATGGGGGCTGCCATTTTGTTTATGTGTACAAGAAGATTTTCTTAATCCAAATGCTCAATTGCCTTTTTCAAAATTAAAAACCCATTTGAAATTAAAAATATAGAATAGATATGTCAATTTATTTTTAAACTGAAGATTTCCTTATATATATTTCTGTTGAAAATCGATATTCGCTTAATAGAAATCTATTTTCTCGATACTGGACGTATGGGACGGAGCAAATTAATTCAAATTTTATGGATGCTTCTTCCCTGAGCATCTATAGCGGCAAACTATGCATTCACCTGCTTTCGGATAATGGACTTGAAAAGTCAGAATGCATGCTGCATATATTATGTTCTGCTCTGTTTGGCAAACCCAAGAAAATAGATTTTTGTTAAGCAAAACCAGACAATTTAAAAGTATAATTATAAAGATTTAATTTTTATAATACATGTAAACACCCACTTTATATTTTCCGTCACATATGGGATTTTAGGTAACGAAGAAAATCAATTTAGGATTTGGATTCAAAATATCTTCCTGACTGGAACATTTCTCAATGGTTCATGTACAACTCCAAATCAGCAAGAAAATGGCAGCCCCCATGTAAATGAGTAGGAGACGATAACGGGTGTTGGAATATCTTTATTTATACCCTTTTCTGATATCTTATTAGAAAATGATTTAGGCCAATAAGTAGGAATATATTACACCTTCCAATATAAGTAAATTTGTAATCAGGGCTTAATTCTCCTTTAATTATTCCAAGCAGAGGTCAATTTCATTATAGGCATGCAAACTCTGGAAGACCTACAAGGTGGATGCAAAGCATTGTTTTTCCTCCTGCAAGCTCTGTAAACAACCTGAGGCTGAAATTGATAACTATATTGCAAAGAAAATGCATTTAGCAGCAGCTTTGCAAGACAAGAACAAACTTGCTGGCTGTTTGAAGTCATGACATAGATGAAGAACAATTAATTGACCTTTCCTGTATGTAATAATGGAAATATAATATGCTCCAAAAATAATTTCAATTCTGGAATGAACATGCATGTCACAAACAGTATATTTAATCCAACTTTCTACAATAAACAAATATGCTGTTGAAATTCTGATAGTTAATTTTCCCAATTAAGTTGAATGTTTGCATAAATAATTGAGTATAAAGTGCAGAAGAAAGTTAATGAATCAACTGTATAACACTATTATAAGCAGATAAAGACACTCACAAATTGCTTTTTTTGCAAGATCCTCCTGAAGGATCGTGTTGACCTCACATAAGTCTTGAACGTTATTAAGTGGAAGAGAGGGTACATTCCAATCCAATCAGGGTATTTATATAGCACCAATGTCTAGTTGCCTAATCAAAGGCGATGTTGAGACTGAAAAAAATACCAAAATGTCTCTTTTGATTTCTGCCTGACACCATACAATTTTAGGCAAATTATTTATTTCCCCCTAATTTTCTACCTTCAGTTTCATGACATTTTTAATTTAGAAACACATTTGATGTGACATTTGGAACTGGGTCATATTTGCCTACGATCTAATCGGCTCATCTCGTGTCATGCACTGCCGGTTTCCCTGAGCCAATAGGAACAACATTCATCCAAGGGTTCTCTTGATATTGTGTAGGTGCGATTTTGTTCAGGCAGATGGATGGACCGACAACCTGAAAAAATAATGCACCGACAACCTGAAAAAATAATGCACCTACAAGCCCTAACAGGAGTATAGGCAATAAAAGACAATCATAGAAATATGTTTGGTTTGTTTAGAAATTTCGAATTTTTCACTCTTTTTTCTGAAATGTACGTAGGAACAGATCGAGGTGCCATCATGAATGCCCCCCCCCCCCCAACGAAAAGAATAAGTGACATAAACTAATAAATAAATCAAATGAAGGAATAAATTCATCAGAGACTTGCCTGATGGTGCCTTATATTTAAAAGCACTTCACTCTAACTCTAACAGTTTAATATTACAGTAACGTTAGTAACAATATTATTGGACAAAAAACATAGCCTATAGGGTACACTGCCTAACAGTTAGTATTTAGTCTACTTATTTCGATGTTTACTTCAATGTAAGTAGACTTAACTCTGGCAGTATTTAAATGATCACTAAATGATAATTTGTAATTGTATATATAATTCAATGTCCCATGAAAGTGACAAAATACAGCACTCAGCAGATGCATAATTTCGACTGTAATGTACAATAACGGTCACTTGACAAATGTGATTGATAGTATACTGACAGTTCTACAAACAGTGTGACTAATAATAACACAAGTTGTCTCACTATGAACATGGCAAACAAAGAAGCGGACAAAATATACAGCTCCTCATTGTACCTTCCACACTTGCTCTGGTAGACAAAAGAATATCCCTTCATTGCTATTATGTAAGATTATGTAGAGCAGGTGTCACATGCATATTCACTTGTTCTACTTATCTTACATAATAGCAATGAAGGGATGTTCTTTTGTCTACCAGAACAATTGTGGAGGGTACAATGAGGATCTGTATATTTTGTCCGCTCTCTTTTGTCATTGCATGCATCGTGTTCCTAGTGTCTATCTGTTACTGTCTTAGCTACACATAATGCACAGTGTGGTGTGAATAACTAACTTACCTGCCACGAAACCTGAACTTAAACTTTGATGGAAGGTCTTTAGAAGATCAACGAAGACGAGTTCGTATGCCTAAGAAGTTAGAGTAACCTGTTCCACTGCTATTTTTTCACATGCACACACTCCACGCTGAGTCGAGCAGCGCGGCAATGCACGCACGTGAAACGACGGACGAGAAAAACGATCACGTTAAAAAACACAAAAAACAAAAAACAAACAAAACAACAACAAAAAAAAACCCATTATGTCAGCAAGATAATTGTATACATTGCGTACCGGCAAAAGGTACCGGCCGTGCATGCCTAGCCTGCCAGGCTAGCCGTGTATCAATATCACGCGCAAGTTGAGTGGCTCGATGACGTAGCCTGCAGTCAAAACTGTATCATTTAATTGTATTAATTATCCTTTCTTCTTCTTTCCCTTATGTTTGCAATAGCAAAAAATTATTTAGCTTTTATATCCAAAGTCTAGCGAATGCACGTTCTGATATCCTTTTTTTCTAGGGCACATATCGAACCATAAGTTGTATATTGACGTCAAAATCACGTCATGAACTAGTCCTTAAAAAAATATAGACATTGTCTAATTAATCCCAAACCGTTCCCATGTTTAGATTTAAACTGAATAATCGTTCATAAGTGGTAAATAAAATTACGTCATGAACTAGTCATTCTTAGCTGGTCGTGAGTTGGAAATGAAGTCACGTAATAATTACGTCGTTTTTAGGTCTTGAATTGTTCATATAAGTGGAAAATAACTGACGTCAAAATGACGTCATGAACTAGTCATTCGTAGCTGGTCGTGAGTTGGAATTGAAGTCACGTAATAATTACGTCGTTTTTTGGTCTTGAATAATCGTTCATATAAGTGGTAAATAATTGACGTCGAAACCACGTCATGAAATAGTAATGGATAGTGCAATTCTTAACTGGTAGTTAGTTGGCAATGACATGACGTGATAATTGCGTCGTTTTTTTGGTTTTGAATAATCGTTCATAAGTGGTAAATAATTGGCGTCACCATCACGTCAAGAATTAGTCATGGATGGTGAAATAACTGATCGTCAGCTTGCAATGAAGTGACATAATAATTACGTCGTTTTTTGTCTTGAATTGTTCATATAAGTGGAAAATAACTGACGTCAAAATCACGTCATGAACTAGTCATTCGTAGCTGGTCGTGAGTTGGAATTGAAGTCACGTAATAATTACGTCGTTTTTTGGTCTTGAATAATCGTTCATATAAGTGGTAAATAATTGACGTCGAAACCACGTCATGAAATAGTAATGGATAGTGCGTAATAATTACGTCGTCTTTTGGTCTTGAATAATCGTTCATAAGTGGTAAATAAGTGACGTCAAAATCACGTCATGAACTAGTCATTCTTACAGTAGCTGGTCGTGAGTTGGAATTGAAGTCACGCAATAATTACGTCGTTTTTTGGTCTTGAATAATCGTTAAACAAGTGGTAAATACTTGACGTCAAAATTACGTCGTGAACTAGTCATTCGTAGCTGGTCGTGAGTTGGCAATGAAGTGACGTAATAATTACGTCGTTTTTGGTCTTGAATAGTTCATATAAGTGGAAAATAACTGACGTCAAAATCACGTCATGAACTAGTCATTCTTAGCTGGTCGTGAGTTGGAAATGAAGTCACGTAATAATTACGTCGTTTTTTGGTCTTGAATAATCGTTCATATAAGTGGTAAATAATTGACGTCAAAATCACGTCATGAAATAGTAATAGATAAAGCGATTCTTAACAGGTCGTGAGTTGGTAATGAAGTGACGTAATAATTACGTCTTCTTTTGGTCTTGAATAATCGTTCAAATAAGTGGTAAATAATTGACGTCAAAATCACTTCATGAACTAGTCATGGATAATGCAATTCTTAACTGGTCGTTAGTTGGCAATGACATGACGTGATAATTGCGTCGTTTTTTTGGTTTTGAATAATCGTTCATAAGTGGTAAATAATTGGCGTCACCATCACGTCAAGAATTAGTCATGGATGGTGAATTAACTGATCGTCAGCTTGCAATGAAGTGACATAATAATTACGTCGTTTTTTGTCTTGAATTGTTCATATAAGTGGAAAATAACTGACGTCAAAATCACGTCATGAACTAGTCATTCGTAGCTGGTCGTGAGTTGGAAATGAAGTAATGTAATAATTACGTCGTTTTTTGGTCTTGAATAATCGTTCATATAAGTGGTAAATAATTGACGTCAAAATCACGTCATGAAATAGTAATGGATAGTGCGATTCTTAATTGGTCGTGAGTTGGCAATGAAGTGACGTAATAATAATTACGTCGTCTTTTGGTCTTGAATAATCGTTCAAATAAGTGGTAAATAATTGACGTCAAAATCACGTCATGAACTAGTCATGGATAGTGCAATTCTTAACTGGTCGTGAGTTGGCAATGAAGTGACCTGATAATTACGTCTTTTTGGGGGTCTTGAATAATCGTTTATAAGTGGTAAATAATTGACGTCAAAATCACGTCAAGAAATGGTCATGGATGATGCTATTCGTAACTGGTCGTGAGCTGGCAATGAAGTGACGTAATAATTACGTCGTTTTTGGTCTTGAAAAATCCTTCATATAAGTGGTAAATACTTGACGTCAAAATCACGTCATTAACTAGTCATGATTGTAGCTGGTCGCGAGTGGTCAATGCAGTGACGTAATAATTACGTCGTTTTTTGGTCTTGAATAATCAATCATATAAGTGGTAAATAATTGACGTCAAAATCACGTCATAAACTAGTCATCCAAATAAGACAATACATACTCGTCTTAGAAAGTCGTCACGAAGACGACGTGATAACGTCGTTCATACGACGTATGACCAGTTGACCAGAATACGACCAATATACGACGTCTTTAAGACGTCCGTCTGCTATCAGGGGGAGATGACAAAATAGGCTCTGAAAAATGTGTAAGATGTTATGGGACATCGTCTGCTTAGACAGGACTGGTCCATGGTGTGTCGTCACATATCTCAGCAGCGTTCGAGGAGCTCTTCAGCTGCTATATCGGGGGCTGTATTTTACCGTTTTATAATTGATAATAATCATTACTTCAAATGTTTCCAAGCGTTGAATTTGGATAACCTTGTTTAATTTATGCCATCTATGCAATAATAAGTATTAAGCCAATATTTAAAATCATTAAAGTTCTACTTTAAACTCTATGGCCCATTCGTTACACACGATACTTCCTTTCGATGGCGCCATTCAGGGATATTGCCGAGAACATAACATAATTTTAAAGGACAGCAATATATATATCAATGCTCAGTACCGGTCCAAGCACTATCTCTAGCCACAGTCGCGACTCCATGTAAACAGGGTGTGATAGCCTAGCGCAAGGTTTCCAATTTGTCTGAAAATCGACTTTCGACTGAGCAGAATCTACACAAACCCATCACTTCAGTGCATACGGAACATCATTCTGTATGACAACTCTGGCGCAGCCGTAATTATCTGCGGGGCCTATTGTTTACTGTTTACTGTGATTTAAGATTTCAGATTTCGGATTTCAGATTTAATATTAACCATTTTCAATAGTAGGCTATTAACATATAATGTAGTGCATACTATAAAATAAATATAATAACTTGGTCGTGGATATAATTCAATTAGCGTAATTGACTTTGGAACAAGGCCTCATACGCAGCGGTCTTACGACAGAATATCGTAAGTAGTTGTGCTTAGCTGGCGCTTGGTAACGTGTCTTCTGTAGCAGCATGCAGATTGGAATCTTTAGTTTTTTTCCTTGAATGAGTCAGCAGATATGCAGTCTAAAATAAATTACACGTACAAGATTACTATGTCACCCAAGGGGACCACGGAGCCTGTTTTGAAAGTGTGTGTATGTGTGTGTGTATAGGGAGGGGGTTGGGGGCCGGATTGAGCATGCAAACGAAGATATTGTCTCCTACATAAACATTAAGTAACGGGTATACTAAAAAGGGAGGCTGCAACCACATCAGCCACCCCGCCCCTACCCGGCCCTTGACCCGCATTAATTATTGTCGGGTAATATTGCACAAGGTGTGTAGAATAGACTTATTAGTATATTTTAGTTACAACAGTTTAAAATATCCATCTCCTGATGACGGACAGTCAGCCTGTCCGAAACTTCCAGTCTTCTCCTCTCTCAGCCTTCTCATCTGGTTTACAGTCCTTGTCAGGACTTCACACTTTCAAGAAAGATTACTTCTACACTCTCTTAATTTCTATCTCGCCTTTCCTTTTCTTCTCCTCTCAACTTTTCTCCACTTTCTTCTTCTCACTCAACAGTCCTTTTCAGGACTAACCACATGGTGAACCGTAAACCTCCTCCACGTTATCAGTACCACCATGCAAACTTCTACCTTCAAAGATCATCCGAAAATCACCATCTCTCCAAGTTTAATACTAATTATAAGAAAGTTAAAACTAGAGGGACTTGCATTCAGAAAAGGCGCATTTTATTTCGTCACGAAGGGGTGTGCAGTAGAGGCCCGCCAGCTGAAATAGTGGTATAATTATACACAGTGTATATTGTTTTTAAAAAAAGTATACTCAACTTTGGCAGCTTCTATAAACCAAAAAGCCATAACCTCTATGAGCTTGAAATTTACTTTATATCAAAGGGCAACTTATAATTGGTCCTATACCTTATTCATAACTTTGCTGCCAGTGATGACTGACATGACTGAGCAGCAGGCTTTTCAAAAGGTATTGTCGAAATCCTCTTGTACGAAGTTTGGGCTCAAGCAACGAATGTGGGTCAGAAAATAATTATGCATTTGTTTTTTCAGTTTTAAAGCAATTGCTGGGTCATTTTGAATTATTTTGTGCATTTAAATAGAACGGGTGTTTATGTCATCTCAACCTTAAGAAAAAGCTTATTACAAGCAAAATTGTGATATTTTCTGTGCCAAGATGACACAATCTTGGCTTCGTCAACACCCCTAATTGTTTAAGGTTTTATTGAGCCATTCCTAGTGAAGTTTATTTTATTCTTTTTTTTAATGAGAGTCTACTATTAATTAGTTTTGTAATTCTTAACATTATGTATCATTTCTTGCATTTCAGTCTTTAAGGTCAGTAACCCTTTGAGTTCATGTGTTATTCAAGATAAACACCTTATGCGGGTTAACAATGTGCTATGCACAAAATGCAGAGGGTTTTTAGTTATCATGAAACGAGAAGTTAGGAGGTTGTTAAAATAAAAATTAAGATTATCATATGGATTAAAACAAGGTCATGTGAAAGCTTTGATACACTGGATCACTTTAAGCAATGAAGCATTAAAGCACGAAAGAGTATTCAAGTTTGAAAAGGATTTTAGACTAAAGTAACACATTCATATGGCTTGATCCACATTTGTTGCGTCGGCCCAAACGTGGTAGCCTACAAGGATATTTAATGGACACTGTTAAAAATCCTGGTGCTCAGTCATCAGTAAAATAAAAGTGAATGAGGTATCATAGGACAAAAGACAAGTTACTCTTTGCCATGAAATGAATTTGAAGGTCACATTAGTTATAACGTTTTAATCAGAAGCTATCAAAGTTGGGTATATTTTTAATATTCACTTTATTGAGTGTTGTACTTTTATTTCTTTCAGATGTATCGACATGTGTTCAATGTCCTAGTTAATCGTTTCCAGAGAAAAATGGCATGAAACCCCACGGTACACTCCACATGGGTGCCTTTTTTTCTCATTCTCGGTTCAATTCTTCTAAATGTCACCATTCTAATCGTCATTCATCGGCAACGGGAGCAGCAAGATACCATGCGAGTCCTTTATCGAATTCTGGAAGTTATTTTAGTAGTAGTCGCCGTCGTAGAAGTAGTGTCAAAATTATCACTAATAAGCACCATGTATATTTCAGGCTTGAAAGACTGCACTGATTTTGTGAATACTTTAGTGGGAAAATGTACTCTCGTCACTGTCCATGATTTTATTTTAATTACATTACCTCTGGCATGTATTCATTGATTCATGTGCTAACTTATATTCTGAGCTGCCAAATTGTATCGAGAGACATTGACTCTAGTCAGTTTCATTACGTTAATGGTACCGAGAGCATTTTTTTTTGTGACGTGGGTGTGCCTCAATCAAACCCTGACATGGGGTCTAAGGAAATATAAGGTCTACAGAGCTATGGCGAGGGTCTAGGGAAATTGACTGTGTAAAAGATGCAAAGGCAATACATGAAATGGGCAGCGCTACAGAGTGTGCACGGACCACTGAAGTTCAGTGGCATGGACGGCAGGCGGGCTCCAGAGCGAGTGACATTTTAAGGCTAGGGAACGGATCAGAGAGTGTATTACGGGCCTAGAGCTATATACATGTACAACAAATTACTTTTTTTGAAGATTCACAGCTCTACAGGTATAGGGTTCAATATTTCGAAAATTCATCATTCCGAAAATAAAACAGAGTCCCTCAATCCCAAAATAAAATACGACTACTATTCTTTTTTCTGAATTTAGAAACTTTGGGCTAACGAACCTTCAGAATATTGAACCGTTAAAAAAACCTTCGGAATGACGAACCTTTAAAAAAATAAAATATACATGTATAACCTTTTCATCGAACTTGAATGTGTTCTTGAAGCTGCAATCATTGATCGAATGCAGAAAAACTACTCGTTAATTAAGAACGTCTGCTTGGAGTGAACAAATAATCAGACTGAAAACTACCGTTAGTCAGTTAACGTAAATATTTTTAAAAGAAAATCTTTTTAATGAACAATGAAAGAGCGATGAAAGCAAATATTTCAGTTGATGCCGGCGCTAAATTATGTATTTTGTAAAGGATCCGTCAGTTTATTGATACAAAAATTATGTTAACAAAGTTTTCGGAAATAACCCCCCCCCCCCCCCCCCCCCCCCCTCTGCCAAGTGACGAACAGGCTGATTAAATTAAAAGTACGATTGCCTTTAATGCACGGATGCTCATATACATCCAGATTCACTAAAAAAGCCGTGGTGGAGGCTCTTTCCGATATATACAGGGTTGGAAAAAAGTTTGGAATTCCAAGAATTATTTCTTGTCTTAAACATATCCCTCGTCATTTTAAGTTCTTCTTTGAGGTTCAAATAAAAGATATGTGTCCCTTTTTAACTTTAAAAGCACAACATTAAAAATCAGGCTTATCACACAGTGCAGAGGTCCACTTGGAATTCGGAAGCGTATATTTGCTGTTTTTGCAAATGTCTAACGAAAAAGTTAAATAATCAGATACAGTTTAATTGCTATACCGAAGTCCTCAAAATGACTGCAAACTGCACGTAGCTTTTTCAAAATTCCACGTGAAGTACAGAAATGTATAACAAGATGTTCAAACACAAGTAGAGCAAATCTGACAACATGTGGTTCATTGGTCAGCCATTGTAACATGTTTAACAATATTACGTAATCTTTGGTACAAGATGGAACAGTAGACTTCATTCAACACAGTTAATCCGATTTGGATGAATTATTCATCACAATATAGTAAAAACTAGCATTTAAAATCAGACATACTCATCGCCAAAAAAATATTCCAAACTTTTTTCCAACCCTGTATGTCGATACACTGTAGTTCAATGGCAGGGTGACATTCCATTAGTAGTAATGCACAAGTGGTCCTACGTATAGGGTTAACGTTGGGATGTGATTGGGTTAAGTACAGGACTAGGTAAGCATTAAATGAAGAGTAAGGGTTGATAAAAACCTTAACACTTTACGGCGCATAGACAGAAACAATCATGTTAGCTAGCGTGGGACAAATGAGGTAATGGTTGGAAGAGAGGCCTACATATGACATTTGTATGTTTGTTGTAGCTTTTTTAGCACGAGTATAGCATTGATTTAAGAACTGGTTACGAATATGTCCAAGAAAATTCAGTGACCGATCGTAACAGGCCACATATTGATTTCAAGTATGGCCAAGAAAATCGCCTTTTCCTTCCCTGTACAAGAATAGTCATAATTTTCCTTTTTGCTTTTGTCAATATATACACCAAATAATGATTTATTTGATGTTTCCTACTTAACGATTGATGCATGTGCTAAGCGATCTCTTATGGTGTAGAAGTCCTCTGTTTAACCTAGGTGTTAGGTAGTGACAGGTAGAACTATGTAAACAATTAGTGACGTCTTGAAACGCCGTGATGTACTGTGTGCGTGTCATGTCGTGTATGTATTGACAATTTCTTGATGAATGGAACCAGTGGCGGATTTATGGGGGATTTATCGGACATTTGTGCCCCCCCCCCCCCCTGTACAAAATCCTGGATCCGCCCTGAATGGTACCATGTCAGAACCAATGCTTTATGATTGATACTGGTCTCACCGAGCCTTCGATTCATGTTTACTAACACTTCTATTTTTTTACTGCATTTCCGGATAAGGTATGATTACATACGTTTACTTCCATAAAATACGAGTAGCAGTTCTGAGAGTTGTGTAAGACTACTAGTACATTGCTTTTCGAGAATTCGATAAACAGTGGCATCTTACATGTGTAAAGAAAAAAAACCCTCTTCCTTTCTGTACAGGAGCATATATATCCACTCTCTTTATTACTATTTCATAATTGTTATGTTACGAGTGTCATGCAATCATTATTGATTTGTATCATCGCCAGTCGAATTCTAAATTATGAGGCCTCGATTGATGCCAGTTTAATCGTGCTAATGATGGAGCGATATGAAAAGCTAGTTTATCAATTTTAAAAGGATTTGTCTCATATTCATCACCTAGAATATGAATATTTTATTTCACTAAAAAGAACTGACGCTATGATGAACAAGACTAATATAGTTCTTAACCATTGTGGATGAAAAGCATTGCAGTTCTCCCAGGAAGAGTGTATTAAAGAATGCATTACTTTTCGAGATTTTGCAAAAAGTTACACTGTAGAGCAGGCTTGAAAGAATCAGCTCTTCTTTCCTGTACACAAATCAGATAAGCGGTTTCTTAATTTTTGATTGTTGTTGATAAATTACCACTTTCATCATCATTTAATGATTACTGATTTTTGCCAGCCTGTCGAATTGTATTAAGCGATCTTGATTGGTTTAATCTTGAAAATATATGATGGATATTATTTAATCATTGTTGGTATTTTACCTCCGTCATGTGATTATTACCGCCGCCGCGCGAAGCAAGGACGGTACTAATTTCAGTCGATTCTGTCCCGATGTTTGTTTGCTTGCTTGTTTGTTTGTTTGTTTGTTTGTTAGTGCTCTAACGTTTGAATGGTTCCATTTCAGTTCATTAAACTTTCAGCGAATCTTCATCTAATATGCGATTTCCTATCGAATTCCACGATCACAGGTGCATCTAATTTTTTTAAATTAATTTTTTAAATATTTTATAGGGGGAGGGAAGGGAAAAAAAAAATTTCGCCAAACTTCCAAAAAACGCTCAGTAAAGGTGATATGGGGCCCAGTTTCCCTCCATAATTCCCTGACAAGCAAAAAAAAAAAAAAAACCGGCGCCAAAAAGGGGGGGGTGGGTCCGGACCCCCGCGACCCCCCCCCCCCCCCCCCCCCCCCCCCCTCTGGATCCGCCTATGATCTGTCATTCTGTGTTCGTGTGTAGAACTATCTGTTAGGTCTAACGACGTTACATCTGTGCTGCTGCAGTGTAAGATCAGCCGTTGTTCGGGTGTTGGCTACGCTGACATTGGGTACGACGACGCTCCGCTGAACCCCCTCGCGAGAAGGAGAGCGACCAAAACAATAAAGTGACAAAAACAATAAAGTGACAAAAGACTCCTCCAAACAGGGATTTTTCCGTCTAGCTGCAGTGTAACTATACACAGCGCTAACGCAATAGAAATTGGATATGCGATAGCAGCATTGAAATCTGCACAATTTTTCACGTAATCTGGCTATGCCTAGGCTATTATAGTTTGCTGCATGGATGCAATTTCCTATTGAATTCCACAGGTGCATCTGTTTTTTCTTTATTTAATTTTTAATTTTTTCTTTATTGTTTTGAAGGTGTGTATAGGCAATATTTAAGTCATACTATTACTACTCTAGTTAGACCTAGATCTATAGTACAATGGCGTTTATAATATTTTATTATCATCATCAATCAAATGACACATAATAATAATAATAATTAGTTTTGTTTACCCGGGGTAGCCACTTCAGTTCTAAGAACTGTTCTCCCAGCGGGCCCTGCATAACAATTACCCCATAGTCATCCGGTGCAATTCAAACCTGCCCAATTATCTTGAGCACAATCTCAACTCCCCGGGGAGCATGCAAGCCAGGCTATCAGACGACGCTCACGGCTTAGTTAACACCCGACCAAGGTTCCCATCACTCATGGGTAAAAAAAAGCGAGCGGATAAAATGCCTTGCCCAAGGACATAAACACCAGACATACTAGGGTTCGAACCCGCGACCCTCAGATCCAAAGACGAGAACCCAAATCCACTACACCACTGCGCATCCGCAATTAATTCTTATTGAATGGTAATGAGGTGGGACACAACATCGCGCAGGCGCGGCGGTTCACTGTTGCTAAACAGTATCAATCTAGTTTATTGATTGATTCATCGCCTGTCGAATTCTAACATATAACCTCGCTTCAAGCGAGGTCATATGACGTTACTACATCATTAGCAAAATTAAACTGCCTAGTTTAATTTTGTTAATGATTGAGCGAGATGAAAAGCTTGTTTAGATTAATAAACATTTATATCACCTTGACTGTAGATTGATTATTTATCTAAAAGAAGTGACGCTATAATGATGAAGACCGATGTTGTGTCCAGCAGTTCCCGTTTAAACCTACTGGCGGATAAAGCTACAATTAGGCTGTTGCGAACACTGACTTTGCATTTGGTCAAGAACGGGATTTAGCAGTAGCAGGTAATCTTTAGAAACAATCAAAGCTACTCAAGTTGAAATATGGCATCAAATTTGACACGAGAGAGCATTACCGTTCATTCCATTCTGCAGACTTGTGCTTATGTCTTTCTCATTCTCTGTTCCTCCTTTCTAAATATTATTGTTCTGATCACCATTCATCGACAAAGGGAGCTTCACGATACCATGCGAGTCCTTCATCAAATTCTAGCTGTTTTCGATTTCGCCCTTAGTCTTGTTTGGAACATCTGGTCTATATGGTGGTTTGCTCGTAACGACTTAAAATCCTGCATTCTCATGACAAGTGCATTCATGTTTCCTCTAAGCGTGGCAGTCTTTGCAGTGGCTGCCTGCCTCTGCGGAATCAGTTTCAACCTCTACCTCCTGATCAGCCGACCGCTACATTATCATAGGATTGTAACTCGAGCGAAATTCCGAATCACTCTTGTTGTCACATTCATTTTAATCCTGCTTATTTCAGGAGTGTTTCTACCGTTGCGAGCTTCACCTTTCTTTCAACTTCGCATAAAGCTATGTCTTCGTACTGTTATAATCATTGAACAGGGAAGTTGGGTAGAAGTTGTCAGTTCTGCGTTGTTTCTTGCCCCTATTATTTGTACATTTGTATTTTTGACAGTAATTTTCATCAAGATTATTGTAATTGTGCGCCGGCAATCAAGAGCTATTAACAATTTAGAGGTGAACGTAATTCCCGAAGTTGGGAATGTCCACGGTAAAATGAAATACAAACCTCGAATCCCTCATCGATATAAAGGCATAGTCACTATTCTAGTTCTCTCTTTGGCGTTTATTTTTGGATGGGCACCATACTGTATCATCAGAGTTGTCCCAAGCGCGAGCTCTTCCACTGCGCTCTCAATTCTCGACAAGTTTGCTGTATCTACCACATGGATACAGCCCATTGTGTATTTGACGACAAACGGAGAAGCGAGAAGGATTTTTCTTTCCCGGCTAGACCTATGCTGTAATTACCGCCAATGACAAACCACAGTTAGTTTGCTTACTGGAACTTTGATATCTCAGCCTTAGTTTGCCATCCACAAGAACCAGTCAACGTACAGAGCCTGCTATATACAGGGAGGTGGAAGAGCTCCCTGCTATATACGAGATCTTGTATCAATATAGTTACGGCCTTCACTATCACCGCTAAGCAGATGATACACAGATCTACTACACTGTAGTATTTCAGTCGTGTTTATTTCAGGAGTGTTTCTACCGTTGCGAGCTTCACCTTTCTTTCAACTTCGCATAAAGCTATGTCTTCGTACTGTTATAATCATTGAACAGGGAAGTTGGGTAGAAGTTGTCAGTTCTGCGTTGTTTCTTGCCCCTATTATTTGTACATTTGTATTTTTGACAGTAATTTTCATCAAGATTATTGTAATTGTGCGCCGGCAATCAAGAGCTATTAACAATTTAGAGGTGAACGTAATTCCCGAAGTTGGGAATGTCCACGGTAAAATGAAATACAAACCTCGAATCCCTCATCGATATAAAGGCATAGTCACTATTCTAGTTCTCTCTTTGGCGTTTATTTTTGGATGGGCACCATACTGTATCATCAGAGTTGTCCCAAGCGCGAGCTCTTCCACTGCGCTCTCAATTCTCGACAAGTTTGCTGTATCTACCACATGGATACAGCCCATTGTGTATTTGACGACAAACGGAGAAGCGAGAAGGATTTTTCTTTCCCGGCTAGACCTATGCTGTAATTACCGCCAATGACAAACCACAGTTAGTTTGCTTACTGGAACTTTGATATCTCAGCCTTAGTTTGCCATCCACAAGAACCAGTCAACGTACAGAGCCTGCTATATACAGGGAGGTGGAAGAGCTCCCTGCTATATACGAGATCTTGTATCAATATAGTTACGGCCTTCACTATCACCGCTAAGCAGATGATACACAGATCTACTACACTGTCGATCCACCACAAGTTGCGGTTGATTCAGCTCAACAATTCATTAAGTCCTGCCTGACTGATCTCCAAAGATGACTCTCGATCAAGCAACTACTTAAAACTGAACGAGGACACAGTACAATTTCTGGTGGTTGGCTCACGTCAGTAAAGAGCTATGATGAAGACTGACCGTCCGAAACTTCTTAGTGCTACCATCAGACCTTCAGATCGAGTAAGAGACCTTGGAGTTATTTCCGACTCTTTACCTACGATGGACAGCTGTGTCAAACTCGGCTTTTATTTTTATACGAAGTCTTCGGAGCATCCGCGAACATGTAAATAAGCCTTTTCCTGACGTACTCGTTCATTCATTTGTGACAACCTTGACATCGGTTTGAGTAAGCATCAAGTTCAAAGACATCAGCGACTGCAAATTATGGCTCCAAGATTAGTTTCTCTGCAAAGAAGGGGAGTTCACATCAGCCTGATCCTGCAAGACATTTGCTTGCAATCAGAGGATTGTCTACAAACTTGCAGTTGTGATGTTTTTAAAGCACTTAAAGATGAATCGCAATCCTATGTCTCATGCTCCTGACATAAACCAGTATAAACCAGTATGCAGTCTAAGATTAGCCGACCAAGCTTTCCTGGTAGAAACAGTCGCACATATTGGGGTGACAGAGCCTTCTAATTCTGTGGATCCTAAGCTTTGGAATAGCCTTCTGCAATCTATTGTGTGCTGAGTCCCTTTTACCTTTTATGTCAACTCTAAAGACCTGGCTAGCCGTTCCCTTCCGCAACATTATCGTAAGAATAATGGAAAAGACAATTTCTCATTTACTCATAAAGAATATTGATTTTTGTGATACATATGTGTGATACATATGTGTGCGTGTTTGGGTGGGTGTTTAAGTGTGGGTGGGCATGTGGAAACTGGAAAGCGTACTTGAGTGCGTTCATGCGGGGTACCGGTAATGTATGTGCATGCTTCAATAAGCAGTAGACTTAGTAATTCCATCTTATCTTAAAGAGATGTTATTTTTTTCTATTTGCAAAAAAAAAATATCTAACATTAAGAGATAATATAAATCTTATTTTTCACCGGAAACTTTCAATCCTAGTATCAGAAACTGAGAAATAAATGAAATTGACACGTTGCTCTTTTATATCATCCTGTCAGCATGGTCAATTACTAGTAAAACCTATCGCTGTTGACATTTTTCGGATGTGATAGATGATGTAGACTAAATTATATACTGGGTATTTCTATTTTAAAAAAACCCAACTTTTGAGAAATTCTGTAAATAGACTCTAGATGTTTACCGTCATTGAAACCTTCGATAAGTTTCTGGGAGTCATTCATCATTGAAGACTAATGTCTTCAAAATGTGTGCAGAGCTCAAGTTAGTTTGCTTTCCTGTCAAACTCAACGGGCGTGATGATGGGGAATGGTTTTGTCAACCGTCTTGGTTGCTCTACCTATAATATACAGTGCGTATCAAAAATGTATACTCAAATTTGATAGCTTCAAATTAAAAAGTTATAACCAATGTGACTCCCAAATTTATTTCATGGTGAAAAGTAACTTGATGTATGTTTATTGGTACCTCTTTCGTGACATTTCTACCATGGATGAATAAGCGCCAGGGTTTTTAAGAAAATGTTGTCAAAATCTCCTTGTTCCATGTTTGGGATGATGCAACGAATGTGGGTCAAGCTTTACCAATGTGTTACTTTTAATAGTCTAAAATCATAGATTTAGCTTGTAATAAGCCCTTTCTTGAGTTTGAGTTGACTTTAAAACATTTTCTATTCAAATGCACAAAATCAATTGAAAATAACTCAGCAATTGTTTTCAAACTGAAGTAACTAATGCATAATTGGTTTGACACACATTCACTGATTCAGCCCAAAATTGGTACAAGAGGATTTTGACAATACTTTTTAAAAATCCTGCTGCTCAGTCAACCTTTTTATTAGAAGCTACCAAAGTTGGGTATACTTTTAGTGATACGTACTCTATGTCCATCAGTCAGTCAGTCAAATCTTTACAAAAACAGACTTAACATGCCACTCTATGCTTTTGTCAGTATATCTAAATTTACCTTTGCTATGTAATGATTGTTGCATGTGGTGAAGCGATCTTTTAGACTGTCAAAAATCATCGACGAACCTAAACTTTAATCATGTAACCGGGAGAGCGAAGTAAACAATATACACACCTTAACTAACCTGAGTGTACGCAAGTCACGTCAAACACACATTGATTATTTCATGATTCATGGATATGATACTTCTTGTGATCAAAACTGGTGTCCGAACTTGCAAAACCTGCGACTGCATGAATTGACGGAAACGTCTCATTTTTACCTCTTCGCTGCCAATATAAGTACGAGTGCACAGTTTTGATTCTATAAAAGCGAGAATGTATAAGAATACAGTACTTATCGAAAAAATGGCATCGAACACTACACGAAATGGCACTACCTTTCAATTCAAGATGGACATGGGTGCATACATGTTTCTCATTCTTTGTTCCTCCTTTCTAAATATAATCGTTCTAATCATCACTAATCGACAAAAGAAGCTTCACGGTACACTTAAAATTCTTTATCAAATTATGGCTGTTTCAAATCTTGCCCTTGGACTTCTTTGGAATACCTGGTCCATATTGTGGTTTGGTCTTCACGACCTGAAATCCTGCATCTTGATCACAAGGGTGTTTATGTTTCCTACTTATGCGTCATTCTTGGCGATTATTTCGTGTTTATGTGGGATCTCCTTCAATACCTACCTCCTTTTTCGGCGACCGCTGCACTACTACAGAATTGTAACTCATACAAGATTACAAGTAGCTCTTGTAGTCACATCTGTCCTGGTTTTGCTGATATCTGGAAGCGCGCTACCCTTGAACACTTCGCCTTTCTTTCAGCTTCGCGTACAGCAATGTGTTCTCGATGTCGTAATCATCAAACATGGAAATCGTGTCGAAATTTGGAACAATGTATTCCTTCTTGCTCCCGTTGCCATAGCATCAGCATTTACAACAGTGATTTCCATCAAGATCATTGGGATGGTGCGCCAGCAGTCGAGAGCTATTGACAATCTCGAGATGCAGATAGTTCCTCGAGTTGGCAACGTAGCAGTGATCCACATGGAACAACTTCCTAATAATCATCAACTTCAGAATTGGAACAACCGTCATCATAGAAAAGGCAAACCTCGAATTCTTAATCGATACAAAGGAATAATTACAATTCTTATTCTCTGTAGTGCGCTCATTATTGGATGGCTACCACTTTGTATCCTCAGGCTTGTCCCAATGGCTAGTGCATCAATTGTGCTTGCTATTCTAGATAAATTTGCGGTATCCATGAATTGGATTCAACCTATCCTTTACGTGGTAACAAACGGAGAGGCGAGGGAAATATTTCTTTCTGGTGTAGGCCTACGTCGAAATATCCGTCAGTGAGAACAAACATCGCATTTTTGCAAATTCGATACACTTGTGAGTATTTTTGATGATGTGGTTCAAAAATGTGTTGCAGATTTTATGATATATCATTGAACGATACAGACTGCCAATAACTTTATGATGATTACGTCAATGGCGTATCTACGATGGGACAGGTAGGGAAAGCTCCCAAGGCCCCTTGTGAAGGGGATACCGCCGAACATTAATCATGATAATCTTGAATATATACAATTTATACTTATGATGAAACTTGCATTTTGGAATAAAAATATCAAAAAATTTATTCCATATAACACGAGCTCACATTAATATGTTCTGGATTTTTTTTGCATCAGAGAAAAGAGGTTAACTTCCTCCAAAACCAGTGAGAAAACAGGCCCGTAACTAGGGAGGGTTCAGGGGGTTCGAACGAACCCCCCCCCCCCCCCCCCCCCCCCCCCCCCCCCCCCCCGTTGGCGAGCAGAGGTCCGCTTAAAAAAAGATAAATAAAAAAAAAAAAAAAGCGAGGGGAGAGATGATGGAAAGGGAAAAATAACGTGATAAAATATTGGTCTTTCCGTCTGTTTTAATACATTTTATTTTGATTTTGTCCCATAACTTCCTAATCTGGCAAATCTATAATTAATCAATGTCGTCTTTCACCATTCATTTTCGAATTTTGTACATTATGCCACGTTGCAATCGATTTTCTTTCAAAGCGTCATTCAAAGAATTATTCAAATTCGTTTGTAGTATCGCCCCCAAACTGGCGAGCAGAAATCTGCTTGAACAACAACAAAAAAAGAATAATTAGGCGAAAAACATTATCCAAAGTGACATCAGAATAGTGATTTTTAGGTTAAATTATTACAAACATATCCATACCAACTGGCTCCGATAGGGGAGGGGCGCACAAGAGGGTCACGTGAAAGGGGAGAGAGGAAGGAAAGTGGAAAATAATGTGAGATAATAACGTTTCCAGTCGGGTTTCCTTCAATTTGAACCCATTTTTATTTGCTATTGTCCTGCAACTTAATAATAAGGCCTAGATAATATACGTCTTTGGCCATTCATTTATAAAGAGTTATTCAAAATCGTCACCCGCTCGTTGTAAGGTCTTGTCTATGTGACGAATTTGAATTTGAATTTCTTGAAATCGACTTCCCAAATATGGATTTGATGATAAAATTTTGCAGCGGATTGCCGGTCGGACGAATTCGAATAAAATCTGACGAAAATGAATGGAGATATGGAAAAGAGAGAGGGGTATTTAATGTGTCTGTTCACTTTAAAATGAAAATTTTTCCCGCTCTCAAGTTGCATGGAGTACTCCTGGCGGACCCGGTCTAGTCATTCAGGCCCTTAAATTATGACCCTCTAATACAGCCTGTTCAACCGGAGTGCCATGAGAGTATTTTATAAAACATCGACTTCTTGGAAACTATAATAAGAAATAACAATATAACACTTGGGGTGTTTTGGAAACATTTGGGAGATAGTAAAGTGCGTTTTCGTCGCTCTCTGCGCTCATTCACAAAACTCTGAAACGAGATAGTTTCAGGCAGCGAGAATATTTCCATAGTATATGTTATTGTAATATGTCCATGAATGTTCAGTGTTATGACAATTTTCGGGCACGTCACTGCCTTATCGCCACGGCGCCCAGAAATTAGGGTTACCTTACTTTCTATATTGAAATGAGCAACAAATTAGAGTGCATTTTTCTTCGCTCGCTTCGCTCGCTCAGAAATCTTAGAAAATGAGAGTTTCAGGCAGCGAGGTTCATGAATATTTCCATAGGATGTTATTGCAATATTCAGGCACGTCGCTGCCCTATCGCCATGGCACCCGAATACTTATTAAGTCCACTTTCTTTATTGAAATGCGCAACAGCAAAGTAATTAAAGTGCATTTTTCCTCGCTCGCTTCGCTCGCTCGCAAATCTTATAAACGAGATGTTTCATGCAGCGTGGTCCATAAATATTCAATGTTATGACAATTTTCGGCACGTCACTGCCCTATCGTCATGGCGCCCAGATATTAGGGTTGATTTTCTATAAAAGAACAGCAAAGTGCCCCCCCCCCCCCCCGTTCGCTTCACTTCCTAAAACTTTATTAATATGAATGATTCCTGCATATATAGATGACCGGAGATATACATTTCACCTATTGGTGACTAATGAAATAAAATTTTGCCATTTAAAGGTACATTTTTATTTTTCTCTCGCTCGCTTTGCTCGCTCGCAGTATTTGGAATCCAACACAGTGGTAGTATATGTTCGGGCTTCACATTTGACCCACCCCCTGTCAAATTCTGACTACGCTCATGCCCATACCCTTGTAGGGGCACACCCCCTGACCCGACACCCCTGCTCAGTCGCTTCGCTCCCTTAAAAAAGGTCCACTTTTTCCAATGTTGAACCCCCCCGCAAAAATCCTAGTTACGGGCCTGGAAAAACAGTAATATATCAGCGTTGTAGTCAAGGCCCAAACCCTCAAGGCCAGGACCAAGGCCAAGGCAAAGGCCAAGGCTTTTACCCTCAGTGCCAATGCTAAGGCCAAGGCTTGGAACCTCAAGGCCAAGGCATTAATAAAGAAAGGAGGGGAAGATGGAACATACAAATACAGATGTTCACACGCACACACACAAACAAGTAGGCACTGCCTTCAAGGACCAAATGACAGCAGGGAAATGGGGCACCTACAAAGACCTGGTGGAAAAAATATGTATGAATTTTCATAACCCCCCTTTCATGACCTACTGTTTGTACATGTACTTTTTATATTACATTTGGCTAATAAGTCTTGCAAGGCACTGTATTATATTATGATTTTAACAGGAGATATGTCACTGCTCTCAAACCCACAATGCCCCTTTTGTCCAGGTGATATTCCTGTTAGGACCAATTCACAAGATAGTCAATGTGAGGTCTCATTCAAGGTTACATAGCAACTAGTGCTCTAGTGGTGTATCTTGAAATTATGGCACTCAGAGCAAAAAATGAAATTTCCCCCACTCCCCTCCCCCCAACAAAATAAAAAATAAAAAGAATAATTAAAATAAACTTTACAACCAAGCGGTTGACTTTTTTTTATTTTTAATCCTCAAAAATGCAATTTGTATACATTTTACCCAAGAAAATTTGTAAACCCAGGAGAATACTTGTCCAGGAATTTAGTATGGCAAACGAAAGTTAGTATTTCTTTCTAATGTTGAACCTTTGCAAGTGCTATTTAGCTTCATCTTATATTCAGGGCAAACTACTTAAAAAGAAACTGATGGAACTTAAAGGCCTACGTGTATATATTAGGGAACAAAACAACGAGAATGGCATTTCTTTTCTTCTTCTTTTTATTTTGAACCCTTTAAAACACCGTTTCTAAACTATATCATTATTATATGCATGTTTATTAAGAAGTTTACCCTGAAGCAATGTTATGTGAGGGAACAAGCTCTACAAAATCATTCCCATTTTATATCCTAAAAATGCTTCTAATGCAAATTACCCGGGGTAACCTCGCTAGTCATAAGGATCGCTATTCTTAAGGACCGCTATCCATAACGCGTGACTAAATGAATAGCGGTTTCCTATGAATAGCGGTACTTATGAATAGCAAGCAAACCATAAACAAATTACCTCGCTATTCATAAGGACCTCCATTCATAAGGACCACTATTCATAATTATTCATAAGGACCGCTATTCATAACGCGTGTTAAATGAATAGCGGTCCTTATGAATAACGAGCGGACCCCATTTACCCAGCCTATTGGGGCGTATATATTAAATCCACAATCTAATCATAATTTTCTTCTTCCTCTTCTACCCTTTCTTGTTGTAAAAAAAATGCACCCCATTCAAGTGGCCCCCTGCCAAACAAAGCATGCAAAAACTGATGTAGGCCTATACATAAAAGTTAGAATAATTTTTTGCATATGACATTGACAATGGAATTAATAATATAGCGCAAGCCTTTTCGCCAAATTTACAAAAAATTGGAAATACTTCATTCAAACTCACAAAATATTTACAGAAATACAAGAAATACAAGAAATTTGTTTTAATCTGCACCTGTTTTTCATACGGTATTAATGTTATCATCATCATCATCATCATCATCATTGATCATGTACTGTTCTTATGATGATGATCGAATTTGTAGACAATGGGCGTAACATTCAAGATCCAAGTGATATTGCCGATGCATTTAATACACTCCTCACTAATATTGGCCTAAACTGAGCATCAAACATAGTCACTAATGAAAATGATTTTTCGAAATACTTAAATGATAATGTTGAGCAGTCTCTGTTTTTCAATCCAACAAATATTAATGAGTTTTTTTATAAAGTTTATTTTTTTTAATAAAGCAAATAATTCATTTTATAGCTTCCCCGTTATCACACATTTTCAATTTATCGCTCTCCCAAGGTATTTTTCCAGACTCATTGAAAATTGCAAAAATAATTCCGATATATAAAAAATGATCCATCTCAAATTGTTAACTACAGAGCAATTTCTTTATTACCAAGCATTTCGAGAATACTAGAAAAACTAGTTTATAAACGATTATATGCTTTCTTGAAAATGAATAATTTGTTAATTCCTAATCAATATGGATTCAGAGAGAATCATTCAACTAATTATGCAATTTTACAATTATGCGACAAAATAACTGATTCCCTCTCTAAAGGGAGAACATACTATTAAGGTTTTTATGGACTTATCGAATGCCTTCGATACAATAGATAATCAATGGATAATCGTGTATTAATTTGTAAACTAAAGGCATATGAAGTAAGAGGGATTGTACTCTAGACGTCAATATGTTGTTTATAAATCTAAATCATCTAATATTACAACCATTAAATGCGGAGTACCACAGGGCTCCACTTTAGGTCGCTTATTACTTTATATATATATATATATATATATATATTGACAGACTGTAATTTTAAGTATATATATCATTTTTGTAATTCAGTTGTCACACTTTGTATCAAATTTGCTTTGTATCATTATTGTATGCAACGTTTGTATTTAATTGATTTCTTAATAAATGCAAGAACATCTGCTTAGTAAAAAAAAAAGAAATGGTGATGATGATGATGATGGCTATTATTATTATCATCATCATTCTTGTAAAAACAGGAATTCATTAGACTTAGGAAATGAACTCATGTATTCATCTTGTATTAGCTACATGATATAGTGTTACTGCACAAAACAGCCAAAATATTTAAAAGTTTCACTTGCAGTGCCTTGAATTTTCTGGAGATGATCAAGGCTTGGAACCCTCAAGGCCAAGGCCAAGGCATACCAAAGGCCAAGGCATTGACAAAACTGGCCTTAAGGCCAAGGCCGAGCACCAAGGCACTACAACACTGGAATATATATACCCAGCATGATAATAGTATTTTCCCGTCCCGTCCATACACTACATGCAAGAGAGTTTCACTAGAACTTTTTTCACTAGAATTTTCGAGCCATCCCCCAAAATTTATGTTATAGAGTTAAAAGTACGTTTGGCAATATCCACGATACAGAACAAATAAATTGCTTGGAAATACACCAGTACATCATAGTCTTGGGGAAGGCTAAGATGATCAGGAAGTCAGGAACTATGCATTCATGGGTAGGGTTGTTCAATTCCCTAAGGCCCTGAAGGCCCGCATACCCAATTCATAAAACTCTATAAAAAAAAAACGATATTTCATCATTTCTTCTACTTCCTAATTAAAGTCGACAACTACATAACCCCTGCAGAAATAACGCCAACTAAACCCGAACACTTAGAGAAGAAATTGAAAAAGTAAACAAAATTAATACAGCAACCCCTCATGAGTGGAAAAAGAATGTTCAACCTTTAAGGAATTCCATTCACTGCGGCCTCAGTTTAGAATTTATGTTTTCAAAGAAAGTTTTTGAATTTGAAGAAATAACTGCAAAGATGGTGTATAAGAGTCAAATTAAGAGGAATGTATAGAAACAAACACAGCATTTTGCAATTTAAGGTCTCTTTATAATATTTCACAACGAGAAGTAGAAAAGATATTTTGTTCAACCAAGGATGTGTACCTTAAACAGTAAACTGAGAGAATTCCAATTCAAATTGTTACATAAGTTAATCATAAAAACCATCATTTACATAGATTTAAATATCGTGAAAATGGATTGTGCTCGTATTGCAAACATTTTGAAGAAACTTATCAACATGTGTTCTTTGAATGTAATAAGATAAAGGAAGTGTGGGGGAAATATGCTGACAAGCTTAATCTACCAATTCTGAAGAAGTTATCCTGGAAAGAAATTCAAATTGGAATAATTGACAACACTATGAAAACAGGGCAATTACTGAACCATATCTTGATTTTAATTAAATTTATGATTTTCAGAGAAAGGAGATCCACCTAATGCAAAATTATAGATAGAAATTATAGATAGATTCATTGAAAATAGAAATGACGAGAAAAAAACTTGCAATGGAAAGGAATACTCTTTCAATCCACTTAAAGAAATGGGAAGCCTTGGAAGGTTGTCAATGATTTTCTTTTTTGTCCGCCCCCCCCCCCCGCCCCCCCCCCCCCCCCCCCCCCCCCCCATCTGACTCCATGGCGTGCCGAGGTGTTGGCGTCGTATTCGCTCGTAGTCTGGGCTGCTGGTTCCAAACAACAACAGTGCCCGTGCGTGAGGTTCGCCGTGGAAACATTCAAGCGGCGGGCTAGTCTAGTTCTGGACTCTCTTTACTGAATTCTTTTTTCGACGACTGTACGTATTATGCCGAGTGATTGGCGCGATCCGGAAACCTGATGGCCCCATGCTAAAGCGCTAGTGAACTTTGGACCCCTGACGTCAGCGTGGAGCAATTTCACTGGACTCTCTTTTGCTCGGGCCATCAGGTTTCCGGATCGCGCCAATCACTCGGCATAATACGTACAGTCGTCGAAAAAAGAATTCAGTAAAGAGAGTCCAGAACTAGACTAGCGGCGGGCTGGAGTGGAGCAAAATCTCTATTACACATGACTTTCACCGCGCAATTGTTTAGCTCAAAATTGTTTGGAGCGGCTTGGCGGGTGTGGCGTCCCGCGTCGGTGCTCTATGCGACTTTAGTTTCTCACAATAATAGATGAGAGATAGGGAGGCATAGCTTCTGGACCCTCTGCCCTACCCCCTTCTTTTCCTTTCTCTTTTTCCCCCCTTTTGTTTGTTTATGTATGTGTGCTGTTGGTGTGACTGTTCTTTTTTCGGAGTTTTTTTTTCCTTCTTTGTTTTATCTGTTTGTTCGTTTGTTGTTGTTTTTTGTTTTGTGGTGGGATGGGGGAGGGGTGATAGTGTATGTTCTATTACCTCTTTTTTTTTCTTCTATCTTCTTCCTATCCTCTTTTTTTTGCTTCTCTTATCTTTCCTCTCTCTTTTTAATTTAATTCTCCTTTCTCTCTGAAGGAAATTGTTATAAGACCTAATAATATATATTTTTAAAAGATTATTAAGGTAATTTCATACGAAATATAAAACTTTATTTGCGATTTGTTTATTGAAAATATATTTCAATTGTCCTTTTTCCTTTTTTGCTGTAATGAAATGTATAACTTAAATATATGAATCTTATTTTTCTTGAAATGTGTATTTCTATTTGCAAACATATATTTTACGTGAAAGGTTATTTGTACTATTGTTTTGAAATGTGAAACTTCAGTTAGTAGTTATATTTAGGTGAAGATTACTTATATTGTATGAAATGTTTATGTTTGAAATGTTTATTTTATTGTGTGAAATGTTTGTTATATTGTATGAAATGTTTCAAATTATGTTTAATTTTCTTTATGAGAGAAATTAATAAAAACTTTTGAAAACAAACAAAAAAATCGCTCAAAAGTTGTTTACGTGGAAAATGAATAGGAAATCGATTCGCTAACGATAATGATCAAGAATGGTAATGATCAAGAATGGTGTCATGTTACTACTTTCTCTTGGCTGCTATCGCTTCAAGCTACTTAGCTTATGATGGCTGGCCCCTGCATTCACTTAATTTCGATATATTATTAGATTTCAAGTTTTAAGATTTCAGAATATATTTGTATATATATATTTTGTTTTTTTCATTACAATTTAAGTATATTAACTGTCGCACTTCTTGTTTATCAATCGCCTTATAAATGTGAATGAATGAATGAATGAATGAATTTATTATCCCAATGCAATAATCATCATTGTACATGTTCACAGAGTGCAAAGATAATAGGAACCAGAAAATAGCATGAATGCTAGTCGAGTCTGGTCCCTTGTATTTAGACAGTTACAAGGAATAAAAAGAATAAAGAATAAAGAATAAAGAATAAAGAACAAATTGTATGATAAAGAAAAAAATGTTAATACTTGTTTCATCAGTAAATGCAGAAACAACTGCAAAAAACAAAAAAAAATGTCCGATGCACGCAAGGTTTCATTTGCCCAAAGTGGGATGGTAGATGGGGAGCGTTTCATCAAGCGTTTTGTCAGTGATTTTTACCGACAACTGTTATAAGCTACTGAAATCCTTGCATCTGATTGGCTGAGAGCAAATTTGTCAGTGAAAATCACTGACAAATCGCTTGATGAAACGCTCCCATGGTGTCATTGATTGGTGCGGACTCTGAAGCTCCATCGTACAAATGTGATTGCAAAACGAAAGGTGCAAACACTGCTTTAAATCACTGGCGTATGAGTTAATTGCCTTCGTAGGGTTGATTAGCAGGGAGGAACTCGTTTTTCCGAAGGTTCGTTTTCCGAAGGTTCATAATTCCGAAGGTTCGTCATTCCGGAACCCAAATTTCCCATAGAAGGAGGTTCATAATTCCGAACATTTGATTCATTTGATTCATTCCGAAAATGCAATAGAGTCCTACATAACTTTTCGGAATTACGAACCTTCAGAAATATGAACCCTTTTTCATTTTCGGAATTACGAACCCCTTTTTATTTTCGGAATTACGAATCCTATTTCATTTTCGGAATTATAAACCTTCGAAATTATGAACCCTATATCATTTTTGGAATTATGAACCTTCGGAATTATGAACCCTATATCATTTTCGGAATTACGAACAATCGGAGAAATTAATCAAATGTTCGGAATTATGAAACCCTTTCTATGGGAAATTTGTGACTCGGAATGACGAATCTTCGGAATTATGAACCTTCGGAAAAATGACATGTAACCGATTAGCGCAGGTAATGACGCTTCGTGTGGAACTGGTATAACATGTCGCTCATGTTTTATTTTATGTTCAAAATCAATATATTCATTATCTTTATCTGTTTATGGCAAGGATGACAAAAATGCAGGAGTGAAACCTTAGAGAAATGTAATGCCAGAAGACTCGTCGCATTATATAAAGCCTGTGACATAAGGGGCGTTATTCACTACGTCGTTACTCAAACTCCATTGTTAATTCAATAAAATTCATGCCGGACAAGTCCAAAAACAATATTCAGCAATCTACACAAACCCAATGAATGCGGAGTTTGAGAACAGAACAATTGTGTTTTCTATGCAGGCGAAGCCAAGCGCATTCGTCTCTATTTGTAGCATTGTTTATTGCTGAACAATGCAGTTGGCGTCACGACGTAGGGGCGGCGAAGAACGCGATAACAAATTAGCGGAGCGTCAATGTACTCTCAGTATTCTCTTAAAATATAGAATAGAATTCGCTTTACCTCAAAATTGATTCCAGTACCAGCCTGCCCAAACCATCATCGATGTTTCAAATAGGTCTGAAGTGTATTGTTGTATGTGACAAAATAATATATTGAACAGAGCACAAATAAGATCGTAATTGTACTAAAATATAGTTTAGTTTTTGTTTTATTCAATTTGATATATTGAAAATAAAAGTTACAAACGATCCTAATGACGTGAAATGAGGGTTAAGAAAGCTGCTACCATACTGATTATGATGATAACCTCGATATTCAAAGAATGGTACATTTCACTGATCATTATCGTCGCAGTAATATGTATCTATACAACAGGTTCATTGGTACATGATTTTTGTTTGTAGTTTTTCACTATACCTGATAGGTCCTTAAGTTTTTATTATCTACCCCCCCCCCCCCCCTTCCGTCACTTCCGTCAACTTCCGAGTACGTTTGATTATATGTTTTGCTTAAACTATGCAATACATAAGTATCCTACAGGAGTTTCTTCAAATATTCATCTTATAAACCCAACAAGTTCACTTGCGCATAAATCGATAAAATATGTTGGTCGGAATAATATACCTTTAAATATACGACGTTATGCTACAATAACCAGGTTTAAAAACGAATTTTAAAAATGTATTTTAAGCCGGTATACACATTAATTCGGTTATTTTGGTCTCGTCTTTGCCCCCTCCCATTCCGCTTCTTATTGTATTTGCAATACAGTATAATTTACAATGTACACTTTTATTTTGTTGATATCATTTCTTTATTCAAGAAAAGTAGAATACAATACACAAGGTAAACATAACATTATCAGTCCAACATTGTTTGACAAAGAATAGGAAATCATTTGACAAGAGTATTAACATAATAGTGAGAAAGTTGCACTTGTATCAGGTCCATCGTTTATAAGGGTGGATGGCAGGTTTACATGATTTGTCTCTTCTATCAAATGACACCAAAATATCAACCAATATTTCTAGAGTGAGCAAAAGCCAATTGTGTGAAAGGATACAAAATCCAGACTTGACAAGAATTGATATTGGCTCTGGCTGGTATTCGCCAAGCTGAATCATGAAAAGGCTTAGAAATTTCCATATTCTGGTCAATGAAAGGCAATTAATGAAATAACAGGCTTTGTTTATGTATTTCTTTTTAACACATCCCATCAATATTCTATGCTTGAGTGAGCAATTAACTACTTGTTGAGTGTTTCAAAATGTTACTTATGGTGAGCACTGGCGTAGACAGGGGGGCACAAGGGGGCCATGCCCCCCCCCCCTATTCAGCCACTAAAAAAAGGCGTTACAAAGGCGTTACAAGCCGTTATCTTTCTCTCAAAATTTGCTAAAAGGTCAAAGTTTTCGCGCTTCGCTCGGGAAGGGGGAAATAGCTCTCCTCTCCCTGCACCCACTGTTACATACAGTGAAATGTTGAGTCCACATAATTGAAAAGCAGTCCAGGCGTTGAACTATAACTGTCCGCCTAAAAAAATTGTTTGCTACTAGCCGTTTTCTTTCTCTCAGATTTGCTAAAACGTCAGAGCTTTCGCGCTTCGCGAGGGAAGGGTGAAATCCCCCTCCATGCACCCATCCCTATTACAGTGCAGTATTACGTCGAAAATAACTGAAAAGCAGCCAGGGCATCAAACTAACTTTCCGCCTAAAAAAAGTGTTACGAGCCGTTATCTTTCTCTCAAATTTGCTGTAAAATGTAAGAGCTTTCGCGCTTCCCGCGGAAGGGGGGAAACTCCCTCCCCCTGCACCCACCCCTGTTACATACAGTGTAATATTGCGTCCAAATAACTGAAAAACAGTCAGGGCGTCGAACTATAACTTTCCGCGTAAAAAAAATTGTTTGCTACAAGCCGTTTATCTTTCTCTCAAATTTGCTAAAACGTCAGAACTCCCTGCACCCATCCCTGTTACAGTGCAGTATTACGTCCAAATAACTGAAAAGCAGTCCGGACCTCGAAATAACTTTCCGCCTAAAAAAAGTGCTACGAGCCGTGATCTTTCTCTCAAATTTGCTATAAAACGTCAGAGCTTTCGCGCCTGTATTATTATTATGGCCTGTACTATCATCCCCCAATATTTCTGGATAAAATGAATAACAATTATGATCATTAACTTAAAACTAATAATTATCCAATCTTATTATGTTACACCTTGAAATACCATCACATTATGAGAAGTAAGGAAATAAGAAATGCCATAATTTCAATGCGTAAATATGGAAAGAAAAATCATAATCTTTATACGGATTACGCACCCCAAAATCCGCATGCCGGTTAATGCACTATAGAAATCTAGTTTTTTGAGGTTTGAAATGCGAAAATTTTCGAAAGCTCGGTCGCTTTGCTTCCTCGCATATTTATTATCTTTCAGGATCTCGTAATTTCTTAATAGCTTAAAGGGTTCAAAATTTGAAAAATAAAGATGTAATTGCTTTGCTCGCTATATCATGTATGTGTCATATGACTCCTGCTAAATGTTGCGCCCCCGATGTAGGATAAAGTGTATAAAACAGCATTTGCAAAGGTTCAACTTTTGAAAGAAATCTCAACTTCAGGTATAGCCTTGCTGAATTTCTCGACTCTTTCTCAAGCCTTTCAGGGTTTTGCTCCCGATTGTAGAAGTGAGTGAATAGAAAACCGCTTATTAATGTGTAGAGGTTAACAGAGAGCCGAGTGGGGAACGGGTCTCAGTATCTGTATGAGTAAAAGCACAGAGGTCTTTATTAGTTGTAATCAGTAACTGACACATTATATATCACATAATAATGCTGATTATCATGGAGATCATGCATTCCCCAAAACATGTCATTTTTATCAAATGTGAAACAAGTGATTTTACCCTTTAAAAACCAATCGCCATAGTAGCTGAAACTCACCATTAACACAGGTAAATAACTGACCCAAATTCTTAACCAAATAAATAACAGTCAATATAAAACTCTTCTTACGTTTTTAACCAACACATCATGTGGCCTCTATACCACAATTTAATAAATGATATAGCCTTGTTAATGATCTTATCCTCAATTCTTGTTCAATAAAATATACCCTTGACTTGGACATTGTAATATTAAGACCATGTAAATATCACAATAACACAAACCTAAATAGGGCTATCCTGGTTCCCCCTTCTCAAAGAAAGCACATATAGTGAATAATGAAACTAACAATATTATAACAATGGAACAAAGACAAAATATTCTTGCTTTTAAATATCAGAATATCCCAATCCCAGAGACATTGATAAATCCTGGAAACTATAAATATATTCATATCTGCATCAAATCTAACATCCATCAACCACACCAATCAAAATGTTTATCTTCCATTCTCAAACAAACTCCAATAATCTCCTGGTCTAACCCTACAATTCCTATACATTTAACATGTAACAATATTCTTTCCGTAACAATCTGTAAAATGAAAAATAAGGTTTAAGATGATAGAGGGCATTAGAAAACCCTATAATGGCTAAATATTCAGACAAAGTTTGTTCATCACTGTTTGATGTGTCATAATTAATATCCCCTTAGCAACAAAAATATAAACAACAGGCAATGCTTTTAAACACTCAATTTCTATCATAAGCACTTCTGCTCCCTATATCTTTCACTGACCTTATTCCTGAACCAAGACCTATACACATCACCTGAATTAGAGCGCAGCCCTGGCCTTGAGACCAGGGGAGTGTTTCATCACGCATTTTGTCAGTGGTTTTTACTGACAAATTTGCTCTCAGCCAATCAGATGCAAGGATTTCAGTAGCTTATAACAGTTGTCGGTAAAAATCACTGACAAAACGCTTGATGAAACGCTCCCCAGGTACAACATTAACACGCATGCACTTGGTACCGCATTAAACTCCATGTACATAACCATGTATTACAGCGTAAATGCATAGAACAAATTATAACGCTATATCATCACACATTTTAATATTAAATCCTCGCTTTCGAAAATAATCATATCAACCCACATGATACATCAAAATGATCACCAAAATCGCTCTGACACAATGCACATATGTACATAACAAATATTTAGCATAACAATATTATTATCCAGTATAATAAAAGTTGTTCAAGTTTGATCAACTCACCTGTGTGAGTAAAAGCACAGAGGTGCCCGCTCCAAAATTAAGGAGGCCCTCTACCGTCTATACGAATGAATTCCAGCTTCTCTACCGCTCAATTGCGATGGTTAATTGCAAAATTTCCTGGGTAAAATGCACAAAAACAATTGCGCTTTTTAGGGTTAAAAATTGAAAATTTTGCCGCTTAGTCGCTTTGCTCCTTCGCTGACGAAGATAAGTTTGGGCACTCGGGGGGGGGGGGGGGACTTCATTTTTTGACCCGGGTTCCATAATCCCCGTATCATGAACACGGATCGACACCCCTGTGCCCCCCCCCCCTCTATTGAAAAATCCTGGCTACGCCTGTGATGGTGAGTCTTCTAATTTCAACCTGGCTTGCTCACTCAACCATAAAGTTTTGATAAGAAATATCAGGACATACAATGAACAAAGTCTGTTCTTTCAAAAAAATTGTCTTTTTATGATCAGAACATAACATTTTAAAGCCTTTTCATGACTCTCAACTTTCCTGATATCAGCCACAACATAAACAAACATCTGTGAAATATGGAGTTTGCATCCTTTCACAAAAATTAGCTTTTGCTCACTCAAGCGTAAAATATCGTGAGATATTTAAGTGTCACATGATAGAAGAGACCCTAAGCTTTCCACAGGTATGAACATTTCCTGAAAATATTTTAAAATATTTAAATGGGGAGACTTTTTTCAACTGTCATTTTTAGAAGGTTCTTAAATTCGTTTATACAAGACAAAATATCCATTCTTGTCAAGTCTGAATTTTGCACCTTTTCACAAAAGTTGTTTTGATCACTCAATCTTAATAACAAGCCAGATTTTTTTTGTGTTATTGCATATGAGAGACCCTAAGCTATCAGCAGGAATGAAAATTTATGGAAAATATTCTGAAATATTGATTTGGGGAGACTTTTCCCAACTGTTGACTTTTTAATGGACGCACTGTATACGATGTGTATATTTTAAAAGGGGGCTTTTTCGTTTCTTGAGGGGCATTACTTTCAAGCCTTAAACTCATGACTAACCCCTCCCATGCGATAACTGTTTCATTATTTTGTTGATATGTTATTTATGTATTTGATGCGTGGATAAATAAAATGAATCAATCAAAATAGGTTTGAATTGTATTATGTTGTATGTGACAAATATATTGAATAAAGCATAAATAAGATCGTAATTGTGCTGAAAGTTAGTTTTGTTTTTGTTTTTTCTTTCCTTTCAATATTGAGAAACGGAATCGAATTGGAAAAATCATACTGCCGCAACTTACAGGTAACAATATCTGTATGACGTGAAAATGAAGGTCATTGGGAATTGGAAAGCTGCTACAAAACTGATTATGGTGATAACATCGATATTGCAAAAAATGGTACAGCAGGGTCATTGGTATAAATCTGGGTTTTTTTCTCACTACTCTGGCAGGTTTTTTTTTAATGTTTATCCTCTAATAACCCCGCTGAGGACAAAATCTGCGCTCGTGAGTACCATAGGCTAGATATTTCCTCAAACAAATACACATACATGTAGGTGCAGTCGACATTGGACGTAAATGTCATAGGCATATTTCTATTTTTTAATGAAATTTATTTACGGTCGTGTAAATAAAAGAGGAAATCTTATTTTCACAATTTTCACATTTTTTTCTTTCATTCATTTTTGTGGTTCTACTCTCCTCCTTACCCCCCCCCCCCCCTCTTTTCTCTCTCCCTCTTTAAATATTTATCTCTTGGCATTGCAAATGAATAACAGAACAAAATTGACACTTTCTACAATGTATTCATAAATAACGAGGTGAATGGGACGGGGTAACCCCGCTCTTCATGAGGACCACTATTCATAAGGACCGCTATTCATAAGGACCACTTATTCATAAGGGCCGTTATCCATAACGCGTGACTAAATAGCGGTTTTGTATGAATATCGGTCCTAAATAGCGAGGAAACCAAAGACAAATAACCTTGCTATTCATAAGGACCTCCATTCATAAGGACCACTATTCATAACTATTAATTAGGACCGCTATTCATAACGCGTGTTAAATGAATAGCGGTCTTATGAATAGCGAGCGGACCCCAATGGGACTGCGTCTCATATATGTCTCCGCCTGACACATTTTTAATTTCATGCATATTGACCTCTATGACCTTTGGCCTAACGAACCTAATCACCAAATCGCTAAATCACTTCGTATCACTATGGTGATGCATGCTAGCACCGAGTTTGAAGTTCATACCGCGAATGGTTCTGGAGACATCGCGACAACAAAGCAAAACCTTGCAATTTTATAATGACCCCTGTGATCTGTGTGTGACCAAAATCTAATAAGACTGCATTCCTAAGGTGATACATACTAACACCATGTTTGAAGTTCATACCTCAAATAGTTCTTGAAATATCGCAAGAACGAGGCTGACACTTGCAATTTTAGAAATTGACCGCTCTTTGTCCTTTGACCTACGTACCCCAAATTCGAATTAGATCGTCTTGGTGATACATACTAGCACCATCTTTGAAGTTCATACCTCAGAGTTCTTGAGATATCGCAAGAATGAGAAAGCGGAACAGACGGACGGATAACCCCCAAAAATAATATCTGGGTATTATCTCAAAAGAAAACAAAATTCACTCATGAAAAAATTCTGACAAAAAGAATCACACAATAAAAACATGTAACACTTCTTTCTCTCCCGAAAAATTCAAACAGAAAGAGTCAAACAAATTATTTCTCTTTTCTTTGTCAGTAGTATATTTGATTTTATTCAAAAATGTTCATATTGATCACAGTTTTTATCACATAGAATCCACAAATTAGCATATAAAATGAGAAAAAGGGAATCGTCCTCAGCCCAACCCTTGTAATCTTCATTTAAGTTTGGCATGCACACAAAAATTGACCGATATCCTCGAGGGCATTAGTGTATTGAACACACTTTTTTTCAAGATACTTTTATAGAACTATTGATTCTTTAACAAGTCTTCTTTCCACAGGAGATCTTTTGAGAATCAAAGCAGGTGATATGAGTGGTTCTTTACTAATTGAAAAGAAAAACACACTAAGCTGAAGGGAGCAAAGTATATATTTTGAAGATCTACAATTAAATTCAATTGGAATTACTATCCTGGTCAATGATTTAGTAATACATGTATTACCTATAGAATTGTACAGCGACAGGGGCTTTTCTGTCCTTTTAGCATTTGTAGGGTAAGTTTGCCCCAAGTCTCCATCTATTTTCTCACAACTGGATTGTCTTATAGAACAAGTGTTATGACATGGTCATGATGGCAATCCAGTGGAACCTCGCTTTAACAAACTCCTTGGGACCAAGGAAATTACCTCTTTATACCGAAACCTCGTTATACCAGGGCTAAAACACAATAGAATACAAAGAAGTGGAATCGGCAAAATAACCTTGTTATAATGAGAGTTTGTTATATCAGCGTTCTTTATCATGAGGTTCCACTTTACCAGAATGGTGAACCCATAATGGACTCGGTTGCATCAAGGCATATAAGACTTGCAAGTACCATTCTGCACCTAGATGGTCCTCGGACATTGGCGCATTGACAGCGATTACAAATTCAATACTGGAACACGACGGTTTTCTCTCTACACACTCTCTTCCTATGGATGATAGGACAACTTACATTAGAATTCACTGCAGAAAGGAGGAATATTACTGGACCTACGTTCTGACTACCCATCAAGAAATTGCAATTCATCAACCAATTCTTGGCCAACATGATTAATCAAGTGATTAAGATACACATACGAATAACATCATTTTTTTTCTCACATTGTTTGGCAACACATACTGTAAATGCGGCATGGGGGAATAATACCAGTTAACTAGAATACGATTTCACTAATGGGCTATTACTGCGATGCTGATGATTTTTAAAAATAAAAGAAGAAAAAAAAGTCAATAAATTTTTTTCTTTCTTCACATTATTTAATCATAGCATCAAAATAATTTCACGTTTTTGTAAAGCTCTATTAAAATGCACAGGTCCTGTAACAACTTCGCATATTCATACACAATAAATACAGAAATAATTTGTTCAGCAGTGCATCACTTCTCCCAAAGTAACATGTAGACCAATACACTGATTTCATCGTAATAAAATACATTCATATGATCAGAGAAAGAAGACAATCACATCTGATGCGATTGGAGTGATCCAAGAAAATCAAAACACGGTTACATTCTCGAGGGCCCAACTGCCACTGTCATTGCATAAACTGTTCTATTCATTAGTGTGTAACGTCTACAGGCATGCATTTTTCAAAAGGGGTACAAAATACCTTTTTATAGAATAGCAGGGACTTTAAACTTCCCTGTCCTTGATTCTCATCATCATTTTTAAGGCATACAAGCAAAATCTCTGACTCCAACGCACCAAATGAGGTCTGGCCAGTTGCCTTCTGCCTCTATTCAATATTTGTCCCCCAATAAAGGTAAAAATGCAAATTTACATTAGAAAGAGACCAACAGCAAATGGTACAGACTTTCTCACGATTTGGTGGTCCCAATATCACTCACATACATGCTTGCTGTCTTATCAATATTTCCCACATACTGCACCTACTACTTACAGGTGAAATGAGAAATTGACCTGTGAGTATCTCAGCATTTCTGGCCCATCCCTATTTCAGCAATCTCAACATCTTTCAAGTTGTAGCATAAGATTTTAACACATGACGATTAAATAGTGATTTTTTAAATTTTTTTATAGAAAAGAGCAAATAATGATACAAAGTCTTTCAAACCATCTGTATCAAAATATAGTGAGCAGATACAGGATTTCTTTTTCAGTTGAACTTTTGCTGCATCAATGACTGCCCACACTCTACCACATAAAAAGAAATACCACTTGGAACTTCATAGTGTTTGATTACAATGTAAATGATATTGACAAGTGCAATACGCTTTAAAGCAAATTTACAATCATCTTTTGATAAAATGCCATGAATATAAAGCAACATGTAGATTTACTTCACACTAGTGCATTACTAGTGATGGTGAAAAGTAATTCCATTATCCAAAAATACATCAATAATCTCTTAGTGTGAATACAGCATGCAGCTGTAATAATAACAATTTAACTCTACATAATAGAATTGAAATAAAATTCACGTAGTTAATACCTTCCAATTTTTTTAAAATAGAAAACAAAAAGTTTTTAAAATCAGAAAAAAAAGAACCGAGTGCCATGAGAGTCTACACCATAATCACTCTGTCTTAATTTTGTTAAAATGATCACACATAATTTGTGAAAGAAAAGAGAAAGAAAACATTCAAATTGCTAGTGAATTGATTTGTTTACTATCTGAAGTACACAGAACAAAAACATCTTTAAAACCAATATTTGTACAATTCCAGACATCCATATATTTCGAGCTGTTCCTTTTTGAATGGACTGTACATAGACATATGAATATTTGTTAGTTTGGTGGTAAAGCCAGACTATATATATATATATCAAAGTTGCAAATTCCATAGGAAAGCAAGCTAATTACAAAGTTATTCCCTCAAATGCATGACCTATATCTCAACAACCCTAAAACAATTTCCTACTACACACTTACTCCATTCAAAAAAGCCTTTCACAACCTTTAAATTACCCTCGCAATGATGTCAAACACTCCCCATTCAGAATAACTCTTATCGCTTCTGTATCCATTCTGTTCATCAACGCTGTATCCTTCAGCCCTCCTGCGGATCAGCCTTAATCCTTTTACTCTCTATGCCGTCCTGTCCGTCTGTCTCTTCCTTGATGCCATCTAGAGGGCGCTTTACATGGCCGTGCAGCTGCTGAACGGCTGACGTGGTGGCCAGCATGACGAGGGGCGAGGAGGTGGCAGCAGCCTGGGTGGAGGTCTGTGGGGGAGCCATCTCGTGATGGAAGTTGGCAACCACAGGGAGTTGAGGAGGGGGTCGGTAGTGGGTGGTCGGAGGGAGGAAGGTACCTGCAACAGTGACCACATGATGACTGTCAGAAGATGGCGGCTGGGGTACCATAGAGGACGAAGAATTGGCCGCCTTCAGATGAGACTGCGTCAACATAATGGTTGCTGGGGGTAGACCAACCGATGGCTTTTCTGTGTTTGATAACAAACGGGATTAATACCAATCAGTAACACAATAGCTAGCGATGCATGGGTACTTTTACCAACTACAGACCATAATGTACAGTCAACCTCGCCTAAGTCGATCATGATGGGACTGAGTGAAATGCGTCGACATAGGCGATTTTCGACTTGTGCGTAAGTCGAAGAAAATCCGACTTACGCGTGTATACATAACACATTGATCGATTGGGAGTTCTCATCACATAATGTACCATGATTTATATTGTGCCGACATCGAGAAAATAAGAACATACATGTACTGTACCTTTCATGTACCCAGTATATTACTTCACACTCCTGTTACAAGTTGGACAATAAAGAATAAAACCAGACTCGTCCAGTGATTAAATTCAATGTATTAAATCCTCCCTTACATCCCTTTATATGCACATGGCCGTGAAGGCAATAAACCTGCATGCAGGTACAGCGTCCATCCGGCCAGCCGGCCGTGCAAACATGACTAACACATGACATTTGTTCTGCACATGAGAGCGCGAGAGACTGCACGAGAAAAGACGCGGAGATCGCGCCAGCAAGTCGGGGAGTGTGGCAGTTTCGACAATGATTGGTTTCACATCGCCGTCTAGTTCGACTTGTGTGGTGTAAATTTAATGTTTTTTTCATGGTATTGTTCTGAGAATTTGATCGATATAGGCGAGTATTCGACCTACAAAAATCGACTTGTACAAAGGATTAACACACATAAGTCTATGAGGATAAATTGGGACTTTGTTATTTTCATCGACTTGAGCGACTATTCGACACATGCGACGTCGACTTAAGCGAGGTTGACTGTATACTAAATATAACTTGACAAATAAAAGTTTCCCTCAAGTGCCAGCACAGCACACTATATGATACAGGCACATGAAATTTATTCTTGGAGATGTTCTGTATCTAAAAGAGCAGTAAGTTCGAAACTTTACGGAACATGGTTCCCTCTGAAGTGTCTAATACCCCAGTCACACCACAGAACCAGCTCAAAATGACCCCACACCGACCGACTCTTGGCCATTCGGGCTAATGAAATTGTTTGTTCAATCTAATGTCAGTGTGGTGTCGGTCTTACCTTCAATTTTCATTTCTACTCCATTCTTTTCTCCACCTCCTCCTGCATTAGAGATGTCCTTTGCCTGATGACTAACTCCTCCTGCTGAGGAGGTGACATGTCCATTGCTAAGTGATGCCTGCATGCCTCCTTGCGTCCGTGACGACGTGATCACAGACGCCATCTGAGGGTGGATGGCAACGACAGGTACCCCTTGGGGAGGAGCGTTCCCCGCAAGGGCATTGGACGATAGCGGTATGACTCCTCCACCGCCAGGGAGGGCTGCCATGTGAGCATGGCTGGCAGCCTGAGCACCTGTTGTGGTTGTGATGGGCGAGCCAGGGCTGACTAGACTCACCTTCACCTGCAAAATATACAAGATATATAAACTTGATAAAAAATTATCAAAAGGGTAACTTTAAAATGGTAAAACAATGCACAAAATTCCCGACAAATAGCCAGTACTATATTACTTGAGAAATTTTGCCCCACATAGACAAATACCACTGAGAAGTCTGATCTGTAAACAGCACTAGCACTTTCGAAAATACAATGGCAACAGAAAGATGCTCCATATGGACTACTTAAGGGGCCTTCACACTATAACAGATTGAAGATACGAAAGCAAATGAATGGCAATAGCCTGAATAGCAACGGAAGACTAATGAGCTGAGCGTACGCTCTCTGTATGCTCTGCAAATTCATATCTGTAGTCTTCAAATAAAAATTTGAAATGAAAGTTGTCAGCTCGAATTTATGTAATAAAGTAATCTTATTCCATTTTCAGCAAATAAATATTTCATAGTCTGTCCAAATTCCCTATCTAAAAACTGAAGAAAAAAAACTGTCACCCACAAAACAGGATAAGTATTATAGGTTGTTTTAATGTCACAATTAGTTAAGGGAAATCCAGCCTTAATGGCAAGTTGCTATGAAAGAAAGAGGAAAAATCAGAGGAGATTAGTGAAAGTTTGAACGAAATCGGACAAGCTATAAGAAAGTTGGTCGAATAGGTAATGTCACTGTGATGTAGTTGCGGACAACTCCTCCATTTGCTCCAACACACAAAATCACTAAATGTCATTTTTTGTCAAAATGTATTAATAAGTAGGATGTTTTTATTTCATGAGGACTTTAAATATATGCTATCTCCAATATATTTTGAGTACTGTCCCCAGGGTAAAGGCACTTCGGAGAAAACCGCAAATTAATTATATTTTTGTGTACGACAAACGGGAGAGTTATCCGCAAGTATGTCACAATTGACTCACCAAATTGCCAATTTGAGATTCGCATATATATAGTGATCTCATTTTTCAAACATCTAGAACTCTCTCTTATTCCTTGTCCTATTTCTTTCAAACTTTCACCATCCTGTTTTTCTTATTTTTCTGCTTTCACAAAAATCATCTTATTACCAAGGTTGGATTGCCCTTTAACTTTGCTTTAGTTAAAATAATGAGATATTCGAGAGGGATTTTAGGCTAGATTTATTTTACTTTTATTTTTTTATATAATCTAGAAATTTGGTGGGCAAAATTGAATTCAAACTTTCATTTTCAGCATGCTGATTTTAGGGGAACACTAATAAATTCATGCAAAATACTAAATAGTTACAAACTAAGAGTACGTATTTTTTTCAATACAATCGGTGTTAGAATATAATAAAAATTCCAATATCAGCATGAGTGAAAATTCACTATATCATACGATATGAAATTTTCATATTCATCACACCAACCAAAAATGCAATGTGAACGGTAGCGCTACTGCAGTGGAAAGGAAAGAAGAGCATGCAACACATGGAACTGTACTGTTGGGAAATTGCACTATGAATGGCCATGGTATGCTAACACATTGTTAATAATATGCAAGATTTTTACTATGAAACGGACTTGCTTGGGGTGAATGAATAAGACCCTTCATTTAACTAACCACTACTTTACTGCAGACGATCAAATCGTTCGCATTACACTTATCGAGCTTACACAATGCGTAAGGGCTGTTCATCTATATGCATCAAAAAACATTTGTCTCACGCAGTTAATAACAACGTATGGGAACTTATTGAAACGTTATAGTATGAAGGCCCCTTTAGTCATAAGTTTTCTTCACAATTACTCAATAGACTTACTGTTCTTGCCAGCAAATTCCTGATTTCTATGATTAGAAAATTAGTTCATCAAAAGAAAATGAGGTTAATGAATTTAGGTCCCAAGCCTCATTTCGTTTATGACCAAACATTCTACTCATAATAATAAGCAAGATTTCTAGGACTATTTTTTTTTTTTTCTTTAGCGTGATGTTTCCTCAAGAGCAGCTTCTGTATATTCTTAATTTTTTCCACAGCTATCTTTGAGATTTTTCGAACTTTTTTTTAATGCTTTCAAGGGCTAAATCCTGTGCATTTTCACACGGAGCAAGGCTTTACCTCCTGCATGGCTTGCGTGAACCTCTGATGATCCAGGGGCCCATGGTCCTGCCCCTCTCCGCCACCGCCAGCATTGTTCATGTTCTGCGGTGCGGGTGATCCTTCCCTGGACAGGCATTCTGGGGTGAACGTCCCGCTGAACTGGGGGACATGAGTGGGGGATGATGGCGCGGAACGGCTGGAAAATGAAGGCAGTATAGAGCAAAGGTTAGCACAGGAGTCACTTACTACTTTAAGAGTGAAATATCTCAACACAGACGACAATCTGACAAGGCTGTATCTCTGCAGATCAAGGTCATATGAAATTCTGAAATGGCTGTGAAAAAATTTTCATTCAAACAATCGATACAGTGATGAGCTTGATGCTTCAACTTTTTACCAATCTGATAAAAACCAGAAAGGCAATTTGTGTTACAGAAATATTACAATCTTACTTAATTTGTTTTGTTTTAATAACACTAATTACTTTGTTTTTAAATTTGTAGCATTATCTACACATGGAATAATTAATTGATAAAAGCACATCAGAGCTTGAAATTCTAATCCCGTTCTAGTTACATCCCTTCACAGCAAATCAGATATTCTTCCGATTGCATATTTACTACATATTCATTTAACGAACGAAAATATAATCGTTTTATCACAGAAGGGCATTAAATCAAGTTATTTGTAACTAGAAGGGCATCAGAGCTTGAGATTGACTACTGGGAACCAGACAGGAGTAAAACATGTGAATTACAATGTAGTATACAAGTTCACACACTTCTGAACAAAAGAAACATCCTTTTGGCAGGCCTACCTTGATGAGACCCCGCTAAAAGGTGTCCTGAAGCATGGCACTCCCCTTTGGCGTCTTCTCCTGTAAGCCTGATCCATCAGTTTAGCCTCTGACCCGGGGTCAAGCCGCCAGAATGACCCTTTACCTGGCTCTTCTTGTGACCGGGGAACCTTGATGAAGTACCGATTTAAGGACAGGTTGTGTCGAATTGAATTCTGACAAACGGAAGTGGATGGAAATATAAGATATGAGAATGGAAGCAGTTATGTTAAAAAATCACTACAGCCATACCAATATATGTATCAAACAGAAATATGTGCATTCCTTGAAAACAGAACAATATTTGCAAAAGGGTGCAAAATCCAGACTTGACAAGAATTGGTATTTGTGCTGACTGATACATGTATGAACATATTTGAGAACCGTTGAAAGTTGGAAAAAAAGTCTCCCCAAATGAGCATTTCAAAGTATGTTAATGAAATTTGCATACCTATGGAAAGCTTAGGATCTCTCCTATCAAATGACACCAAGACATCTCACAATATTTTATGCTTGAGTGAGCAAAAGCCATTGTTGTGAAATGGTGCAAAATCCACAGTATTTTGTATGGGTTCTGGCTGGTATCAGCAAAGTGGAGTCTTGAAAAATCTTAGAAATGTTCATATTCTGATCATTAAAAAGCATTTATGAAAGAATATACCGGTACCTGGCGTATCCCATCAACACTTTATGGTTGACTGATGAAGCCAGCTTGAATTTAAAAACTCCAAAAAATTCAAATTTCTAAGCCTATTCCCAACTCAACTTTGCCCGATACTAGCCAGAACAAATACCAATTCTTGTCAAGTGTGAAATTTGCACCTTTTCTTTAAAGTAGAACACTGAAGAAAATCACAAATATGGCAATTAATGTATCACTAGAAATTGGGAAGCTTACAGATGGCAATCGTATAAGTTTTATGTCAACTGCGTATATGATGATTATAAAAACAACATAAATAAAAGCTCTTCTCAGCATGTGGAATATCCGAGGATTCGCCAGAAATATAGCGATGTTTTGATGTCGTCATACGAGGGATCGATCCTGCTTAAGCAGACGACGTCCTATAATGAATGAACGTAATTGCAATGCAATTATTTATCAAATTATAAAGAGTTTGGTACATTTAAACATGACTTTATTTCACACCATTCGAAAAGGGAAAGTGAACTGATTCTGATAACTAAAACCGTTTGATTGTAAATACACAGGAGAAGGGTCAATGATCAATGAAATAAACCCCATTTTCAAATTGAAAAGCCCTGCGAATAATAGCTGGATGGTATTCGTTCCCTCTTGAAACGCCGAACATGCCGCGGTGCAAGCAGCTGAAAATACAATGGCGTCTTATTTTGTTTACAAGTGACTGATTCCTTTATTTTTTTAACGCTGCATTTTTCATCAAAATAATACCATACACGAAGTTAAGAGTGAGGCAACAGACTAACATTAAGACTGACGCTAGTGAAGGAAGAGAAATAAGTGAAGAGGAGATGACAAAACAGGCACTGAAAAATGTGTATAATGTTATGGGACATCGTCTGCTTAGACAGGACTCGCCCCTCTTGTGTCGTCACACATCTCAGCAGCGTTCAAGGAGCTTTTCAGCTGCTATATCGGGGGCTGTATTTTACCGTTTTATAATTGATAATAATCATTAATTCAAATGTTTCCAAGCTTTAAATTTGGATAACCTTGTTTAATTTATGCCATCTATGCAATAATAAGTATTAAGCCAATATTTAAAATCATCAGTGTTCTACTTTAAAGTGGCCTCTCCTCACTGGAGCATAAAATATCACCAGATCTTTTAATAGGTGTCATTTAATAGAAGAGACCCTTAGCTATCTACAGGTATGATATTTCGCTTCAAATATTTTGAAATGATTATTTGGGGAGACTTTTTAAGACTCAACTTTTTTCTGGGATGCACTGTATAAGCATCCACATCTGTCTCAAAATTGTCATCATCTTCAACTGAAGATAGGGTCATACCTGCCATCCCTTATCTGCTGTTCTGTAGTACGGATACGTCTTTGTGATATAGCTGTAAATTCCACTCAACGTCAACTGCTTATCCTGCGCCGACATGATAGCCTGGACAATGAGCTGAGCATACGAGTAGGGTGGCTTGGTTTCGTCCCTGGGACTCCCGACACCATCGTTACTGGATGAGTGGCCCTCTTTCTCGTCAGCGGCTGCAGCAGCTGCAGCAAACGCTGCTGCAGAAAGGTCCGGAGCAAGCATGGCTTTCTGGCTGGTTCCCGCTCGGGGGCTTGTAGGACACGAGTTGACAGCACTGCAAAGTAAATGTGTATCGAATGCATATTTGCATGAAATTGACACCTAAACATTCTTTGTAAAAAATAAGGGCAATAAGCCAGTTCGTACATGCAATCTGAGCATGAGCAGATAAAGGTCATCTGTACCAAATTCTAAAACCCACTGACACTAATATTTGATATGTGCTCATGAATGTCATGTAATCATTATTCAATTATGCACTAATGGTGCATTCCATGATATCCAGGTGGAAGTATTCTTTTTAAAGGGGGAAACAAAAGCTATTCATGAGGCACCTCTATCACTCCCTGAGTTATTTTTCTGAAGTGCACATAAAGGGAACCTCCATGTCTAAAATATCTGTGGATATTTGGGGTCATTTGTACCATGCGCTAACTACGAACTGGTCAATAGTTCCTAAACTTCACAGGGACAAGTGATGTGGTGCCAGGGGCACAGGGAGGAGGAGGCAACAATAGAACGACAAACAGTTTGTGAAAACCAAGAAAGAGTGTTAGTGATAGAAAGGGCAGAGAGAGAAAAAAAGAAAGGTGGGAAGAAGATTCAATTGATAAAAACGTAACTTTTTATCCGACTCCATTAGGCCTAGAATTTTTACAGCATAATAGAGCCTGCTGAGGGACAACATTTTGGAAATGCTGGCATGATTTCACATAATCTCCTGAAGGTTTTGTACAGATTCAAATGTGAGCGGTGATCATGAAAATCATCTGTTTTGTACAAATACATGTACAAATACAAATACTTTAAATACACAACGTATCTACTCATTTTTTTTCGAGATGCATATATACAGTATACAGTACTTCATTTAAAAAAAAAGCAAGTTTATTTAGGAACTGAAACTGGCTGTCAGTTTTTGTTATCGACAAAAATAAATTTGAAAGAATTCACATGAAGGTCTACTAGTCTGGTTTCCAAAATATTTACCTTGAAAGACTTTAAAATACCTAATATACACCAATGAATAATTACTTTCAATAGATGATATGGTCTTACTCATTTTGAATAAAAACAGCTATGGTCAATCTGATGAAGTTATTATCACCATTTCAGCATTAAAATGACATTCACCTTTGGTAAGCATTTCCCTTAATACTGATCCAAAATTTTTAAGATTTGCTCTGGGTTATATTTTTTCAAATATATGTATATATGGGTTAGGGCTTGAATTGTGATTGGCTGTTCTGTTAGATTGAGAGTTGGGATAAGTTGACAGAGTGTTGGATACAGGGTAATAGGTAGCACATTTTTAGTACCGGATGGTACTTAATTTTGGGATAAATTTGACATAAAAGATATGAATTTTGGATTCTTGAGTGGTGTGCTCTAGTCTAGCGTCAGAACTGTTAGTAAATGGTGGGCTCTAAATAAACTTGAGTGGTGGGTGCTGCCCCCCCCCCCCCCCCCCCCACTGCCACCCAGTGTAGCTGGAACTCTGGTAAGAAACATGGTTGAAATTAGGATTTTTGGTTAGTGTTAGAAATTGACCGCCGGAAAGATGTTGTAGAATCCCCTGGTTGACTATCCACGGAATCTCACCTAATGGTCCCAGTGGGAGAAGGGTACGGACTGGCATAAGTTGCATCAGAAGGCGGGATGTCTATCTTCAATGGAGGCATCATGGTCTTGCGTTTGACAGGACTGGGCTCCTTGGCCACGATAGGTACCACGGGTGGCTGCTGCACGGGCGGGGCAGGAGCAGGCGGGGCGGACTCGCTAATCAATGCCTGGAACATGATCTTGATGCTCGTGCTGGGAAACCTCAAGATACATCTGTAAGGAAAGAGAATCAAATCATGATTACAGTTTCAGTGAGACAGACAGGGGAGAATGACAATAATAATCTTTATTGCAATCAATAAAACATGCATCACACCTACTGTCACTAATTCATATTTCTCTTATTTTTAAAACAGATTGAAGGGAAAAGGCAAGCATGAAATGTAGGAAAGGAGGTTTTGATTATTAAAGGTTGACTAAATTAGAGAGAAAATGGGTGCTCTTTCCATGTAGTTTGGCCTTCTAATCACGAATCTGCCAATCGAATGTCCAAATTATGTCTCGTTTTGGCGAAAAGGGGGGAAAAGTAGAGGTTTTGGGACCGTTCCTTAAAACTCGTGAGCCGATTGGCTAACCCCCAAGTGACGTATGAAAAGTAAGAGGCACAAGATCTGCAGGCTGCAGCATATAATATTGTACACAGAATGCGGTATTTGACCCCTCTGTTCAACGGACAATTTACGAAAAAAGGAAATTAATCAATATAATCTTAGGAGTGAATAATCATTAGCAATATATTTTCTACAAGATCAGAAAAAGCTTTTGCCCAAATATACAGCTCTTGTTTTGTTTTTTAGCTTTTCTTTTGAACAATGTTCTCATCCATCTGAGCTTGCCGAACGAAAATTTTGCATTGGTCATAAACGCGTGCACAGGCGTTTTATGCGTCTTTATGTACTATGTCCTACACAAAGTACGGTAGTGACTATGTTCCCCTCGTACATAGCGACTGGTGAACGCTTTTGTTTTGTTTATTTCACTTACGGCTTTTTTTTTTTAAACTTCGCTTTACAAAGTACGTTAGTACTGACTTAGATTTTGGCTGAATTCGAGTAACTTATAAAGAGAGAGGAAAAGTGCCCGCGATTCCGAGTTGGAGGACTTTTCTGAGCCATGCAGATACGAACTCTGATTTATCAGATGATTTATCAGACCCCGAAGGCAAAGAAGCTCGAGTGGCAAGGGGAAATTCGACCATATTATATGTTTGAACCCCTCGCAGAATACGGTGAAGGGTCGTGGGTGAAGTAACTCCAGGGAGCTCTAACGTGTTGGAGCTCCCTGGAGTTAAGGGTGAAGTAGACCGAAAATGCTGTCTCTCGTTCGTTAGGTCGTCTTAGCTAACGAACGAGAGACAGAATTTTCGGTCTACGGGTGAAGCTGCTGCAGCTGCTGTCGTTGAAAAACAGATTGGAAGACTTGACTCCAAGTCTGATCTTTGGAATAGCTGAATCTTTTATTTTAGCTAGCTTATCCTTCTCTTCATGCCAAATTCGGAATACAGGCCAGGATCCTCAAAATCATCTTCGGCAAAGTGATCGCTGCAGATTGTACTCCACTTACTTGGCCGGCCCTTGCCACTCTGCCCGCGTGAGCTTTACATTTGCGACCCACAATTTCCGTAGATTTTCATCTTTAGGAAAATGATGTAGGCTTACACCATCTTTAGGGGTCTTGCTACAGCCCGCAACTATACACCGATTAGGCATTATTGATGAAACTGTGTCCCAAAATCAAATTTATTGTGGGGAATTAAACACAAGAAAATACGCAATGCAAATGGTCGATGCGGTGAATATCATGCTCGGCACCGGGCTGGGCCTGCCGGGGGCCTCCGGGCGCGCACGGTATAGGTTAGGGGAATATTTTCCCTTACTTTTCATGCGTCACAGATCATGTGATCACGATGTCGCTTCGATGGGGTTTTTTTAGGGGCGGGGCTTATGACTGTGTAAATCAGCAAAAATGTACTTTTCAAATGATTATAAAATATGACTGAATGCATAATAATTGTGTGATAGATATTTTTTGGCTCCTGATGACACCTTCCTACGAAAAATGGGCAATTATTTTTTATTTTAGTGACCCTTTAAGTTAAGTTGCAATGTGTCAGTGGAATAATTAACATTTTTATTATCATTTTCCTTGATATTTCTTCTCATCCAAGCAGTAATATGGCTATCAACTTGATACAAGCATCTGCACCTCTAAATGATGAGCTATCAAATTACATTTTCAACCAAAGTTTCAACCCAAGTGTACATTAAACCAATGGTGATGTATAATTTTCCAATGTACAGTATTTCTACTTCAAGTACTTCCTGTAAGTTAGAATAACAAAGGGCACTTTTGGACCCTGATGTAATACACAGTATAATAAATAAGGATACACAAGGTGAAAGTGCATGGCAAATGTGTTTATCCAAAATCCTTGAGTCCCATTGAGCAATATTTTCTTTGTATACAATTGCAATTCTACGTGATGGCTAATGAGATAGAAGACAGAACTGAGTTGCATAAAAGCATTGCTGATAGTCATCTTGGAGTCATATTTCTTCCAAGACCTTTTTTTTAATGCTTTGATGAGGAAATTCCTCTCCATTCCCATTGCACATTACATGTATGTGAAGTTGTGAACACTTGTTTCATTCAATACAAAAATGATGACACGATTGCGGATCTGTTCACAAAAGCAGTGTTTTATGTGCTGAATTATTGACAATCTTAAATACATAGCTGCTTCCGCTTTGCACATTGTGATATTTTGCTGGTGGAATAAACTACTCTGTATGATTCTAAAAGAATTTTTAAATCAAAGGGGAAGGCCTTCCTGAAATCAAATTGAATGGTATAGAGGTTTTAAAATAGTTCAATGTTCAGAGAAAACTGTTAGAAAAAGATATGAAGATCACTACACAAATTGGCACCACTTGGCTTCTCGGCAGAAAATTGTTCATGCATGGTTCAAACTGAAAGGCTTTGCAGAATCTTAGGAGAGGACTAAAGCAACTCTGCAGGTTTAAAGTAGGCACTGACGCATTTAGTGGTCCAAATTGAGTGGAATATGGCCTTATGACATTCAAGGAAGGTGGTTTGGGAAGGCCAACTTTGGAGATTGACATTTGAAAGTAGACATTGACAGATTTATTACCCTTGTGGGCATCCTTGTCAGGGAGAATGCACATGGTTTTCATTTTCTGAAATTCTCTAAGTCTGGTATTAACACCAAGGGTGTTATGTACTTGCAACTAAAATTTCCATTGCGGGTTACACACTAAGTTGTTTTGTACACCAATGTTTATAAAAAGAGATACGTTTTTCCTTTAAACTTCATTTGTCTGTTTCTCTAATTATCTGCTTTTATTCAAATCATCTCTGTCACTGTGGATCCCCTTATCAGGGAATGATGTCGCAGAATTGTTACCAAATTTATTTTTTTCTATTTACAAGACTACCGTGTTGTCCAGAATATGTGTATGTTACTGAATATCTAAAAAATAAATCAGATGTTCAGCTCTAATATAATGTTGGCCTATAATATTCTCCAATTAAGCAAGCTGATTCTAAGTACCATACTATCACCAGTCGTGGTGGGGGTTTACAATTTTTGGTTCATGATTTTCAGAAAATAGGTACATATTTGTTGAGGAATCGCCCACCATTCGATGCCGAAAATGTTTGTGAATAAAATCCACCGAAAACATTGCATCTTGCTTGTACGGCGCGATCACTACAGCAGCGCTTCTGCCGGTCTACTGCTGCTCCAGTGTCGCCGCATATTGCACCAGTGGCGATGCACAGCTTCGCAAAAATTATTGCAAGGAAGGATAAATCAATTACAAATCACTCTGGTGTGAAAATATTCACTTGGTAAACGGCGCACTACCAAACCATACACAATATCCAAATGCAGTGAGCGAAACGTGACATACTTGTTCCTCATTTATTTTGGTACATTATCTACGAGCCTATTGCAACTTGTTTATTTCGCTCTGGCAAGACTGGGGCAGCTGAAATAGGTGATTGCACCAACGAAGCTGTATTACAAGGGTGCGCCACGATTACGGTAACTTCAATCACATTTTAATGGAAAAAATATTTTACAACTTTATATTTTTTTGTATTTCAAATGATTGTTCTCAAATTTTCCCCTTTAATGAATGCAGCTAACTGAATGAAACGATTGAAATAACCAAAATCATGACTTTTTAAAAGTTTTAATATTCAACAAGTGATATACCCAAGTAAAAAAAAATTTCATCTTATCAAATTGATTTTTCAGCACACACAGAATCAACTCGTAAAAATTATAAATAACCTTGCATAAGGCAAGCTCAACCAATGGCTGGTTGAGCTAGTATGCAAATTAATTTATGCATAAGCCATGTGCCGAGAGTTTTCTCTGAACATTTGTAACAGAAAGTGCAAACTCACTGGGCCGCTGGAGCAGGGAAGCGAACCTCCCTCTTGCATGGGTATGAAATGGGAGAAACTTCAAATGCTTTGGGATCGATTATTTTGTTCAGCTTACCTTCCGCATGTTGCTGAAAGAATTGTCATTATCATGACCAACGATGACCTCTAGCAGCCGAGCCGGCGCGGGGTCAGCACTAGTCTAGTTCTGGATGTTTTTAATTATTTTGTCTGTAAAACCATAAACCCAAAATTTTGGGGAAGGTGAATTTGTGGGGAGAGTGAATCAGTGGACTTCGCACCGTTCTACGCTGAGTGCGCGCACACGTACACACGGGGTTTGTATAGCTCATATAGCTTCATGGTTTTACGGACAAAATGATTAAAAACGTCCAGAACTACATGTAGACTAGTGCTGACAGGCTCGGCTGCTAGAGGTCATTGTTTTCATGATAATGACAATTCTTACAGCAACATGCGAAAGGTAAGCTGAATCCTATCCCCCTGCCGATTTTTTGTAGATAAGTTTTTACTTTTGGTATACAAACTTTAGATTTGAAATATGATCAGAACCATCACAGCAAATACGGAGGGTGGTTTGCAAGGTTCACCGTGCGTGGGAATGGGTGATTATGAGGCATAGTATTTTTGTGTTGACACGTTCCAACACGGGCCATAATAGCAGGCCATGTACAGCTCCGTAGGCAAGTACCAGATCGATAAGCCAAGGAGCTCGTACAGCTAGCCTTGTACTTGTTGGGTCTCTAGATTAGAATGGGAGATTTTACCTTATCAATTCTTGCAAAAGCTAGGGGCTTCGGGGGGGGGGGGGGGGCTATGCCTCCCCTGACCCCCGCCCCCCTTCACAGCCCCCAGACCCCTGTTGCTTTTGGGGATAACCGCCTGTGAATGAGAAATTACCTGCTGTCAGAAATATTAGCAAGAACCCTGAGAGCTCTAAAAATTCTACAAGATGCATGAGTAGAAAGGACAAAAATGTTTGCACACACTGTGGCATGACCATATTGCGTTTGATGCCAGCAATTTTAAAAAGGAGAATAAGCATTTAAATTGTGAAATTGGCAACACATTGAGAGATTCAAAATCATTGTTTTTTTATAGAAATTGGCAATTTTTTCAACTTTTTGACAAAGTTTCTAACCATGTATATTGTTTTCAAGGCCTAATCATGGAATAAGTCCCCTCTCATTCAGTGTGTATATGTACGCACATGCTTGCGTGTTGTGTCTATTGAGGGGGAATGAAGTCCCCAATAGCACTGCACGCAATAAACCGATAGTGTGCGGAGTGAATGAGGGGGGAACTATTTCATATCGTCATTTCCCGACATTACAATACATTTTATTACATGAAGTTGAACCATGAAGCACTAAAAGAAAAATATTGTTGCCAATTTGACATGATTTGAAGAACGAAATGTGATCAATTTAGCCTTTGCATAATTCCTGTCAGGAAAGGGTTAAAGCTATTATTGTGGAGTACATCTACAAGGTTACAGGCCCGGTACAGTCGCACTGAGAGAGATTCGCCGCTACCAGAAGAGCACCGAGCTTCTCATCCAAAAGCTGCATGTACAAGCTTGTACTATTTGTACTGTAGTGTAGTTGTACATGTGATGTTCACATTATGTATGGCAGTGTGTCCAAACTTCGCGGATGTCCATACTTCGCGTTTCAGTACTAAATACGCGATAAAAAGTACATTATACGCGCTACTGTATGTGGGACTGTGGAAAATCGTTCTACAATACGGAAACAACCCAAAAGAGGCAAAATGCGACGAAAAAACATTACCATTACGATCCATAAGCTTATCCACGTAAAGTCATTCACTTGAAAAGGAAATTGCGACAGCTCTAAAGGTTTTTACAAATATTTTTTAACAACTAATAGCACATAACGACTTTCAATAATTCTTGGTCATTCCACAAAATTCTGCACAAATAGGGCCAAAAGAGGGCGCCAAACATAATCCGCGAAGTATGGACTCGTCTGTGGTGAGCGAAAGCTGATGGTAAGCGACTGGATTTGGCCTTAAAATGAGAGTTTATAAGATAAAATTTTCAAAAATTTTTGTATGACATTATTTTACGGTATATTCTGCTTCATTTGATATTACATTTTTAATGTATATCTATCAAATTGTGTTGTAACGTCATAAAAGACGAAAATGTCCGCGAAGTTTGGACACCCCATGGTTACACTGTGAGTGACAATTTTGCACAATGCTGCAACCAAATCACAGTCACAGACTTTAAACAGCACAGTTCAAGCACAGCAGCTGCACATTTAAAAAACAAAAAACAATGGCAGCTGCAAATGGAAAAAAAACAAAAACAAAAAAACAAAAAAACAAACAGAAAAAACAACGGCTGCCTCGCCTTGGCCTGGGCTTGGCGATGTTGGCCAGTGGTGGCTCGGGCTCAGCTGGGAGACTGTCCGTCATAGATTCTAGTCCTCCCGACCAACAACATGCATTGCCTGGGACTCCCGCACAGAGCGCGATCTGCGTCCGCAATGGATGTCGCGGGCGAACATGAACACAGGCCAAGCCCAGCTGAACAAGACATTTTAAAATAAATAATAAAATTGGATACTCACGTCCTGGGAAGTTGCAAGGGAGGTGCACCTCTTCTTTGGAATATGCCATCTACAAATATACCATTCTTTCCTGTACAATTTAAGAAAAAGTTCGGACTTTCGCATATTATTTCAAGATGTTTACGTGAAATGAAACTCGAATGTCCCATGTTTACATCCACCTCCCCTTGTTTGCTGTTGCGGCCAACAGTGATTCTGTTCTTGCGGACTAAATACTCGAATTCTCTGCCTTCTAGCCGGGCGAGAATAACTCCTTTCTGACCGCCATCATTCCAAGGAACCCTTGTAGGACTCGCTGGTGCAGATTTAAGAGCCAGAAGGGCCCAGGCATCGTCATTTTCTGTTGCCTGTCGAAACGTGGCCATTCCTACCCTCGATCACAGCAAGACCAAAATGGCCGATACACACGAAAACATTGCTGAACCGGAACAACAATTGATGGGTAAAATGTATCCCAGCATGCTGCATTTCTATTGGTGGATCTGTGTTGGAGCAAATTTACATGCACTATGAAAGCGGTATTTTGATCGCTCTGCACGTGTTTGTAAACAAATATAAATAAAAAGATTTAATGAAGATAATTTATGCTAAAACATAGGGTGTGACAAATATGTTGTCATTAGACTGTCTTTAAAACCGTTGTTGTGATTGTATTAATCTAAATAGAATATTTCTCCCCTTGTCTAAAAATAAATACATGTAATAATAATAGATCAACAGAGCAAAAGTGAATAATATCTCTGCGCGAGTAAAAAAAAAAAGATTTATTATACTAGCTCGACGACAGGTGCCGATTAACAGTGTAGTACCGTAGTACTAGCTAATTATAACGCCTTTATTATAACGTCTTTCGGATGGTGACGTTAAAGGTCGGTCCCAGACGTAAATAATCATATCTGATTGATACACGTCTGTAAAAACCCAATTACACACACACACACACGCTTACACATCAAACGTGCACAATTTTGACTGGAATGGGAGGCCGAGGAGCCAAGTCTTTTGCCCGAATGCTATCTTTCTTGCTATATTTTCCTAGCCAGCTTAGTCTAGTTCTGGACTCTTTTTATTGATTTTTTTATTCGCCGACTATACGCGATAAGCCGAGTGATGGCACGATCGCGAGAACCTGTTGGCCCCGAAAAAAGAGCAAAAAAGTTTTACAGTCGTCGAAAAAAGAATTCAGTAAAGAGAGTCCAGAACTAGACTATAGCCAGCTACGCTAGTGAGCAATATTGTTAACACATAATGACATTCGTGTAGGGCCTACAGTGAATCATGCATTCACACAAGATATGAAAACGTTGTTTTTTTTAACAGAGGCTTCACTGCCCCAATATGGAATGTAACTGCGGCGGCTGTCCTAAAAAATTCTAAGGGGATCTATTTCTCCGAGTTCTCCGATTTCTTTTCTTCTTCCGTGGCTATTTGGGAAGCAGATTTATCATTTCCATCGTATTTATGGGACGGAGGTATTACAAATGTTAAAAAATGTATGAACAGTTTTTCTCTCTTTCTTCCACCCATTTGGCGAAAGGGTTCCGAAAGGGTGAGTAGCCGTCGCGTCGCGTCGCGTTGACTGGGACGCCACCATTCGTCCAAAGCCCCCGCCCCCGTTTTTGCCGAAAGGGTGCGTTGGGACTTTTTCTTATATAATATTAATGATAATAATAATAATAATAACCAGTGGTGGATTTAGGGAGGCAATCCCGGCCCGTTTCCCCCATCCCCTCTTTTTCGGATTGTGCCCCCTTTTAGCAATGATAACCCTTTTTTTTCCTTTGCTTGTCATAGTGAATTTCGGAGGGCTGGCAGAAGAAACAAATACGAATCTCCCTCCAAGCAGTTCCCCAAATTTGACGGCCATTCATTTGTGTGCCCCCCCCCCCTTTTAAACAAAATCCTGGATCCGCCTATGTAATAACAACTTCAATATTTAGAAAAAGTCAACGCACCCTTTCGGCAAAACCGGTTGGGGGGGGGGGGGGGGCTTTGGACGAATGGTGGCGTTCCAGTCAACGCGACGCGACCCGACGCTCCCACCACAGAACTCCTAGTCTAGTTCTGGACTCTTTTTATTGATTTTTTTATTCGCCGACTATACGCGATAAGCCGAGTGATGGCGCGATCCCGAGAACCTGTTGGCCCCGAAAAAAAGAGTCCAGTGCAATTGCTCCACGCTGACGACTTTCCCTGAGATTTTTCAGGGAGAGCAATTAAAATTGGCCGCACCTCCCCAGCTAAAGCGCTAGTGAACTTTGGACCCCTGACGTCAGCGTGGAGCAATTGCACTGGACTCTTTTTTTTTCGGGGCCAACAGGTTCTCGGGATCGTGCCATCACTCGGCTTATCGCGTATAGTCGGCGAATAAAAAAATCAATAAAAAGAGTCCAGAACTAGACTACAGAACTCCTATAAAGACATCACAGTTCTCAGTGCTCCCAACGCACAATTTCGGCAAAACCGAGGGGGTGGGGGGGGGGGTGAATGGTGGCGTTCCAGTCAACGCGACGCGACGATCTAAATGGACGACTGGGGTTTTACAATCAAGTGACATCGAACCAAGCCGTTCGAAACTATAGATTTTCCCGGAGATTTTCACTTTCCGATTTGTCTTCATTTAAAAACACACATGTCGGTACATTAATGGCCGGCCATAGGCGTACGCGTCGAGGGGGAGGGGGCTGCAGCCCCCCCCCCCCCCAGGATTTTGAAAGTGCCGATATTCAGGCAAACATCACCTCCATAATATGCAGGGGCGTATAGATAGCGGGGAATGCACCCCCCCCCCCCGCCCCCTCCGAATTTTAGTTGGGGATCACCCCCCCCCCCCGGTTTCCATGGGGGAAAAGAAGCGAAAGTATAGCAATTATGATATGCAATGGTACTTTATAAAAGCAATTATAGAAGTAGTAATAATTATAAGAACACTAATAAACTATTATGATAAAGTTTGGACGTTTATCTAATCAGTCATGTAGTTACAAAGTGTAAGGGGTAAAAACTGTTTGCGTGGTCATAAATTCATTATTCGAAGGATCGTTATTTAGAGTTTCACCACAATACTGTAGGATATTGCTATGTTTGCAGGTACCTTCGCCTTACTCCCTTACAAAGCACGGGATGGGAGATAATGTTAGTCACCCGCCTCCACTTTTTGAAGAAATGCAATCATAACACCGCACAAACAATACTGAAGAAATGATCTTCACTCACATTGTTTTTTTCACTGAAAATATCCTCATCCCTCATTGCGAGGTTTCCTAATTAGCAGTAGGTAGCAGTGGCAGATTTAGGGGGAGGCCCATCCGCCCCCCCCCCCCCCTTTGAAAGAAAGGTATACATTGTGACCCCCCCCCCCCCTACTGAGCGACTTTCGGAGGAAGCGCTAAAAACGCAAAAGATAGAAAGAGAAAGAAAAATTATGGTCCTTAATGATTATCCAGTGTAAATTGCATAAGAATTGATGTTTTAAAGATGTTCAAAATGCTGAATTTTCTAAGGCTCGGTCGCTTTGCGCCCTTGCATATGTTTCTTCAGGTCCTCGTAATTTCGTGCCCCCAATATTTAGTTCATATATATATATCTCGTTTTTTAAGGGTGCATAATTCGAAATTTTCTAACTCCCTGTTCTCTGCTCGAGAGCAAATAAGTTTTATTATGGTCTTGTTAAATTCTGCGCCCCAATATAGAATAAAGTACATAATAATAATAATAATTTACCTTCCTAAATGCTAAATCTCTTGAATGTGTTTCGCTTTTTGTTAAAGAAGAATTTAATAGAATATAGCGTTTTCTAGTGTTCAATATTTGAAAGAAACTCCATCGCTCGGTTGCTGTGATCTCTTTGTTCTAAGGGTAAAATGCATAAGAAATCGAGTTCGGGAGGCTGGGGTGATAATGCACAAATTTCTACCGCTCCCTCGCTTATTTATCATCAAACTTTGGATACCAACCCCGGATTAAGTGCATAAGAAATCATTTTTACGCAGTCCTGTAATTTCTTAATTTAAAGCAGGACATAATGGTGTGTACTTTTGAGCTGATAAGTTTAGGTGTGTGTGTGGGGGGGGGGGGGCGCAATATTATTGTTTGCCGCCGGGCGCCACAATCCCTAAATACCTCACTGCTAGACACGGAGGCCCGAATTCATGAAATCATACCGCCTCCTCCCACAATTTTGAACCTGTATATGCCACTGTTTGTATTCGGGCAGCGAGGTGCCCGAATATCCTCATAATTGGGTAGAGATGTGCCAGAATATGTAATTTCTGATTATTTTCGCTACAAAACGTGTCAAATTTTCGCTTACCCGCAATAGTTTAAAACTGGAAATTTGATTGGGGTAATTGCCTTCCCAACATTGGGGGATGCGTCAAACATAATTACAGCGAAGCAGCATTTGACTTGGGTTATAATGAAACCTGCATTAATATGATGAAATACTGAGCTCATAAAACAAGCATAGGCCTATAAGACCTAAACATGCCTAAAGAGCAATATACGTTTTATCATGAATGAGTAGATGGCACAAGAGCTTATAAATAAAATATTGTTATTTTACCTTAGCTTAGGATCGGTACTTATTTTCTTGTTGGAGAGGCGTTTGTTCACTTGGAAGGTGCTCGTTTTGGTCACAGGAGGGGACATGTTTTGGTTACAGGAGAGAAACTTTTCTTGATTTCTGACAAATGGGGCCGGCCTTCATCCCTGCCCCCTCCCGGTTCCGTCACCGCTGTGCAAGACGGACCATTAACTTTTGCACAGCAGCCGAACTAAGGCCTAATTTTAGTTTTTAAATAAGGTTGTTGAGGCTCTCGACTGTTAGATTGAACAAAACAGTTTAAAGTGAAATCGGTACAAATTTAAATAAAGTTTGATGTAACAGGGAGGGTCCTCCCAGTGGCGTATCTAGACCTTGGCTGCGGGGTGGGGGGCGGGGGGAGTTGACATCGGAACCATCGGTGATCCAGAAAAAAAAATCAATTTTCTGGCCCTAATTGGCATCGGAAGGTGTGTTTTTACATTGGGGGGGGGGGGGGTAGGTCGGTTACATGTCGTTTTTCCGAAGATTCATAATTCCGAAGGTTCGTTTTTCTGACGGTTCGTAATTCTGAGAATGAAATAGGGTTCATAATTCCGAAAATGAAAAAGGGTTCATATTTCTGAAGGTTCGTAATTCCGAAAAGCTATGTTGATCTCTATTACAATTTCGGAATTACGAACCCTATTGCATTTTCGGAATTATGAACCCGCTGCTATGGGAAATTTGTGTTTCGGAATTGCAAACCTTTGAAATTATGTTTTCATTTTCGGAATTACGAACCCCATTTCATTTTCGGAATTACGAACCTTCGGAGTAATGCATCACATGTTCGGAATCATGAACCCCATTTTATTTTCGGAATTTTGAACCCCCTGCTATGGGAAATTTGTGTTTCTGAATTACAAACCCTCGGAAAAACAAACCTTCGGGAAAATTAGTACCCCCCCCCCCCCCCCCCCCCCCGGTATAGGTCGTCCGTTTTTTACTTTCACCCATCTTTAATTTGCGAATAATGCAGCTAATTTCATTTCATTTTATATCCATTGTAGTGTCATTATAAACAGCACAATGAGTCACAGTTGTCGGTTTCTGTTTGATTGGTTGCGACTTCGAAGGTTCTTAGCTTTCTTGTTTCTTGTCGGATTTTGCTCGGGCTAATTCCGTTGGTCTTTGTCTTTTATGTTTCTGCTTCTTTTGAAGCCAACGTGACATCGGGGTAGACTTTCCCTTTAAGTAAACTATTATTATCTCAAAATCTTGTAATTACAACTGTAATTCATTAATTGTTGTATCTCACCATTTTATTCTATTTCATTTATACAAAGTCAAAAGACTTCCAGGTTATATAGTTATTTAGTTAGTTTTTTTCTTTTCCCGGCACTCATGTGGCCCTCTTCTAAATCTGTTGTTTTGTATTCACTAATTTAAAAAAAACTAAAACTAAAACTAAAACTAAAACTAAAACTAAAATACAACAACAACAATAATAATAATAATAGATATCAAATATGTTTGCCTCATTGCGGTTCGATTGAAAGTGTTTGGACAGCTTTGTTCTTAATAATACAAGTAAAAACTTGTGATTTGATTTCTATGTTTGAAGATATTTCAGATTTTTTTAAAAGTTCAAATTCATACTGTTGGGCTTTACACATACCCCAATGTTAGCCCCGCTTACCTTTTTGATGGTTGGCTTCAAATCGTCTATTTATAAGAAAACCGTACGTACCACTGTTATTAATTTGTTTCTCTCTAAATTCCTTAGATTGAACACTCAATCGAACAGATTGCTGTCAGTGACGAATCTAAGTTAGATTGAAATTTCAACCGAAATAGATTACAATTTCAATCTGATAGATTGAGTTTTAAATCTAATTTGGTTGAAATGTCAATCTAACTTAGATTCGTCACTGACAGCAATCTGTTCGATTGAGTTTTCAATCTAAGGAATTTAGAGAGTTGCGTTACACACAATTCTGCATAGATTTTTCCTGTCAGGTTCAGATAATCATAGGCCTAATAGTTAAAAGTTAATTAGGTGACGTATACTCACTCTTCCACATGGCCGAATATATATTTTTCATCCTTGAAGCAATACAAGGGAACACTCCATCATCTCGTGCAACACTTTGATCTTCCAGTAATGGGATTTTAAACTAGTTATGATTATTTTAAAGTCAATAGTAAAGTGGGCCTACTCATGATTAGATTAAGGAGCTCAGGGGAGGGCAGGCCCGTTTGCGGGGGGTTCAACATTGGAAAAGGTGGACCTTTCTGAGCAAAGCGACCGAGTAGGGGTGGCGGATGGCGGGGTCAGGGGGCGTGCCCCTCCAAGGGTATGGGCACGAGCGTATATATATATATGTAAAGCTATATCTTATATATATATATATATATATAGAATAGTCAGATTATTTGACAGGGGGTGGGTCAAATATGAAGCCCGGACATATACTACCACTGTGTAAGGTTCCAAATTTTTGTTTGTTTTTTTTCTTTTTGTCGCAAGATTGTTAATGTTATTTATGTGTCAATCATTGATTAGTCTGTTTGATTGTAATGTGATTTTTGTTGTTATGTAAATCTTGAAAACCAATAAAAGTTGGAAAAGATTTATAAAAAAAAAAAGGTTCCAAATTTTGCGAGAGAGCAAAGCGAGCATGAGGTGAAATGTAAAGCTATATCTCCGGTCATCTTGTTGCCAGGAATCATTCATATTAATAAAGTTTTTAGGAAGCGAACCGAACGGGGGGGCACATTCTGTTGTTCTTTTATAGAAAGGTAACCCTTATATCTGGGCGCCATGGCGATAGGGCAGTGACGTGCCTGAAAATTGTCAAAACATTGAATATTCATGGACCTCGGTGTCGTTGCATGGAACTATCCCGTTTATAAATTTGCGAGCGAGCGAAGCGAGCGAGGAAAAAATGCTCTTTACTTTGCTGCTGCTCATTTCAATATAGAAAGTGGGCCTAACGAGTATTCGGGTGCCATGGCGATAGGGCAGCGACGTACGCTGTTTTCTCTCTCCTCCTCTCACTTTCTGTTAGCCTCTAATGCCTCCAAAAAGTACAGTGCCCACTGTCAGCATAGATTATGTGTTAAGTTCAAGTTCAAGTTTATTTAACCAATTCATTAGGACCTAGGACCCCATAGGAAGGGAATCCAAACGCTGTCACAGATAATGGTCTCAGTTTTCTGACTGAGCGCCTTTAACTTCCATGCATGCACGTACCGAGGGGGAGGGGGGGGGGGTTGGGTGTTCAAACACCCTTTGGCAAAAGAGGGGTGTTTTAGGTGTTCAAACACTCCCTTTTTGGTGTTATTTGGTGTTATTTGGTGTTAAACACCCCCACTTTAGCAGTGCTGATAACCTTTTTTGTTGTTGTTGCTTGTCAAGAGAGTTTGGGAGTAAAAGGACACCCCAAAGATGCTGATAACACCATTTATTTTTTGCTTGCTTGTCAGAGAATTTTGCAGTAAAAAACACTCCCCTTTAAAAAGTCCTGGGTACACACGCCACTGCTTCCATGTAAATCATCAAGGGTTTTTTTTAACGCTTGTCGGCAACATTGGCTCCGGAACTTTGCTAAAGACTGAATTTTAGAAAAGTATGACAGACTTCCCATTTATCAAAATATTGATAACTACAGATGATCTTCTTTTGTGTTTGTGTGGTCAATCATTTTATATTTGTTTATTCATACCCTAAACCGGCTAAGAGGTGTGTGCTTTCTACAATATATATTTTTTACAAATCTATTCAATCTTTTTTTAAACTACATTCCACGCAAGGACACATTTAGCAATCAGTATCTTAATAATCAGAGTATAATGTTTTTAGTAGTAGCATAGTGTTTATTATGACATCAATAGTGTATACATGCACATAAAAGAAAAACATTGAGTCGTATTAACATGAAATAATGTATGAACAGATATATATAGTATACAAAACTCAAGGTCAAAAATGAAAGAAAATTATACAAAATACAGGATGTAAAACATACAGTTCAAAAACAAAATGCCAAATAAATACAACTTGCTAAAATACAGATGTGGCAATCTCTTTCAAAATTGATTATAACACATTTTGGGAAACAAAAAAGAGAAAGAGATGATTTGGGTTTTTTTATAAATTCCTCAGTATACATAGCTTATTAAGGAAAAGAAAGATTCAAGCAGGATAATTCACATGAGTCCACTTCAGCTGAATAAACTCTTGTTCCTCATGGGAACAAGATAAAAAACAAAAACTATTAAAAAAACATCAAAAAATGCATTAGACAATGTTTGTTTTTAGTTTGTTTTTTGTTCTTGCTACACTGAATAATGGGCATTGTTGAAATAAAATACAAAATTTGGTCAGATAATCCACATCCTTTTAACACTTTTGACAAGATACTACACTTCATATTCAGGTACCTGCACCTAATGATTTGCTGATAATTAACCCTAGGAATAGCACCTTTTGATAAAGCACAAAGTATTTAAAGAAACTAGATGGTTTAACACATTTGTCAGCATTACAACTCTACAGAGTACTAAATTTGAAAATTTACAAAATGCCCCATTTATGTCAGCTTTACACTTTTAATCAAAAGCTACCATAAAATTTTGCTAAACTCCAAACACAATTCGATATGACTGTTGAGGTGTTTAAATCATGATCCCTCAACATATAGGATATTTTATTCAAAGTTTTATTTTTCTAATTTCTTCTTCAAATCAATACTGTTATATTGTACCCAGCAGCTAGCATATTTGACTTTGACCAATGATTAAAACACTAATCAAAGATCACCAAAAACCTGTCAATGATGTGAAAAAAACCAATTGATATCTTTAATAAGCCACCACTTTTACATTCCTACATTTCTGCCAGCAATAATTATGAAATCTAACAATCATTTTCACATAATACATAATACTACTCGAAAGACAACTTGCTATAATTAAGCAGTCATTAGAGATGCCTACAAAGTGCGACATACATATATTGTATACTTCAGTCTGTTAAGGTCCCAAGTGAAATTGTCCTAAAAAAACAACAACATAGAATCTGTCTTTACCTTGACTCGAATTTAATCCCATCATAAATAGACAATTTACTAGTATAATTTCTATAATATTGTAATCATTCAACAATAATCATATATTTTACATTCCATCCAACCTTTAAGTACTATTAAAAATGTTAGTGTCCACAGTTACATAACCATGTAAATCTCCATACATAGTCTTCCTTTGTTTCAGAGAAACAAAGATAACAAATAAAAGAATAAGAAAATGTTTCGATATACACAGCACCTCCTACTTCACCAAACAAACAAACTACAATTCTCTTCAAATTAAAAAAAAAAAAAAACATATAGAATGTTATGTCAGAATTTGTTTGTAATGGTACCTTTTAGGTCTGAGATCCTTTCTTGTACCTCCTTATTGCAGATGATTTCAACTTTGCTTTTTGTACATTGTTGTCTGTTGAGAGCCAAAAGGGTGTTAAAGGGAGTTAACGCCCTTCTGGCTCTCGGGCAGACGAAAATACAAATGCAAATATTTCCAGACAATGCCTAATCAGGAGTTACAAAAGCCCAGCACATATTGCTCAAGCATTACAATGACATCTCTCATAATATCCCAACAGTCAAAACAATGAGCTAATACTACCCTGGAATAGATTACTTAGAAATGTTTGCAACTGTCTCGTTTTCAGTAACTTTGTACACAAGGGTTTCATTGTCATGTTTAATTAAGGAACCCGGTGCCTATCGTTAACACTACATGTATTTACTCCACCTACACAAACGGCATAATGTCATGTGCATCTGAGCTTCTTCATATGTCATTATTTTGCTCAAGAAAATAAATCGGCGGCGTCTGTCCAATTAAATAGCCTTACATAAACTAGAAGCTGCCTGAATAAACAAGTTGTCCCCTGGTGCAAAGTGCTTCTCTTATTTTTAATGATTGTTTTCTCTATGTGTATGTGTGATGCAAATTTTGCATGATTTTAGGGCATGTACCCCCTTTACCCAGTCCATTACCTTTCCACAATACAAATGTCATTCCTATCTAATAAGAGTTCATCGGTGATAGACCTATTCATTGATTTCGAAGAGCCAAGGCATGGCTAACACGAGGCAGCATTGCCATTGGCTGATGTTAGGACCACATCAGTGACTAGTACGGTCTTCTGTGCATCATGAAAAAGTGATATCGTTTGAAATGTGATTACAAAATGAACAGTGCAAATACTACCTTTAATAACTGACATACTGTATATGCATGGGGCAATTTTCTTCACAGGATGGATTAGCGCAGGGAACGACACAATTGAGATAACGCCTCTTGTGAGCCTGGCCTAAATAAAGAACACTCTCAAACTGTTTCGTTTATAAACCTTAAGCTTTAACATTTCTCCCAGTAATGAATGTCAAATAATTCACTACATCCCTAAAATGCTTTTTCTCAATAGGGTAAGTGTAGCATATTTTCCAAATGAGAGTGTTTATCAGTTATAATGATGATGAAGCAAGCTATAATTAGGTGCAATATTTGAAGCCATTGTTAGATGTATGAAATCACTAATTGTGCATGATACGCCAAAGCTGCCATTGCGTCAAAGGGAAGGTTGAGTTCTTGGAAAGTTGAAAAATAATTTGTGAGCTTTCTCACTCCTTTTACGTCAGTTTGGAAGAACATCATAGTACACAGAAAGAAACAGAAGAACATCATAGTAGTGTCCCCTTAAAAGGATTGCTCTTCAAATTCCATAATATTCAAAATATGACAAGAAATGGCCGAGGTGATCGGGCAGTCCCACATACCCATTTCTGTGTGCAGTGTATGTGCATTTCAGCGAGACTGGGTCAATCTCTTATCACTTTGAAAGTTATGACATTTTGAAGTTTTGCATTATTTCAAGAACAGTGATATGCATAGCATGGGCGGTATGCAAATGAGTGAACCGATGATGTCATGCACTCACTTTTCCTTATGTATATTATTATATGAAATATCATATATTTCATTTTTTTGCTTCAATGATGTAAAACATGGTTTAACTCCATATGGAACATGTAAAATCATCATTATTGTAACTTATTTTCATACAAGGAAGGGATTCTTTATTATCATATCTATAAAAATTGAAATATATGAAATTTAATATACGGTAATAAAATACATAAGGAAAAGTGAGTGTGTGACATCATCGGTTCACTCATTTGCATACCGCCCATGCTATGCATATCACTGTTTCATGAAATAATGCAAAACTTTAAAATGCCACAACTTTCTTATTTTACATCAGATTTCAGTGAAATTTTTACTATTATGCTTGTTTAATTTTACTCTGTTTATTCATATCAACTTGATATTGAGGTGGACTTAGCCTTTAAGTCTTTGTGTCCGGTTGAACTGAATTTGTAGAATATATGCCACTGGTTTTGAACCGTAATCGAACAACCATATTTTTCTGTAAAGGTATCGTTTCTTCACAGCAGTGCTCAGATAAAATATAATCTTCCTTTCAATTTCCCACAATTCAAGCTAATAAAAAGGGATGTACATGTATTATGCTTTTACATGAGAGCAGTGTACATGCTATTGCTGTGACTATGCATGAGCTGCTTTTATATCAAGTTTGACTATATTTTTAGATAAACATTTGTCTATTAACATATAAGGAATGGTCTAACAAACTTTCAAATATATTGATGTCACAATAATAAGAATGTCATCTTATTTACAGACCTTTTTTCCTGCTAATTGTGATGGAATTATTAAACTCATGAACAGTGTAGAAAGCTCCTCACTTTCCAAAAAAAAAAATGGTCCATTGTATCAATCCATTAATGTGCAGAATCATATTTATCAAAAACAAAACATGAATTTTGTCTCCTGTTAGTAAATGTGTGCGAAAATTGAAGGCTTAAATCATAACAATGATAGTGAAATGATACACCGTTTCATGAGTAAATATTTTCACATGTATTCCAGATAATATTTACTCAAGAAGATAAACATATAGGTTTATGATAATATTGTGATAATGAAGAGTTAATCCATTAATTCATCTATATTTAGTATCACAAGTAACATACCATAGGCAAAAATGTGGTAATATTCAGCAAGGTTTTTTATTAAAAATCAAATGCATGAGAGAACACCATTTTATAGCAGATAATACTGCGAATATATCACATTAAAAAATCCTAATCAAAATCTTCGTTTCGAAAGGCACTGTGTTGTATGCAGTAACAGGCACTACATAAACTTAAATACTTAATATCCTCTTCAGTCCATTCCAGATAGTTTTCAATAATAGTGAACAACTATATACAGCTGATTAATAATGTAGATAATTCTTTTATTGTATGTAAATACAACACAGGAGTAAGTTACTGGAAGACATTATAAATGTACATTGCAGCATTTCTGCACACATTTTGTTCAGTTTCCTGTGGAATATCATATTTTGCTCAGTTTCCTACAAGATTTTTTGTTCTTCTGAAAAACAAAAACACCTATAAAATATCTTAATCTTCACAAACATTCTGGCATCTTGAAACATTTTACTTTTACAGACATCCTATTGATGGGAATTATTTCATAAAGTTTAAGCTTACTTCAAAGCATTCAACAGTAATAAGACAACATATCAGTAATCTGCATGCTTTCGAAAATGAAATAATATTTTTAAAAATATTAGCAAATGAAATATAACATGTGTATAATAAATGGACTTTTTTTTGTAATGTAGCACACACACTGAAAATCAAATGTTTTTTGTTAACTCCTTGGACACTCTCACTATGAACATGATGACAAAGAGAGCGGACAAAATATACAGCTCCTCATTTTACCATCCACAACTGCTCTGGTAGACAAAAGAACATACCTTCACTGTTATTATGTAAAATAAGTAGAACAGGTGAATATGCATGTGACACCTGTTCTACATATTTTTACATAATAGCAAAGGGATGTTCTTTTGTCTACTAGAGCAATTGTGGAAGGTACAATGGGGAGCTGTATATTTTGTCCACTTCTTTGTTCGCCATGTTCATAGTGTCTAATTCAATGCTCAGGTTATATCAAATAATTTGGATCAAGCACAAAACAAGGGTACAAAAACTGAAACAAACGTGTAGTAGGATCATGAAGTGATATGAAAATACGAATTACAACAGATGTGTCATACAAAATCGTTTCAAGCATTTTAAGCTTTACACATGTGTATGAATTGTGGTGTTTGTACAGTAAGTAAGATGCTGTGAAGAGAGATGATGAAGATAGGAGCAAAATTAAAGAGAAGCTGAAAATAGACCAGAAAACAATCCGGAGAGAAAATGGTTCATGGAAAAAGTTGAAAAAATCAAGCATATTCAACAGCAGCTGCATATGGTATAAAAAACAAGATTAGATTAGAAGTATGTTTAATTCTAATGGATATTCCCAATCACATTTGGTTTCACCTTCATTCAAATGCATTTCAAATGGGTCTGAAACCAAATTTTCTCAGACTTGATATTCAAAAAGTACAAGAATTCAGAATTCGGGGGGGGGGGGGGGGGGGGGGGGGGGGTTCAGAACAACAAAATAACGTTCTGTACTCTCAAAGGTAAACCTGATGGCCGAAGGAATTTTTAAAAACTTTTGTTTGCAACGTAATGAAAATGGTGCGGCGGATTTGTTGAGAATAATGACAAAAAGCAAAAAGACAAATTGTGCCAAACATGAAATGTGAATCAAGCTAGCTGTCTCTGTGACTTATTGAAGGGTTAATTTTGACTGGTCACTGAGAAATTCCCAATCAAATCACATTTTGTATGGAATGATGCAGTGTTACACAGTATCAAAGTTTAAAATCTGTGCGGCACTCTGATGAACAAATGTACATTATTAGCAGGTGAAGCACAAAATACGATGAATGTGGTTAATGGGAAATGTGATGACAGCTAAAAACCAACTACAAAAGATTAGTTCGATGAATAATTTCCAAAATTGGAATCAAACAAATTTGGGGTAGAACTGTTGATGAACAGGCACTGTGTGGGTAGAGAGAGAGACAGACAGAAAGACAGACAAACACACAGAAGGACAGACGGACAGACACCAGGACAGATAGGCACAGAAGAGGATGGGTAGGTGGGGTAGTGGGTTTACTTGGTAGTTGAGTCACATTTCTTGGAGCTGTGGGGATAGAAAGAGGAATCAAAAGGGAGAAAAGAGAAAGATAGAAATATAAGCAAGAATAATACTTCTACAAAAAACTAAAAAAGGTAAGAAGAAATGTTGGTACAGATAGCAGAAGAGGTTTAGCAAAGAAAATTGAGGAGAGAAGAAATAAATATTGGTATCCGACCAGATATTCAAAGTAAAACAGACACTTACTTTTGATCAAACAGCAATATATTCATAAGAAAAGTACAAACAACTGCCGTCTTTTATGACTGGTTTAATTGTATCTGAAAGTATAGACTTGACTATTTCTGTCTTGACTAAAACATTTGTAGAACACATTTTCTAGCACAAAATTTTCAACAGCATCGGCCTATACATTTTCACTTTCTCATTTTGTGAGCAAAACTGAATGTATCTGCAAGTCGTTGTTTGAGCAAAATAAAGTACCTTAAATATTATCCAATGTCGTTAATTTTGTACATGGTAGAGAGCACATTTTCCTTTAATATTTTAGGACCCTTTAGTATATTACAAAAACAGGAAAACAACATATATTATTGATATTTTCAACATCTACTTTCATCTGCTTTATCATACTTCTGTCTAGCTTGGAGTCTCTCATAGCGGAAGTTCTCGTAGTGGATATTGTCTGTGATTTCCTTCAGGTCTTGAAGATGTGTCCTGATCAGCATGTCACGTAGGTTGGCAAACTCGCAGTGGTTTGGGTTCTCAACTGTGTCAAAAACAATGTGCAAGGCATTCTTGAGTAATGATATGACCCATACCTCTTTGTCAGAATATTTTTAAAACTCTTTATCACAAATAGTTTCCCTCTTGAAAGGCACCTTTTAGGAATAAAGCAAGCACATCATCCCTTTAGAGCCAGAAGGGTGTAAACTCATATAACTTTACATATGACCATATTCTGAATTCCGGTTTAACTTAAACCATGGTTTAAATCTGTGGTTTAACTATGGGTAGCCCAAAATGTCAAAACTTTGTTTACACTGTATGTTCCTTATGTTTACTGGATTCTGGTCTCAAGATTTAATGGTCAAGAAAACTATTGCACTCCCACACAGTTGTTAAAAGTTTGAGTACCAAAAATGCTGATAAATTGAATATCTACTGTTAGAGGTTTGTAATTAAATATCATAATTGATAGGATTGAAGTAAATTGAATAAGTCATGAGCCTGGATAGCTCAGTTGGTAGAGCACTGGTCATGTAATCCAGGGTCCCGGGTTCGAATCCCGGTCGGGGCATTGTAATTTTCTCACATTTCTTTATGTTAGAGGTTTGTGTCACATTTGGCTGCCCATAGTTAGACCACACATTTAGACCCTGGTCTAAGTTAACCCGGAGTTCAGAATACGAGCCATAGAGTTTAACACCCTTCTGGCTCTCAGTAGATGATATTTCCTGAATCTGAAGCACAAAATGTTATTACTTTTCATGAGCAACAATCTTTTTTACTCAGTGGTTGTTGGTTTCTTTTCTTCAATTCTTATTTGGTCGGCACCAAGCACAGTAAGACAATGTAATACAGTGGAACCTCGTTATAAAGAACACTGGTATAACAAACTCTCGTTATAACACGGTCATCTTCGTATTCTATTGTTTTTAGCACTGATATAACAAGGTTTCTATATAAAGAGGTAAAATCTTGGTCCCCAGGAGTATGTTATAATGAAATTCCACTGTACATATCTTTTTTTGATTTTCCTAAACTGTTTAAATCCTGAAAGTCAAAACTTTTGATCCATTCATCTGAATATGAAAACTGATATCTTACCTTCAATTAGACCCCAATTTGTGAGTCTTCCTAAGATTTCTCGTCCATCAACTTCATGTAGCTTATCACTTCCCACCACGGCAAATGGCATTTGGTCCTGAATGGAACAATCACAAAAGCACAATATATACAAGTACATCATTATAAACTCTGTATTAAAGGTTTTTGCATTTGGAAGGGATGTAGCAATAAATGGATGGCTATCGATAATGAAAAACCCATGATGTTCACAAATATCAAGTTGACAATAAGCCAGTTTGTAATTAATGCAAAGTAAAGTAACTTTGTAAAGTCCAAATGACCCTGAAATTACCTCATTTTTATGAGCACATGCATTTGTTTTGGTGGACTCACTACTTGTTGAACATGTTAAGTCATACCGGTGCGCACATCGAGGTGTTTACAAAATGACAGCGTATAAAGGTCAATTGTAATCGCTACAAATGACCTTATCTGCACATGCGCAAATTGTAATTATGAGCTGGCTTTATTGCCAAAGTCCATTTTGTGATTCAGTTATTTCCCAGCATAAAACTTTTGCATTCTGGACCACTTACAAAATTTGTGACGTGGTCGTGACATTGGTGTGGTGGCAGCGGTGGGATCAACATCAATAGAGGAGTCCTCCAACCAATAGCAGACTTACAAACTCCTATATCTTTAGTACAGAGTTGCGATTGATACGAAGGTACAATCGATTTGAATCAATGGCAAATTCATATAAAAAAGGCCCGCTTCAGGGTATGATTGAACGGTTTTGTTTTATTGAGGCACAGGACAAGCATAGCTGACCAAAACATGAACGTAAAACACTGAACATCTCACCACTCAATGGTGCGTAACTACATACACAACCGTACATAGGCACAGTATCATACCCCTGGAGCACCTGTGCTTTTGAATTCATGGAGGAGCTCTCTAAATCAAAGTTAAGAATGTTAAGAATGCTCTCATATTAAAGCTCAGAATGGGACCTTACCCTTAGGGCATCATTGGTAGCTGTGTCCTCCTCGTCCTCTTCTAGGTTCTTCATAGGGTACGTATTAATCGTGTTCTGACTCAGTGCCAGTTTTATCTGAAAAAACAACATTGAAAACAATTACTTGTAAAGCAATCACTTTGTAATAAGTTAATTGTCGACATATTCTATTCTTTGGAATAATGTAAGACTTCCCAGGCCATATAATTGGAAATTAATGAATATCCATCTGGTAACAATTTGTTAAGGTGTTTTCTTCAGTTTGGAAAGATGTGTCTGACTGAAGCTTACTTGCAATCTAAAAAAAGCTCAGATGATACCAATAAAGCAAGTATAGTAGTAACCTACGGACCTCTGGATTCTTTTTAAAAATAGATTCTAAAGACCTGATGGAACCATCTGGAAGCTGAGAAGTGGTCCAGAGTGAAAACTACAGAACATTTTCATGACAGGAATTATTTAAGGGCTAAGTTGATCACATTTTTGTTCTTCAAATTGGCAACAATATTTTTCTTTCAGTGCGACATATTTCTAATCAGATGTAATGTCTTTGAACACAAAATACATAGTTAGGAACTTTGTCAAAAAAGTTATAAAAATTGCCAATTTTGATTAAAAAATAATGATATCAAACCTCTCAATGTCTTGCCAATTTAAGGATTTAAAAAAAATTTCTTCCATTTTAAAATTCATGGCATGGAACATAGTGTGATCATGCAACAAAAACTGACGCAGTGTGTGCAGAAACTATTCTTCTTTCTACTCTTGCACCTGGTATATTTTTTTAGGGCTCTGAATCAAAATTTATTGAGCCAAACCACAAAATGTGGAGTGATGTCGCAAAAGGGTTAAGGAAGAACAAGCCCATCACAGGATTGAATTATTATCCGAGGGGTTAGACAGTTGTAAACTGACATATGAAGGAATACTAGTGCACTAACTTGATTTTGAACATCCAACAACCAGTGACTTGGCCATCAAACTTCTCATACAAACTACACCAATCTATCTATACTTCATCTATTCAATTTTTTTTATCTTGAGCTACTTAATGCTCACCCTCTTCTTGAAGAGTAGCCTTTCTTCAATGGTGAGTGTGTCTGCCTTAGAGATGACAGGGACAACATTGACTACCTTAGCCAACCTCTTCATGAACTCAACATCAAGAGGTTTTAATCTGCAAAAAAAGAAATATTTCAATAATGATGATGATGATGATGATGATGATGATGACGGTAGTTTGATGATGACGATAATAATATGGTCTTATTTACCTAGGGTAGTACCGTAACAGTATTAATACTGCTTTTCCTGGGGGTCCTGCAGTTATTATTACCCTAGCATCGCCATGTACCCATGAAATGCTCCTGATTCGAGAGCTACAAAAATGGGTAGAACACCTGGTCCAAGGCTGTAAGCAACACAGGACCGCCCATATAAGAGTCAAGAGCCTTCACTATTAAACATACCACACTGCTTACATTGTAATGATAATCATGACAATGATGATGATGATGATGATGAATATGGTGGTGATGATGATGATGATGATGATGATGATGATGAATATGGTGATGATGATGATGATGACAATTAATGATAATGATGATGATAATGATGATAATGAAGATGATGATGATAATGGTAATGATCATGATGATGATCATGGTGATACTGAAGATGATGATAATGATGATGCTGTTACTGATTATGATGATAATAACAATGCATACATTCAAAGAATTTAAATACATGAAATTTGAGTTTTCCCATTTCTACATAATTTGATTTATATTGCATTTCACAAATAATTTCCTAAAATATCCCATCCCTGCCTTCTTCCCTTCTCTTTCCCTTCCAAACCAGCGATCCCTTCTTTCCCTTCACATCTTCCATCCATTCTCCCCCACTTGAGTAATCAGTATACTGCCATCTATGTTGGAAAAAAAAGAACTATTGCCAGAACAGATGCCAGAATAACCTTACGAATGCACCCAACAAACTGAAAAAAATGCGTAAACAAGAGCACGGTAGGTAAGGCAAAGTTCCAGGCATTTTCTTGGATATGACTCTACCTACCCATGACCTGTTGGTGCTATGAAGTAGAGGCATACATGGACTCTGCTATCTGGAATGTGTTTCTTACGGCTGATGTTGATCTCTTCTGATAAGTACTTCTCATATTGCTCGTTAATATACTCTTCTATCGGAATCCAACTGAAGGGGAAAAAATGGATAAAGCAAGATATCTTTAATATTTATTTATAATTTATTCAATAGAGAATTTCTTCCTTTCAGGACAATTTTTTTTACATCAATTGTTATGATAACACAAAATTGTCACAACATCTCATCTAAATTTTGTTCCATGTCTTTTTCGCTTATAGTCCCATCTACAACTCTAAACATATTCTTTTATTTATAAAGAAAGACAGTTTTGAGGGTATCTTAAAATAGTAATTCTTGGGCATCATTTTTACCTTGTATAAAGCAATGTATTTTGATTTCTTATTCTAATGAAGGGTAAAAATATGAAGAAAATCCTGATTGTCCACTCAATTATTCATTCAAAATTAAGTAAATTAGGTAAAGCCTTGTAATGTCTAAAATTGTTTTTGACAACAAAACATGTTACATGAAACCAGTGCCACTTCCTTTCCTTTGTCAAAATAGGTCAGTACAGCAATAGCATGAAGGCTTTAAGACAGGGATTATGTTCTGAGGAAATGATCTACGCCCTTCTGTCAGGTAAACTTACCAGTTTTCATTGTTGATATGATCTCCAAACCCAGGTGTGTCTGTCACCGTCAGTTTCAATCTCACTCCGTTCTCTTCGATTACTGAAAGGTTACGTAAGGAAATAATTGATTTATACAAGTTGATAATGTATAACTGTATTTTATCACAGATGTATGGTTGAGGCTTGAGCAGTGATAGGGTGTTTGGTAAAGGTCTAAGGGCTTACGTCAGCTAAAGTTTTGGGTCTTCGTTTGAAATTATAAATTCAACAAATGTAAGAAATTAACCTTCATATTTCAAAATGCTCTTAAGATAATGCGTTAACTTGTCTAACACTTGAAATTTCAGAAATTGACCTCTATGACCTTTGACCCTTGACCTACATACCCCAAAATCCACTCAGACCATCTTCCTATGGTGATACATACCAGCACTAAATTTAAAGTTCATACTGTACTGTACCTCATGTTTCTTGAGAAAGCGGGACGGACAGACAAACTGACAACAAGCAAACATAATGCCTCCGGCACCACCTTTGGTGGGTGGAGGCATAAAATATATTCAAACATATCCAGCATGGAAAATGAAATTTAAATTCAGACATACCTTGTATTTCTATACCAACTACCTTCGTAGATTTTACGGTTTATACAGTCCAACCTGCTTTATTTTTGTTTCCCCTGAAAAGTATTTCTCATTGAAATGTATATTAAACGAACCTGTACATAAAGACCGCTTTTCTTGTTTCCCTTGAGTGTGGTCTTTATAGACAGGTTTCACTGTACCATATATGACCCTTTTTTTTTAAACGTCCACAAGCTTATGGCAACAGCAATCAAACCTTTCATTTACCGGTAATCACTTCCACACACAAGTATAATATTTTTCTTTTTGTTATAGTGAGATAACAAACAGGAAACTGTTCTCCTTTTACAGCTGTTTCATAGATGTCCAATTTGAGGCTGAACCTTTTAACCCCTGATTAGAAAAGATTTTAAACCACTAAAACAGAAGGGAAAGTAAAATTGTACAAATACACGATGTTCTGACAGAAGCTTCTGTTTGCATGTTTTAGTGTCAGCAGATGAAGTACTTTCCACATGTACATAGGGGCAACAGAAGTATTTAGCATTGACATCCAGGACAGCACTGTAATTTATTTTAGCACATTGTTCCTCTTTAATATTCAATGAGAACTTACAATACTATCTCTCCTTTCAAAATGCTAGTTGAGACATGTGACTTTAACCCCTACCATGCCGTGGGCGACAAATCATGCCAAAGAAACCGAGTGTTGAACATTTCGTCTAGGCTCAGACAGAAACTCATACAGAAACCTGTGCCTTCAGTATATTCATTCCTATCCAATATATATTTGTCCAGTTCGCTCCAGAAAAAAACTCATTGAAAGTTAAAATTTAACTCTTGAAAGTTCATTTTTGACAAATGCTCAAAGATCTGGTGGCATGGAAGGGGTTAATCTATTTGCTATTCGCATTCTTTTTGTCACTACTTCCAGAGGTTTCAGTTTGCCACAGCCATATAAAGTCCACACAATTGTTATGCTCTTCTCCACTTTAACGAACCGCTTCTCAGAAGTATGTGTCGACAGTATTGAAAAGCAACATAAGAATTTGAGATTTGCGAGTTTGGGCCAGAAATTTGAAGGAGTATAGTTGCTTTTGTAATTTTTGTTTCATAATAGGGCCTCAAGAGAGTTATTTACATTAGTTAAAAGCTTGGACAAGCAGTTTCAGCAAAGAGTAAGTGCATTCCAAGGTGAGTAAAAGAATTGGTGGTGGTGTCTACAATATTTCACAAACAAACAATACTGAAACCTAACCCTTAAACCAGACATCATACTGGCATTAGGAATTAGGAACTGTCTACATCAGTCAGGCATCAGGTGCTATCCTAAGACCGGAGTTGGCAGCCAATGCATGCATCTCCATCTTCTTCGATCATCAGTTCTAATTGTTCTGACCACCCTGTACTAGCAAAGTCCTGTCCATTGTACTGTCTATGGTTGTACCATATAAGAAAGCGTCTATCATGTGTTACCATGGCTAATTGACTTGACTTCAACTGTCTTTGGGATGGGTGGTGGTAGATGTAATTCTGCATTAGTGTCCTCTGAGCATGATCTTCTAATCTTGGGCTTGATTAGTGCGTTAAACAGTGTGGACTTGCACCGGCCACTGGCCCAATACTAATAACCCTCTATATCTTACCATGGCTAATTGACTTGACTTCAACTGTCTTTGGGATGGGTGGTGGTAATTCTTCACTGGTTTCCTCTGAGCATGACCTTCTACTGATCTTGGCCTTGAAAAGAGTGTTGACTAGCGTGGATTTGCCCAGACCACTTGCCCCTGATGGGAATAAACAAGAAAAGAGAAAAAAAGAATTAGAAATATAGATAGTAATGAATGGTCAGCTTTGTATCAGGGTAATAGTATTAAGTTACACATCAATTGCATTTTCAGGATTGCAGGGAGGGTGTTAGCAAACACAATAGCTACGTTCATACGGGACTCTTGGTTAGCTTTAAGGTAACTTTAAGTTAACGGAACAATGACTCACTAACCAAGATGAGGGTACACACGGGCCCGTAACAACGATGCTCCTTGTTCTGAAACTACAAGCCGAGCGATCGTCAGTTGTTAACACCAGAAGTACATGTAGATACCCATTGTGTGTACAGTAGACATACAGATCCTGTGCTCATAATTCATAACTACGAGCTTGCGAAAGTTTAAGTTTATTCTGTCCATATGGTCCGAAACTGCGGCGGAGGACTTCCCCCACTGCTCGTGGTTTCAGCATGAACCATGAGCTCGCTTGTGGAACTAGAACTAGAAGTAAACTTAAAAGTTTTGAAACTATGAGTCCGTTCATATGGTCTGAAACTACAAGATAACTACACTGTGAACCCGAGTTATATTTTCTTCTGAAAGCCTGAAAAAAATAACTATAAAAAATGCGCACATATCCTTAACTCCCTTCCAGCTTTCAACAAACAATACATAGGAAAGGATGAACAGTTGAATGCATAATTATTGGGAAGGTGGCAAGTGCCAAAATACCCCCTACAATTGCACACCTAGAATTTAATACTAGTGGCCAAGTCATGTGAATCATCAAAGTCATAAAAAGTACATAGCTAAAAGGCAATGGGGAGTATATAGCAATGATTTTTAACAGAAATGAGTGAAGAAACCATACCTGTGAATGAATGAGATTATTGAAAGTCCTTAAATTACATCCAAGAAGGATTATACCAAAAATTTTAACACACGGCAAAAACACAACACGACATGATTCTAATACAGTTCTGTTTTGGTCTTCTTGTTGTTGTTGTAGAAATAATGGCACTTTTGACAAATGGTCTTGCTCTTAATCATGGTTGTTATGGTAGAGGGCTAACTTTCAACAGAAACATGATTGCAAACATTTCCAAAATGCCATTCTCCTGGGTCCGATCAATAGCCTAGCACATAACGTACTGAAATGTATACATAACAAAGATGTCTTACATAATTTGAAGAATGAACATTATCTTATCTTACAATAATATATTTGTGGAACAACCATGAGTAAATTTCTTGAAATGGTTGGTAATCATGTTCAGAGCCCTGTATATTACAATCAATTGCAAGTAAAATGAATATTTACTTCTGTTAAGTCATCTCTCAACTCTGTACATCAATTCCGCTGACATCAAGTTTCAATTACTCCAAATACTACTGAAAGTATAACCCTTCGCGTCTCCAAAGAATAGAAATTACTATCTCTATATGTCTCAAGCAATACGAAACATGTCAATAGGCCAACAGTAAGTCTTTCTCAGGATGTGATACTGTATCTAACCTCAACAAGAGAGGAAGTATTCCTCCACGGTATTACCCATAAGACACCCAACGGAACCTACTTCCTTTACCCGACCGTTCCGGGCTGCTCACTTCCATTCACTCCTGTTTTCTTTGGGTTTCAGAGTAGATTTCCTCAGATTAGGATAGTTAGAACCTAGGCCTAAGATATAGACCTATCTCTGGAGGGATGAAAGCTTAGACTTTATAATCAATAGAGTATTCTAAAACAATAATATCCTTTCTTTCCCCAACCCTCAAATTCTTACCCAAATAGAACCCTGAGAGGTATGTCTGTATAGTCAAGAACAAACAAATATCTACATATCTTCAACAAAAAAAACAAAAAAAAGCTGAACAAATACATTCTCAAAATTGAAAAAAAATCATTAGCAAACAATAAAAAAGTGACTAATGAAGATTTAAGAACACTTATTAGTCCACCCTTGCCCGATTATTTCAAAAGAAGTTTTTTGCTTTTTAAATGTCAACATTTCCTTTAACATCCAACATTCATTTTTAATAAAAAAATAAACAGTTTTTACTTTGGGACTCTGCTCTCCCTTACAAAACACAATGAATAAATCATAAGAATAGAAGGAATGACTACATGGTAATCCAGTACAGCATACTGTGCTACGATACAATATTTGAGAAGACTAGACAAGGCTCTGACTTTGAGAAACTCTCAAAGAAATTGGAGAAATGTTGGATTGTAGGGATTTCCTCTGCATAAATCTAACAAAAGAGAGACAAGAAAAGACAGCCTCGTCAAACTGTCATGCTTCCAGGGATAACTATCTAGTGCTTAGAGCAAGGAAAAGAGTGGTCAGGTGATGACCTTGAGATGTCTTTCACCATGTTCCTACAAAATCTTCTTCATGCAACCATATTCAAAGGGAACATGATGAATGGACTGAAAGAACTCTTTTCAGTTTTGTAGGTTCTTTGCATCAATTTGTGAAAAACAGAACAAATGAGACTAAATTTAGTGGAAAAGGAGGAAGACTTTTACAATGAATCTCTGCAATGTATAATTCTTAAGAATTCCCTTGGAGTAGAATCATTAGCTGTTGTCAAGATTCAGGGTTTCCTATCATTAAATACAACAAACCCAAAGAATAGTGGTATGACCTATAGTGATAAATTGGAGTAATCATACCTATGTACTACTGATAATCCCTTGGATCTTATTCTATCCATTCCAGTATTAAATCCTAATATGCCCAGGAGGGGTGGCAAAAAGGCCCTCATGCATTTTAATGGTACTTTTAAAGAAGATTTTTTTTCACATTGAGCCTTCATTAGTTTTCCTTTTCGTTTTTAAAGGATCGAGACGTGGCCAGACTCCAAATTTTCGAAAAGGATGTTTCCTGTGCAATTGTGCACAAAAAGGTTTTTCAATAATACGCACTGTAAAAATGACTACTTCACAGTAGACAGGACATGGTGGATATAAATAATCGATAAGCTGATAATTAAATAAAGCATCAAGTTGTTCCATTTACAAGTCAATTTTGACAGTAATACCCCATTTCAAACCAAGCACTTACCCAGGGAAGTTCCCTGCATAAGTTCAGAGTTACGCGGGGAAAGGTTTGGCGTGAAAAGGCCAAGGGAAATGTTACCCGCGTAAAGCCGAAGAACTTCCCTGCGTAACTTCTCCACCTACTGAGGTGGAGAACTTAAGCGGGGAAAGAGAGTTTAAGCGGGTAAGTGGTTGGTTTGAAAGGTCGGCGGAGAACTTTCCCGGTGATATACGTCAGCGATCAATTATCACTTCTGGCCGGTCACATTATGATCCCATGTTGTCGCATCGATTTTCATTAACCCCGCGCGAAAACACAAACACACGCGCCCTGAATATGACCTGACTTCCCGCCGATTGAACGTGGAATTCGTAACCAATGGCAACTTTCCTGGGGAAGTGAGGTTGGTCTGAATGGTGCTCCTGTACTTCCCGGGGTAACCTAAGGAATTCGTGCTCGTAAAATTTTAAGGTTTTCACCAAGCGGGGAAACTGGTTTGAAAGGGGTATAAGATAACCATTCCAGATCCACAGCCAAGCTGGAGATAATGAAATATAATCCGCTTCCTTTGGGTTAAAGGAGACCAATTACCATAAAAAATATTTTGCTCTGTACATGTATGTTAGGGGTTAAGGCATAGCTCTATTCTATATTCAGAACAAGGAGATATTGCAAGGTTAAATACCTTATCAATGAAAGAAAATGCGACTTGTACACAACACTAGTCGACGCACTCGTACACATTCACAGAGAGAACTGGGAGCACGAACTAAGTCTGACTTGGGTTCCATTCGTGGAGTTTTTGTTGTATACTTTAGTTTCTTCATTCTCCTAAACAGTTAACCCCCAGAATGCAAGGTAAAATTGTTTTTTGGTTGATTTTAAACTAGCTTTATGAAAATTAGGTAGTTGGTCCCTTTTAAGTGGTACAGGAATGAATGCTACTCTTTACAGTGTATATCACATATTGATTTTGCTGGAGCCATGCTCTATTTTTATGATCGGTTAATTAAAACTTAAGTAGGATGTTTATATAAATTCCTCAATGCCACAAAGATCGAGACCATGTGCGTGCCATTATTCCAGTCATGTTATACCAAGTACTGTAATCTATAGCTTACTATAATGTCATAAATTAAGGTCATAGGCTAGGAATTTTTACGAAGAGAAGTACATGTATATTATTAATGCAACACTAAATGTTTCCCTAGATTGAACATAGATTTGTATAATACATGTATGCTTATAACTGACCTCATAGATTTATTGTTTTTTAGTTCAATGTATAAAGGTATTTTTTCTTCATCTTTGTCAGCAATTGAATCATGCAAGTTCATACTGTAAAGCTGTAAGTTCATGAACATCTGTCTACAGAAGTTCTTCCTTATCTCTTATCCAAAGACCTTGACAATGGATGTCCATTTCATTTGGTGATTGATGAACTGTTCACAACCATCTTCATATGTCATCATTTTATAACCTTGTCACAATGGTGCAATGTTCAGAAAACATTAATACAGTGAGTGCAATAAATAATTCATGTCATTGCTCAGGATCCTTTCTCTTTTATGAATTGGTCGCTGATGACATTTCATATTTCTCCTATGCAGAAGTTCGCAATCCACATAACTTGCTTTCAAGGGAGCATGAACTGATGAACCTATCTTTAGATATATGCATATCTTCCAATGCCCCTACCTTCAGACACCCCCTATGTTCTGAAACCCGCCTGTTCCTGCACCCCTATCTTTCGACACCCTTGCCTTCAGACACTGTCCCCTATCTTACAACCACCCCGTGTTTCGGCACCCAATCTTCAAACACCATTGTGTTCCGACACCCTAATAATCAGACACCTCTATGTTCCGAAACCTGTCCTTTCAAACAGCCTTAAGTTGCGACACTGATATGTTCTGAAAGACAAAAACTTTGTACATTTACAGACAGTGAAGTTCGCTTAGACCGATACCTGAGAAACTTGCTTTGGCATTCTTGCAGGCTATGTAGCTGCCTGTGTCAGAATATAGGGGTGTCAGAATATAGGGGTGTCAGAATATAGGGGTGTCAGAATATAGAGATGTCAGAAAATAGTAATGTCTAAATACAGAATTGTTGGAAGATAGGGTGAGAACTAAGGAGCTACAGCAAATATGAGGCTTAGTATTAATCTATTTTTTCTTACCTACAACCATGATATTATAGTCGAAGCCCCTCTTTAGGGCCTTCTTCCTGATCTGTTCCTGTATGGTATCGATCCCGACGTAACCGTTGATCTCCGTCTTGAGGGCGCCCCACTCCGTCGTCTGTGACATTGCCTCCGACATGATGGTAACAAACTCTGAAAACTTCACAACTCCTGCATCAAAGAAAGTGAATGAGTACGGGTAAAATAATGATTTTGGTGCATTCATATTGCTCACATATCCATCCCAGCACTCAAGGCAGCTTACCCTGGCTTCAGCCAAGCTGACTTTAGTAAGGCAATGAAAACTTTCAAGGAATTTCTTACCAGGTACCCATTTACTACACCCAAGTTGAGAGTGGTAAATATGAATTAATGTCTTGCCAAAGAACATCAGTGCTACAGCTCAGACTCGAATCGCAATTAAATCCACAGTCCAGCGGCAACCAATGGACCACCACAGTAACTATGCCTCTACATCTTCCTCAAATGTGACTTCACAGACAAATTTTCAATTACAGAAACAACTCAAAATCCAAATGCTTATACTTACTGCGCACAAATTCCAGAGGTATAATAAATAGTTTCCTTCAGCTTTTTACTTTACAATATCAATAAGTCCTTTTCGAAATAGTCCAAGAACAACTGCACAACTCACATGAACAGTACCAATCATTCAGGACTATACACAGCATCCAAATCGATCTCACAGTACATAATTATCTGCCTCATGATCACTGCTTGTAATCTATCCAATGAGACAATTAATCCGATGAAACACAACCAGACCCTACAGATGTGCTGTATCATCCATAAATTTCTTTAATCCTCAAAGAGACCTGCTGGTACCGAGGTAGTTCCACAGTTAGACCTGTACCTACCAGCACATCTTGTAATTTTAATAGCCCATAAATCAATGACACTTTCAATGACACTTTGTCTAGGGTAAGAAAAACTATATTGGTACATAAAAGTGGAGCTCATGTACATGACTATTCTGTGGTGAAACTGGTACTCTGCAGGTCAGATGATTACACTTATCTCTGTTACGTGGTACACAAATATAAGCATTATGTGAAGACATTCAAATTCAAAATTTGAGCCTCTCGTAAATACATATAGGTTGGATTTTTTCATTAGTCTTCCCCCCCCCCCCCCCCCCACTGATCAAACAAGTTTGAAATTGTTGCAATATTATGGTATTAAAATTCACCAATGATTAATTCACTGAGGAAACAATAACATTGAACTTATAATTCAATATTTCTTAAAAAGTGAAATAAATTCCTCATTTGCTCTCTTGAAAAATAAACCAATAGATATCCACATTGTCATTGTTTATAATACGTCAAAATTCTTAAAGTTAAGAAAAATTGCATAACATTTAAAAGACTTATGAGATTATTCATAAAAGTTTTACATCCCCAAAGTTTTGTGATTTGTAAACTGCTGCCTTATAAGGACATCACTACAGAGGTACCATTTTGAAAGGCCCTTTCACTCTCTAGTCTATCAGTCTTTCAATTTTGGATTAAGCCTTGCTACCGCAGAAGTCCAAGAAAGACCAGGAGAGGAGCATCATCCCTGTCTCCTAGGAATGGTGGAGGAAATGAGACTGTCACAGGATGACCACAAAGCACCTCCAGACATGTGGACTGCATCCCAACTGGTAGTCTGACTCCAAGACTGAGGAGGAAGTTTTTCTCCATCTCAATGCGATTGTGAGTTTAAAGGTATTATTCATGTGATAGCTAGTAAAATGATCTACACCCCAGGATCCAAGGCAGAAGAGGGAGGGGGTTGGGTATTGGGTGTTGGGGCATTGGAGTTCTCAATCAACAAAACAACAAGATTGTGTTAAAGGTACTAATTAGGCGATAGCTACCCACTTGATCCAAACAGCATTTAGATCAGCACAGGGGGGGCATATGAAAAACTATAGTGCATTTGCTCAGCGCACTTCGCACCGCGTCCTATAACATGGGAAAACTTGCCTCAGTTTGTGACACTATCCATAAAATCACGCGATTGCTTTAAAACAAATTGATACTTGACATCATTTCGCCCGGATAAATAATCTTCACACTTTTTCCTATTATGTAGTGTTAATAACCCAAAGAAATTACAGGTACTCATATGAGATCTGCAATTACATAAGATTTCTTCAGGAATAAGACAAAGAAACAACACAAATGTACAAAGCACTAAACATGCTACTTTTCAAACATTGAAGCTTTCTGTGCAACTATAAACTGCCTCTATACTACATGTACATGCTACATGTTCTGAAAAAAAAACAAAGGTGAAACTGCAAGTCTTTTACATTATCACTTTTTCTCAAATAAGAGTGAAAAAACAACAAACAATTCTTGTCCATTACTGAATAGATTTGGCAATTAATTCATTTAGGATCAATCAATGGGAATTCCTAAAAAATTTCCTTTCTAACAGCATCTCCTAAAATATTGGGGCAAATTCTAAATTTCTGGCAATACACCTACAGGGTTAGATATTTATAAATAGGCCCTTTCCAATACAGACATGTCACATGACATATGATTAAATATTAAAACTATAAATTTCAATAGGCAACATCAATGCTACACCTTTAAGAATCTGAGCCAGAACCAAAATCCTCTGCCACTGCATTAGTGCCAAGTGAGGATTGTAAAAACAGTTTCACTTGATAGAACTCCACATGAAGGAAGAAACAGTGATCTGATATCCCTCTTCAAATTTCTCCTAAGCACTGCTCCTCAAGTGATTTCACATGTTCTCAGTTATATATCTGACAGGTATGAAAGAAGGCTTTACGCTACTGGCTAGCACATGGGAGAATCTTTTTAAAGGTACACACAACTTTTTAAAAACATACAGCATGTTGAAAAATCAGCCGAAGAGGTTATGATAAGCAAGATAATAATCATAATAATAATAATAATAATCATCATAATAATAATATTAATAATAGTAATAATAATAATAGTAGTAATAATATTAATAATAACAGTAATAATAATAATAGTAATAATAATAATAGATATCAAATACGTTTGCCTCAATAAATAAATAATAATAATAATAATAATAATAAAAACAATAACAATGGCGGCTTCTTGTATAGCGCTCTGGTCCATCACAATGTAATAATGGATATTATTACCTATATAAGGCATTTTAGCGGCGCATTAAATTTAAAAATGCATATTTTTTGTCCGCTTGATTTGCCAAAGCCATCCAATATAATATAAATCAAAATCTCATGGAATTTCTTTGATGGTAATTTTGGCATTATTCATACTGCTGCATGAATAGAACTTTCCTTGAAAGTAACATTTTGTTTTCCCCTCTTGGCATATTGTTTCTTCTTATTTTTAAGACAAATTTTAAATATAATTAAACTATTGATAATATCAGATGATGATCAACATCAAGAAAAAGTCTTAACAGATAATGAACATCTAATACTGTTATAATCTGAGGTTAACCATACTGGTACTGTCATCAACAATGGAAATTTATTTTCAGATGGTATGAATAGTAATTTTAATAAAAAGATCATAAAGTGACAAAACTCTCACTACACTCAATTTGTTGTAAGGAAGCCATAAACACAAGTCTTACAAGTTATTTGTAAATAACCAATACAGCCTCCACCCCCCCCCCCCCCCAAGAAAATAGAATTGCAATATGTAACTATACAAAATATGTTTGCCCACAGCAAGTATCTAAAAGGTTAATGTGTACATGCAGTTCCCCTCTCTATAATAATAGATAGGAAGTCATAACATTCAATATCACTGCTTACAAAAACAATTTTGAGTCTACACAGTCTTCTATAATATGGCTGGATTTTCAATGACATAATTAACATAATGTATCCCCACTAAAAATTATGAAGGAGACTGTACATTTTACTTCCTTGTTTCCTTAAATCTATGGTAGAATTTAGACTTCAAGTTGGGCTTAATAACGTCAACATGGTCAGTGTTGAAACTGCTGATACACCCTATCAGGGGGCCTCTCACATATGGCATTAATTTGTAGTTTGCTACCGAGAGAGCCATTCAATTTAAGAACATTTATCCAACAGAAATTAGATCAAAACCTTGGGGTACCCTTAGATTCATGCCACTGCAATGCTAAAGATGGGATACAAAGATAGGTAGACCCAACATCCAATTTATTTAGGAAGGATGCTATCCTGTCAGTGAAATTCATTAAAGCTTGAAATATCAACCCAAAGTGCTGATCAGTAGTGCAATGTATCAGAGAATATCAAAATATATCAATGTAAAAGGGACTACACTACCAGTGAGTTAAAAACTGAGTAGAATGAAAGATGTTATATGAAATGATCTTGGCAGTGACCCCTGAGTAAAGTGAAAGTGTTCTATAGATGCTATCCATATTAATATATCTAGAAGCACATCCCTAAATTCAACCACAAAAACAGCAAAGGCCCATACAATCCTATATTTATGAGTATATATTTATGAGTCTATACATCAACCAGTGTATCAACCAAATCAAGATACATGTTGGAGATCTAATTGGAGATTCTGAGAAATATGCTTATATGCAAGTACTGGAAGACTTTGACAATATATGATGCTTAATATAGCTGACATAAATTTCTTAAGCCATTGTATGAAATAAGCAAGTAGTACAGTAACTAATTTTTTCAAATTTTATGTTGATGAATAAAAGGATTTACAAAATCAATATCAGATTGCTTCTGCCACACTGTAGCAAAAGAAACATTGCTAAGGAATTATAATCAATATTTTTTCACATTTTTGCAATTAATGATAAATGTATGAATGCATAAAAAAATGCCAGAGGATCATTTAATGGTAAGTTTGTGCTTTTATTTCTGTCAATATGACCATTATATTTATACATGAATGAATATGAAATATTTCAATATTCTGTGAGTTCAAGAAAACAGCTTTCCTGGAAGATGCTTTATATCCACAACATGAAAAGGGCAACAAAAGTTCATTTCCCTCATTATAGTTGGATTCCTGAAAATTGAAATAGCCTACTTGGCCTCTAACTTACCAATTTGATAACGGAAGAACATGCATCTCTGAGCTAATTCATTAAGTCATTGAGTCCCCTTCTTTCATCATTTTTATTAGTCTTACAGTAAATTATTGCTTTCTTTATAAAGCCTTTCCTTGTGAATCTAAGCTTGTGACAGAGGTGCAGTATTCTGCATGGTGTAGAGAGCTCTTCCACCTCCCTGGGCATACGATAGAGGTATATGATGGTATATCAAGCAAAGATGATAAAATAACCAAGCCAGGAGTAGCAAGGAGTACTTGGGAGTATAGTAAGCAAAGATAATGAAGCGCAAAGAGGGATAATGAAAGATGGCATGCATCCACTGCAGAGTTAGATGCGGAGAACTATGGACTGACGTTAGCATCACACTGAGCAGGCATCTATACCTCAGTCACACCAACACCAGACCAGTCAAAAAATTACATTACCCCACATGTCCATTATTTTGTCAGTTATCAGTAGGTTTGGAGTCTGTTTGGTTAGTGGGACAGGGGTACTACTGTCATCACTCCCTCCCATCTCATCTCCAGCCACGCCAAACCAAGCCTAGCATGCACTCACCGTTCTTTGCCTTAGAGTTTGCTCGTAGCTTGAGGAGCGAGCCTTTCTGGAGGGATGCGTTCCCGAGGAGCTTGCTGATCAGCTGTGGCACCAGCTGGGTTTCTATCGTCCCCTTCTTCTCTGTGTCGAGCTCACCGAAAGCACCCTGCAAGGCTGCCATGCAAAGGAAAGATGAAAAGACAGTATAATGAGAGGAATGGCTTCATGCTTGTGTATGCGTGTGTGTGCCTGAAGCAAGAAAAATACTGAGATGGGACGATAGATACAGATTATGTAGCTCTGTGTGTATCAATGTACCTCATACAGTCACATAATCAGAATATATAGTTGAATGGGAAGGGCAGGAGACACTTTCATCAATGTAAATCTGTTTACGTTTTCACTGAGCATCAGATGTATAAATATTAGATATGAGATGGATATGAATTTGATAGCAGGATATGGAATATAATTTTGTCCTTGGTTTCATCTATCTTATTACATAAGGAGTATCAATTACAGTGAAAATTTAAAATACATGATTATCTATATTTTTCTGTCAAAAAGAAAATACATGTATAATTTTATCACATGCATAATATAGATCTTTCAGTGCACATGTTGCTTGGTTCAATTCAATCCCCTATCTATGCAACAGGCCTAGGAATAAAGGTATATAAAAAAGAAATATAGATACATGAGACCAACTACCGGTACCTCATAAACAATTGTCTGTTGAGAGACAGAAGGGCGCTATAACACTCTACTGATGTTAATGATTTAACGCCTTTCTGGCTCTCAATGGAAAAAATATATAATACTAATACAGTTCTCTCAATAACCAATGATTAAAATTTCTGATGTTTCTGTATTTCTTATCCTTTTTTTTTCCCCAAGTAGTATAAAGACAACCAGTATATCGTCTGTTTGGAGCCAGAATGGCGTTAACTCTGTGTTAGAGTATATGAGTTAACAACCTTCTGGCTCCAAACACACGATATCCCCAAACCTAGCTTTACCATCAATCAATTCTAAATCATTACGTTAGAGCACAATCAAGAGATATTTGCCAAACCGCAACATTGCTCGAGGGCAGATTGGTTATTATTCTTTTTTTGTGTGCCTGTTACAACATCAAATACAATTATTTCATGACCATTTATTCCTTGACAGCGGAGATCTTGACTGTTCTGACAATTTTACTTTGGTCTATTTTCTTCTTGTCAAATATCAACAAGTCCTGTCAAATAATTGTCATGATGCTTACCCAAAGGACAGATTTGCTTGCTTGCCTACGAGGGGGGGGGGGGGGGGCTAGTCACCTGGCATAATTATGTCCAGTACGTGCAATATTAAAATAATACTCAGGACAACTGGACACTTTCAATGGACTTAGTAATTACATGTGATCAAGTAAAAATCAATTTGCAGCACTAATGATATTATCTATCACTTCAGTTTATTTCACTTTTAGTTTCAGTTTTATAGTGAATGTCTTTTAACTTGTACCATTCACTTGTACATGTAATATCTCATTCTCTCACATTTCCAGCCTGTACAAAAATGTAGTCCTGCATGTATATTCTTATGCACTGAAATGGGAATGCATGCATGAAGCTGGGTGTAATAGAAGACTGTTTCAAATCAATTGAAAAATAGGTGCATTTCCATTAGCCTGAAATAAATTGAGCTGAAGACTGAAGATGGCTTCTCAAGAAAAAGTCTGAGCTGTCAGTTACCCATCCTGATTAACCCGAGTTGAGCAATACTTGCTTGCACAAGGAATTAGCTTGAATAGATGAGTACAGTAAAACCTGTCTATAAAGACCACTCAAGGGAGACAAGAAAAGTGGCCTTTATGAGCAGGTGGTCTTTATGGACAGGTTCCTTTAATACACATTTCAATGAGAAATAATATTCAAGGGAAACAAAAATTGTGGTCTTTATGAGCAGGTGGTCTTTCTATACAAGTGGTCGCTAAAGCAGGTTTGACTGTACATGTATATAGAACCAGGGGCCTGTAACATAAAGAGATACAATCAATCTTACGATCAAGTGTAACTCTTCAGTACATGGTTTGCCACACTTACGATTGATATCAATCGTAAGATTGATTGTATCTCTAATATGTTACAGGCCCCAGAGCGCATCTTCACCGGGGAGCAATTAATAGCCTGTTCACTGGCCAAATCACCAGCTATGTATGAAAAAGCTCCAGTTTACATACATGTAGGACAATAGCTTGCAAGCTCAACTCCAAAAGCATAAGGATGAAGTAGTCCTCTAATTTGCAAACTAGCTTGAGCTAGTTATGATCAGGGTAATTTCCCCTACATCAGAATTAGCAGGCCATTTTGAAATCTTTGGCTAATGAGAATGGGGTCAGAGAAGGAATATGAGACAGCAAAGAGGATAATGTTATAGCCGTTGGGTCATGGGGTCACTGACAATGACGAGTTCCATTAAATCATCCTACAAATGTTTTCATAAGAACCTATTCTTTGACAGAAGAGTACATTAAATCAGGATTGATAGATGAGACAGTGTTACTTAAAAAGTCATTAACATGAGATACAGGAGATATTCATATATTATGGGATAAAATAGTTTCATTCTCAATGTGATTAGAAAAAAAAACATACTAGGAAGAAACATATCAGCAGAGTGTTATTAAATAATAATAATAATAATAATATGCAAATTTATAAAGCGCTTAATACAAATGTTTCGAAGCGCTATTTATACAGAATAAAAAGAAATTATTAAATCAGAATCAACTACACATATATTACTGTACAATACTAGAGATGAACATTACAAATGCATAGAATACAAAAATATACAACCGAAAGTATAAACTATAACGGAATTGCTTAAAATTAATTGCTTAATTAAAGCAATACAATACATGGAAATGGGAGATTCTAGCAAATAGAGATTTTCGTAATGAGTAGGTTCATTCTCACATACTCAACCTTGATCAACTCTATCAAATGCTTCCAAAATAACATTGAAAAAGCTCAATTAAAATTCCTATACAAAAGAGAAAGTTCCCTTTTTTATGACATCAGTCTGGCCTTTACACAAACAAACAGTATCATGAATAGTAATGAGAAAATAAATTTCTGACGAAACATGTCAGCGTATGTTTATTCTGGTTGTCATGCTGCCCCAAAGCAAAAAGGAAATAGCACCTTTTAAAAGCTAATATTGTGAAAGACTTATGAAACCTATTAACAATGCAGAGACAGAAATTGCAAATATATTTGCCCCTTTCACGCTGCAGGCTTTGGATAAAATCTTTGTTTCTTCAGGTCTTGCCAATTGTGATAAGCAGAAATCGTGAAAATATAGATAATGGAGTTTGATTGAAAAGTGCAGGGAGAGATAACATTGGACGCACGTAAAACACAGGAAATTGTTTTTACACCTTCCAAAAGTACATATGAACCAAGACTTAATGTCATCCTATACTTCAGGCTTGACACGAATACCGGTAGGCACTAGTCTACACCCAAAAAATCCCAAAATTTTAACAAGGGGCTCTTGCATACATACACTAAATTTCTCGATCCTGAGCCCCCCCCCCCCCCCCCCCCCCCCACCCTCCCCCCATGAAAAAAGTTAGAATTATCTTTCCCCCAGTGTTTAAAAGAAAGTCCAATAGTCCAAACGCATTATGCTGCGCAATGATATCTTGCATTGACAAAAGGGTATATAGCAAATATCAGAAATACTTAAATAAAATATTTGTAATAAGAGTACACAAATTAAATGGAGAGAGTATATTCATATGGAGCTCTATTGATGTCAATTCCAAATGTAGTGCACATTTTCAATGACTTTTAAAGAGTAGTTTACATGTCATTTCAAGCATTTTTTTAAATGGAAAGAAACTAGTTTTGCTAAATTTTCCAGACACATTTGACACAATGTTCAAACACATTATTGCATGTAAGAATTTTTTTTTAATACTAACACTGAGTTCAACTTGGTATCAAATCCAGGTTTAAGGTGCTAGTATCTACAAGCAATTTCTACCATATTTGATATCTTATTCAACTAGAAAAACTTATTTGGCAAAGTTTTCCTGGCTCCAAACATGTTTTTCAATCAGTAGCCCCTCCCTCCTCATCACCCTGTTTACAAGTACTTGGCACTTAGCACTACTTATAGCCATAATTCTTTTCCTTCCACCACTTGCCTTTAGACCATTATTATTCTTCGAGATACAAGTGGAGTATAGTACAGGTTAAATCAACCGTACCTCTGCCATTTATAATCTGTATGAAAGGAAGAAAGAGAGAAAGGAAGAAAGAGAGAAAGGAAGAAAGAGAGAAAGCCTTCTTGAATGGGATGCCAGCTCCATTGTCGAGTCAATTGCAGAGTCGCCCAAATCACTACAAATTTTTGTGCATTTTCTGAGTGATTATCTCTACCAGTTGCCAGTTTAGATACCTTTTTACATATGGGCATTGACAACCGATATTACTAGCTTGTCAGTTTCATCATCATGTGACAAACAGTGTTTGATAGATTTTCTTGGCATTATATTCTGGATGAAACAAATATTTCAAAAGATGACAAAATGGTCAAAAGAACATGCAAAATCAATAATATATTTAGTGGAAATTGAATCAGGTGTGTTAGAAATTAACCTAACACATATCTCTTCAAAAAAGATTGACCTAAATCTACACTAACATGTAGATCGACCTTACTTCAAACCTGTCCTAATTTTCTTTATTGGCACTAAATGCATTTCAGACCTATGCTTTATACCATTTAAAATTCAACACTCTTCAGTTGTGGGAGATTTTAGGAATGAACTGATTGGAAATGAATGTAAGATGGAAATAGTCTGCTGAGAGCCAAAAGGGACATAAAGTTTGATCAATCTCTTGAAGTATATGAATTCATGCCCTTCTGGCTCTTGATAAACCTCATTTGGATGTGAGTTATCTAAGAGTAGGCCAATGATGCACATTCTTGTCCTTGACATGAATATGTGCTACTGCTGATTTCCATTAATAGTCATTTAACTACATCTCCTTCCCTGATCTCCTTTCTACTATCATCCGCCCTCCACACCCTTGTGATAGGTTCTTGACCATGCAATTGTAATGTAATGTAATGCTTGGTCCTGTACATTCTCCAGCCATCTACAAGTCATTCTGGAACTACCCGTGATCATTACACCAATGTTAGCCATTATCATTACTATTTGCAGAAACCTTGCAAGAAAGATGTGTGAATTTTGCACAATGTCTTTAGACTCTAGGTTAGGGGCAGTCTGTTACCTACGCATGTAGTTAAATACCATATTTCCACTCTTTAAGCAGCTTTAATGGTCCCAAAACTCCTAACACCCCCTTTCCATGAATGACCTTATAAATCATTTTTTTTTCTCTCCCCCCTAAAGACTATGTTTGTTTGATATCCTTTCATGAAAATAACCTGATTAAAATGTGATCTGTTCCGCTTTCTCAGTCATGTATAACACAGGAGAAAGACAGTGACTGGAATGGAATGTGAAATGGCTTCCGGCTCACATAAATGTTTCCAATCACCAAAACGTCTCTACCAATAGAGAAAAATCAATACATTGTCGACAGTAATATAGTTTTGTGGTGATGTAAAGGGGGTTAAAGATGGGCAATGACACTACTTATAGATTGTTAAATTGCATTATCATTTCTACACTGCATAAAGAGAAGCTTTTAGAGAAATGAGACTTTCAAAACCAGATTTATTCATTTTTTCAGCTCCTTACCAATTCACCTATCTAATGTCATGGCACTGTACAGAAATACTAGATAACTATTTTTAGGAGTTGAAACATGTAGGCCTACTAAATACGCAAAGATATAAGACAAATTAATAAGCACACCAAGGAAAGCCCATGCAAGTCCAATGTAGATTAGAACAAACATCAGAGCAAAAGCATCAACTTTTTGCAACTTGTATTCAGTCATGGAGTTGAACTCTCTGAGAAAACTTTCCCTCTAAAAATGATGGCAGCGGTGGGATATTAGTCATACAATACATGCTCCGGCTACAATATTGGTTTGCCGTAAGTGTTGTACACTAGCCGAATAGACCCGTTTACTAATTTATGCACACTTCTTGAACACAAGTTTCTCTTGACAACTCGAAAGCTTGCCAGAGGCTTGCCCGACATAGCAACAACTAATGTATGCAAAATGGATTCCATCTATTGAGACGCTGTTATGCATAACATACATGTGCAATAAATAGTTGGTAACTAAGGATTCTAAAGAAAAACATGCATAAATTGAAATACATTAGTAAACAGGTCTATTCTAAACTTTAACCCTGGAACAAACCCTACAACTAACCCTAACCCTAACCATGGATATATACTACCCTAACTCTAACCCTAACCCTAATCCTAAACCTAACCTAAAACCCCATTGCAACCCGAACCCTGACCCTATATCTTTGATAGAGTTAAAATCCAGAGCGATTTTCACTGGAGCATATGTTTACGCACCAGGATTTCACATCACCTTTATACTGGAGTAGCCTCGAAAGCAGTGCCCATATTGGATGTGTACACTGCATCCTTCCACATGAGATGGGAATCAAACACATTCTTGGCATTACTGTAAAACCAGATTTTGCTACAGAAGCTTTCGCGATTCTGAACCACTCGCGAAATTTGTGAACATTAAGTGCGTGCAAAAGTTTCTAATTTTACAGTACTTTCGGCTATTACATAATCCACAATGCATAATTATGTAACTGTGATGAAAATAAAACTAATATTCCTCAAATGTCTGCAACTGCAAATACCATTTTTTTTTTATTTGAATGCTTGAACTACATCCAACCCAAATGTACTTGCCTATTATTCATTAGTAATCGAAATTTACAACTTTTTATGGATTCAATATTTCAAAACGGATCTAAAATGATTTATTCACATAAATACACAACATATTCATTCCTTCATTAATCTTTGGTTAGGACCTGTATCAAGACCATACACTGTTACACTCTCAAACCTCACAGCAAATCTGAGTGTTGCAAAAATTTCCATCTTTTTATCCATCACTATCTAATAGGTAAGATGTTGAATGTCAATGTCATAAAAAATAAAAAATCCTAAATGTATGAGGCGCCTGAACATGAATCAATAAATTTCACAAATTTTTACACTATGCCCTTGATGACGAACTTCGTTGTTAGTGAATGACTCCAAAGAAATCCACCAGGAGTCTAAATCACATGAAGACTAGAGTAGACTTGACCTTGAATTACAATCCAGTGAGACACCTGCGACAGGCTTCGTCTGTACCCTATGACTATGTATGAATAATGGTCTGGTGATGGCTAACAACTCTCTGAATCCCCTACCAGAAGGGGGTCATACCAAACCTCAAATGAACCATTGTTATACATCCCATTCGCTTTGAGACGCACTTCCGCTGTCAGAAGGTACGTTCATACAGGAATTGTACAAGTTAACCTGTTGACTACTAAATTTTCTCTTTCCCATAGGATTAACACAGGAGCTATCCGGTTCCCGTAGCCAATGGGTTAACGAAACAGTGACGACGGTTTACATGGGCCCGAAACAACGACGCTCGTTTTTTAAGATTACAAGTCGAGCGTCGCTTAACAAGAAAAGAGAGGTCACCGTTAACGACAAGTTTGCTAAACTTACAGTTTATTCTGTCCACTTGGTCGGTAACTACAACGGAGGTCTTCAGAATTTGGCCATGAGAATTAGGCTATTTTGTAAAATACTCATGATATGAGAGGGAAATCTAAGAAATAATCATCAGTAATTCCTGCCATCAATTATACTCGTCACTACCTGTATTTCCATTTCTTGCATTTTGAGGAGAAAAGGATGAATAGAAATATTTTGAACTATTTTCAAATAATTACTCAACAAAAGTGGGAGGCAATATTAAGCCCTGATACATCAATGCATGAAACTGACCTTGAACTTCAAAGGAAAAAGAGTTAAGAATATTTGTTTATACCTTGAAAATCTGTCAGGTAAAGAGGAAAAACTATCCTTTTGATCATTCCAACCATGAGAATGAACATGGGGCTGATCTCCTGAAACCCAGAGTGATAATCATAGTGATTGTTTATTTCAATGGGTAGAATAAAAGAACTGGAACTGAACCGAAAATCATCTAGACCCTAGCTTACTGACAGGTTAGAAGGGCAGATGGAAAGACAAGCTCTGACACTTAATGTGAGGCATAGGACAACTGAAACACAACTGAAAAACCATAGAATCTTGAGGGAAAAATTTCACAAGCAGGTGGGAAAGACAAGCCCATAAACTCAATTTTAGGCCTAATTTCTTTATTTCTTGTGCTTCTTTTATCCTAACTTTTACTTAAACACTTGTTCAGATTGCTTGTGTTTTCACTTGAATGTGGAAAATGAATTAACTAGAACTGAACTGAAAACCGTATAGAAAGGAGAAGCTAAATGGGCAGGTGGGAAAGACAAACTGTGAAGCCCAATGTTAGGCATAGGACTACCCACTTCCTCTGTACCCATGGCGACTGAACAAGAATAGCTGGCACAGGATGCTGAGTAATCAACAAGTTTATTAATTATTTAATGAAATGGACACTTCATGCTATTCTTTCAGTAACATGCCATGATCGTGAGGGATCATCATATTACTACCTAGGTCACTGACGATGGTTTGATAATTGTGCTCAAGGGTTGATGGCTTAATGCACCATGAAGAAACTAAAACTAAGAGAATTTTGGTTTGTAATTTATTAATTACATTGCAGTAAAAGACAGAGAAGTTTTATGAGGGTAGCACTAATTGTTTCATACAAATAAATTTCCAGCATAATGTCACACTTCATCTCTTGACAGCTTAAGCACTATTACATGTAGTTAACTGGCTCTTAGCAGACCAAGGAGTTATCACAGAACTAACTCCTTGAGCAGACAATGTCATCTTTCTGCACTGTTAATGAGTTCTATGTCTTGTTCATCATTTCATTGTTAACTATTAACCTTTTGGATTTATACTACCAAAGACATACATAGCTATTATCTTGCAGAGACTTCCTCCTTTATATCATGAATTTCTAAATAATCAACAAAATCACAAAAGAAGCCTTTTTGTTGAACTCCTGCAAGGAAATACTGGAAGAGTGCGTTTATGCTCCCATTTTTCAGGCTAGAATGAGCCTTTTATTACGCGTTTGGTTCAAAACACGGTTGCGTCCACGGTCATTTTCGTATAATCGCTGATTTAAAATGCTGATGTAAAACTCACAAAAAGGAGCGTTTTGAATCAGTGGTTCTCCAAAACATGGTTTCTGTGGAAGCATAAACATAATTTGTAAATGTGTTTATATGACGTCATATAAACACGTAGTATGCGTGGTGAGAGCCCAAATTCGCCTGGAGAAAAGAAGTACCAACAGTACCCTGTGAAACTGTGTTTTAGATGAGCATTTTAGATATAAAGCGTTTTAAAATGCTCATTCTGCCTTTAAAAAGAAAGTATGAACACACACTTAGTTGACTAATATCCCTCTGATTAATGTTCCCCATCAATATCTTTAAATGGATATGTAACATAATCTATTATAAATTTTACTATAATGGATTATAGTTTCACTCTCGCAATTTTAAGGTTTTATCAAACGGTCCAGACAAAGGCCACTAGCGTCTAATTAACGACTTTGAAAAACAAATGGATTATTCTATTGTTCCATTGTTTCTTTCATCACATAAGCATTTTGACCTTAAGGAACCAAAATGTTGTAGCCCATACACAAAAGTTAATGTATTTCCATAGGGTTAAGAGCTAGAATCCATAATTTTTGACCCATTATTCTCTATGACGAATTGAAAAAAAATATCAATTCATATATAATTTATTGAATTGCATAACTACTGTGTGCACAAAATACAGGCTTCTAATGAGGAACTAGCCAAATACACATACTGAGGATATACAGCTTCTTTCCCAATCATAATCCTTATACATCTACATAAAAGCTCTGGTCTGACTTGTCTTAATTCATTCACGAAAGTTTTGTTTTCAAGTTATAACGTACCAGGTAGATAAATTATCTAGAAGAAGATGCAGCATATTTATTTCTTCTATATGTACATGGACCACATTTGCATACAGCAAACATAAGCCAACATTTCAATCGTATGCACTGCATGCCTGGAATATTTTGAGATCTAGCGTGAAACATAGGAATGGATTCTGTGTCATACAAACATTGAATGATACCTAGGATAACCCTTCTCCATCAACACTCCTGCTTTAAAAGGAGTGGGGGTACCGGCAAATAAGTAAGCATTTCTACTTATGCACTTTTATCTCATGGCAATTCAGGAACCACTTAATTTTGGTAGAGGAAGCATGGATGCGAAACACAGGACAAGCCTCACGTGAGGAAAGCTTCTAAGATGCGACAGGACTTCTGTTTCGAAGACTGGCTACATGTACATCTTTGTAATACAAGCCAAACGATTCCTTTACTATTTTGTAAAAAAAAAATCCAAAAGGTGAAGTATGAACTTATTATTTAGGCAGCTACAGCAGATGGAGGAAAACTTACTGCAATACCAACAGAAAAAGCAGATTGAGAGGGCTGATATCTCTATAATTGAATTATATTTCAAATCTGGAAAAAACATCAAAACTTAAAGCCCACAATCCTAAGGGAAAACTGTCCACCCTCCAGATAAAAAACAAAAATAAGTCTTCCTGTGTAAGAAATATTTGATTGATAAGATCGTAAGATTCAAGATATACAAACTCCCCTTGGGATATTTAAAGTGACTGTTTGAACACATTTGTAAAGTTGATTTTAAGGAGGAAATTCAATAGTCAGGGTGGTTTAGCAAAAAGGGTCAAAGTCATTAACACATGGATTCCACAAGAAAGTCTCTATTGTTATCAGCTGTGTGTAAACAAGGCTCTTAAACTCTTTCAGTCACTCACAACCAAGTTCCTCGAAAAATATTGGGTCTACAGAGTAGACTCCACAAATAATGTCAAGGATATGTCTGGCAAAAAGATATGTGATGTATTTATGGGAAAATGTAATAGCTCTTGAAAGGAATACTTCCTGGAAACATAATATGATATTATGGCAATTGCGAAACTGTTTGCTAAAGATATTATGAATGACGGATTTGGTACTACACAAAGTCTCTTAAAACCAAACCACACTTAAACACAGTCACAGAGCAAGGAATGAGATTTGTATTTAGTAAATCAGTTTGATTGGCAAACCAGGATTCAAGGCAAAATGTCAAGTTCTTTTTCTTAAAGACTATTAAAGTACCTTGAATTTAATTGAACTGTAGAATTGGTAAACTGTTTACTCACGTATATTGGGTATACGGGGACGTGCCGCTGGGAAGGGTGACTTTTTGAAGAAAGATCCTTAGACATGGGTCCCCTTTTCATTAAAAAGATCCTTAGACATGGGTCCCATTTTCCCCAAAAAAATCCTTAGACATGGGTCCCTTATCCTGGCTCTTATCCAGTGGCGGTTTTTGAAGGTTTGGCGGAAAAATTTTATTTTGTCCCCCCCCCCCCCCACTGAGCGACTTTTCGAGAAGCTGGCGAGACCAAAAAAATACGGGTCTACCTTTTCACAAACTAGACATGGGTCCATTTTTCACAAAAAATCCTTGCCTATTTACAGCAAAAGGACCGTCCGGACCGTCCGATTATAATCTGAGCACCCCCCCCCCTACGAACTAACCAACCATATCTTCTACAGATCACAACATTACAATACTAGCTAGAATAGAATAAGCAGTGAAATCTAAGTGGTAAATCACATCCTTGTGTCTTCTCTATTCATTCTGTCTCTATTTGTTTACTTCAACTCAGTTTAAGATAGACACATAAGCGGTAAATCACATCTTCTATAATTATGTTGATTCTGTCTCCATCAGTTTACTTCAACTCAGTTTATAAAAGAAACAAGCATTCCCCCAACTTGCCCAAGAGGGATCTTTCAGACATGAAAACAGACAGAAGGACAGAGACATTAGTTAATCAATGACCATTGTGTTTTGACACTTGTCCAGTAATTCTTTTGTACTTTGTAGCTTGTTTGTAACCCTGTACTGGCTACGAGTTTTACATCATGCACTGGATATCTTTGTGCTCGTAAAGATTGTATGATTAGCAAATTGGCATCAACTTGCAATAAATCTTTTTCTTTAATTATCTACATCTTTTGAGCTATTTGATCAAAACTTACGACTACTACTATCTAAAATTATAGTTAGGCCTATTTGATACAAAACAAAATATTTACTAGGTTTGCTTTCATTTTAAAAAATCTATATATAAACCAGTGGTGGTAAAGAAAAAGTATCATTTTAAAGCAATGTTTTATTGTTCCTATGAATGTTTGTATTTCTTTAAAAATGCAGTTTTGCCTTGTCAGCCAATAGTAAAAGCCTACATCAAAATGCAAAGAATAAAATTAAAGTATCAAAGTGTTTTTCAAAAATGACAATGCAGAATTTTGGTCCTTCTAACAAATAGATGAAATCAGTATTGCTCATTACTCTGTGACTCAATCGCATTCATTAATCTGATCCAGTTTAAAAATTATCTGTATATTAATTGATTTTATGTCTTCATGGCATAGTGCACCTTGTGCAGCAGCTCAAAGCTTCTATGGTTCAGCTGTTACAGGAGGCAAGATGGCTCGGTGGTAGAGTAGTAATCTCATAACAAGGGGGTCTCAGGTTCAAAATGTGCCCCGTGTCAAGGCATAAATGCTCAATTACTATGTCCCCTGCATAGAACTTAAAGCCACTGGTCATCCACTGGTTGCTAATCTGCAAGCATATACCTGATTTCGATAATGAACCATTACAAATCAAATGCATATATAAAGTAGTGCTATACACAAGAGCTGTAAAGCATTTTCTCATTAGCTAAATACCATACAATCACTTTCATATAAACCCCTGGAAGTGATCACTACCAAGAACTGAGTATTATTCATGCCACACCTCTTTGGCACTGATAATGGTCGTGTTTAGAAATACAATTCCTCTTTAAAGTAAGCTACACAAGACAACTTACCCTGGCAAAGATCACAATATCTAACAATCCACTGGTGAGGATACCTTAAAGCAAAAGTGCCAAGACTTCCAGAAATGCTACAATGTGCAATTCCAATGTTACCAGGAACTGTAAGATGCTCCCAGACAAACGCCAGTGGGTGTGTGCTATTCCACTTTCGCTCTCTACCAACTAGTACAGAACCACGCCACTTCCAATTCAATGTGAATCCCACAATGCAACTTCACGAATATATAAAATTGTTCACGTGAGCACTTTTGCTTCCTTTCCTCGTTGAGAATATCTCTCTTTCTGTCTCTCCCTTCCTCTATCTCTCTTCCTCTTTGGTCCAATGTTGATGTCTGTATCTCTACTTCTGTTGCTCTTCCTCTTTCTCGTTTCAGCGCTCTCTCTTTCTCTCTCTTTCTCTTACTCTCTCTCTTTCTCTCTCTCTCTCCCTCTCTCTCTCTCTTTCTCTTACTCTCTCTCTTTCTCTCTCTCTCTCCCTCTCTCTCTCTTTCTCCCCCTTCTCTCTCTCTTTCTCTTACTCTCTCTCTTTCTCTCTCTCTCCCTCTCTTCTCCCTTCTCTCTCTCTCTCTCTTTCTCTTTCTCTCTCTCTTTCTCTCTCTCTCTCTCTCTCTCTCTCTTTCTCTCTCTCTCTCTCTGGTAAATCCAATTGGTTTCAATCCTAACCCATCCACAATGCAGGAAGTCAGATAGTGTTGTGCGGCTATAGTACAGGAAACCAGTGATCGCATAAGCAGGCCGACTGGTTCGTCTGAAATAACGGACCTGGAATAGCAATCTAGATCCACTGACTTCTGAAAATCCTGTATATTTTAACAATAAAGGGGACAACTAGGTCTTCTGATTACAGCTGTATCCTGTCAATGGTTTGATTATCATTAAAATGACGAAGATTCTGCTAGGATCAAAAGCTCAGGCCCCTTTTGACTCCATTTTACTCCATTGGCTCGCTATTATTGCATAAGCAGTTTTCAGCAGCTTGTTTTCCATATCATTAAAATTATAATTTCGTTCATCAATTAACTGCAGCACAGAAGCACTGAATGAGATTTTTTTCAGCTATAATAATGCATAAATGTCAGGCCTGCATTGTCCAGTCGTGGATGAAAGCAAAACATTTTCCTCACTTTTCTTTTCATACAAAGTTTTTAACAATCATTTTGTGAGGTGATCTGGTCCTGGATAAAAAATATGCACATTCATCAAAATTAGGCAATGATTAATATCATACATCTTTCAATTCACACAAAGATCTGAACCCGAGTTCCATAATATACCTCTAAAATCAATTTCCGAACAATGGAGGTACCAATAATAAATAAAAGGCATGCAATGCTTGGCTCACAGACTTCATAGGGGACCATAATAACACAGGATGAATAGGAACAATCAGGGTGAATCGTAACAAAATTGAAAAAAAAAAAAAAATTTTAATACTTTTCGCCCAGGAATGATGCAAAACCTTGTCACATGTATTTCTTTTATTCATCATGAATGAAAAAATTGAATAAGGTCCCTGCTGCCCCTGGGAGCAAAAATCATGTAAAAACACTCTTTCAATTTTCCCATCGACTATTCAACCCACGTTCCTACATGTAGTCACGTACGATACCCAGCAATAGTGAGCTTTCGAATGTGTAGACTTGAACGCCGTCCTAGATCCTCCCAGCTACAGTGGACTGCTTTGTGTTAGCTGCATACCGCGCTTTGTGCAAGAACGGCTCACCCGTCCACTGGCTTCTCCCTCGTCCACTATTCAGATCTGGAACGCGTCAAACATGGTTTTGCCGTCTTCTCGAGAACCTCGCTTCACCCATTGTTAGCTTCATGCTTCACCTACTTTGTACGCAGTCAACACAAAGCAGTCCATTGTCGCTGGGAGAATCTAGGACGGCATTCTAGTCAACACATCCGAAAACTCCTTAATATGAATATTTGGAACAGCATCTCCTTTGTACAATGGCAGTACATTTAAACCACTATAAATAATTAAGCCAGTAGCTAAAGTTCTATAAATGCATCTTCTTAGACATTAAAGCAAAGAGAATCCAAGATCATCAATGTTATGTATAAGCATGGACCTACTACAGTGTAAACTCATTATAAAGAGCTCTGATATAACAAGATGTCCATTATAACAAGGTAATTTTGCTGATCCCTGGTCTTTATTTTCTTTTGTTTTCTACCCTGCTATAAGGAGATTCCTGATATAACAAGGTAGTTTTTATGGTCCCAATAAGGTCCTTGTCATAGAGTGTGTCCACTGTAGTAGGTCCATGGTGAAAGCATCGAGTACTGAATGGATACAGATTGCCAAATATAGATCTGCAGAATACCTCCTGGTGCAGGAGCTTGTATCATCCAGATCTGCTAAACCTCAAGGAATTTCATGGGGGTCTTTCAAAAACATGATCTAAATGCAGTACTCACGATTCAAAGAGAAAATGGAAAGAGAAATGGGAGAATTGATTCAGATCAGTGGCTACAAACATAAATTTAGACTTGAAACTTTCAATTAATTCAAAAAGCCTAAAACAATCCACAGCTTAATTTCATAGCTACTATGCACAGCAATTTTCCTGAATTAACCGATTTATGAAAATCAAATCTCCCAGGCGATACATACATGTAGCATTTTTATGAATGGAATTTATATTGCATATATGTTAGTTATTGCTATATCAGGCAAGCCTATGCCAAGCTGTCACATTGTTTTGACAAGTGAGCAATTTTCATAAAACCTGAATACATAGAAAACTGGATGAAAGCCAAACTTTTTATGTATTCATGTAGAGGTGTCGTGGTCTAGTGGATACGTCACCGGACTGTGGCTCACATGGTTCGCGGTTCGAATCCTGCCACGGCGCTAATGTCCTTTGGGAAGACATTCATCTACATTTGCCACTCTCCACCCAGGTGAAGTAAATGGGTACCCAGTAGGAAAAAATTCCTTGAATGCCTTAGCGCTTATCATGGCAGCTCGGCTAAAGCCTGGGTAATAATGTGATACTTTGTATTAAGCGCAGTAGAGTATATTTGTGTAGTAGCTGCGCTATATAAATGGACATATTATTTATGCATATATTCTAATTATACAAGGAAATAAAGTGAATTTGGGAACTTGACCATCGTTGTAATCATCAGGCTCTGATTACAAGCAAGATGACAATGACAATGCCTCTTCCTGTATGTTAATGAATTATTTGAGAAACCAGGAACTAACAATTAGGCTATAAATCACAAGCTGCTACTAAATTGATTAATGACAGAATGTGATCAGTTCCTCTAGGCTAAAGTTCAGGAATCATTCTTTATCTCATGAGGGTCATTCACACACAAGAATGGTCAGGCTAAATCTTGATCTCGATATTACACAAACTCTGTATGATCACAAAAACGCTTACAAATGAGACTTTTCTTGCATCCATTCACTTACGGGGAAAATCTCATCTCTTTCTGTTCATATACAAATCACACACCAGATATCCGTAGGTATGTAGGTATTATGCATTTTAACGATTTTTGTACTTTTACACATGAAAAAGTGAGATTTTTATTGTGATAGAAAGACCTTTTTTTCATCTCCGCTCACTGCACTGCATGTAACCGATCTCTTATTGAATACACTGAATTGATTACTATTTGGGGTTAGCTTACAGAGACCCCACTGGTCAATCCTGTATTACTTCCATAACTCATATAGATTGGCCATCAATATACTTTCTGACGAGCTACAGGCCTATATCATATTTTGATGATATCAAGAAAGCTAAATATGACAGCAAATTGTGATCGAGTGATTGTGATTCATGAATGGTATCCTCTTCTGGTCATTTAACTTGATCAAGGCTTGCCTGACCTAGTGAAAACCCATGCATTAAACCTCTAATTAATAACACTACAGGGGGAAAGAAGGGGTGACGTTTTCACTATCTGTGGGGTAATTGAAGCCTCAATAAATCTTATTATAGGTTTATTAGAGCCATAAACATGAATTTGTTGATAGCCAGAAGGGTGTTAACTCTGTGTAAAAGTATAAGCTTACATCCTTCTGGCTCCCAACAGATGATCTCATAGATCTCTATGTATAGAGCAGTCCGACGTCACAGGGAATAGAGTTACAGTAAGTACAGAGCTAGCCATTATGCTCTTTAGCAAAATCATTAGTTTCATTAGACACCTGAATAGTTCAAGTTACCAGCACAAATTAATTTCTTTGGCACAGATAATATAAGCCTGCATGATGCCAGCAATTAAGATGTCCATACATATTTCTTAAAATATTTTAAAGGTGCTATTCAACATTTAAAAGTGAAAATGAAATTGCTGTAAATGTTTACTTTCAATCAAGCAAATTTTGTTTAAAATCATCGGTGAATTTGCTTAAAAGGAAAACTTAACCTCACTCTATGCTCATATTGCAATTTACAAAATATACAGGGAAATAACAGGCATAAATTATTTGCTCTATTTTTGTTTTCCTTGCTTATCTCGCCATTTATAACATATTTTGCTTTATTCTACATCAAAGCCGACAAGTAATCAAAAAGTACCTTTAAATTTATTTGCAACATGTGTTTCAAAGTACAGTTTTGGGTTCAAGGCCCAGGTGTGTGCCAACATTGAGATATGACAACTGATAAGATTCTGTTCTAGCTGGCATCCGATTGATTTGTGGAAATTATTTCCCTTTGTCAGTGTCTTCCTGAGATTACAGATAAATATACTCATTACAAGTGGTTACTTGTCTTTAGAATAAACAAGTTTTGAGTCATACAGGATATATCATCATGGCTTTAGCGCATTTTCATTAATTTGCAGTTTTTGTTGCCTTTTTGCATTGTTATTTAATAAGTCATCCCTCTAAAATATAAATCAAAATCTTTTGTAAAACATGAAGCAACATCAATTAATTTCATTAATTAATTAAACGCATTACTTGTCAAAATTTCTCCTGATATAATGAACTTCTCTTGATAAAAAAACCACAATTTCATAGAAAATTCACTATCCTTCTACAGCAATACTGAATTATATTTTTGACAATATTATTGCCCATTTCAATAATGTAGAACATAAATACTTAAATATGCTAAGCAACAATTTTTTTTTTAAATTTTGATCTTATATTGCTGGTTTTGGATGAAAATTCAAAATTCTTTGAAATCCAATCTGAAAATAATTGCTTAAAAATTCTACGGAAGTCTAGGGCAGCTTTAACTGAAAGCAAACTTTCCAACAAAAAGTCAAACGAGAAAAGGGACTTTCAGGCTTTCAAATACACATTACAAACCCGTAGAGGGACAAAACCTACCTTTTATTTAATAGGTCAAAGCCTGCCAATTGACCTTGAACAATCAATATTTAGTCGAAGTCTTGTCCCAACAACTTTAGGATGTTGACTTGATTGTGGTATAGGTAGCTTGCACCAAACTCATCTGTCACTGGTCAATCACCTCAAAGTAACTTGCAGGCACACCTCCATTTGAAATGACTGGTCTAATTCTTTACAGAGAAGAACTGGACATGAACAGGGGTTTAACTTGACCCTCTATGCTTCAGAAGGGCCCTAATAGTTAAATCATTGTCCCCATTAATAATTTAGGGGGACCCAATCATTTTTGAAATATCCTTGAAATGAACCCCTCAAATCAAAGTCTGCACATGTAACTGCTTAGCCCTTTGTGGACTGGATTAACGTGCATTGGTATCACCACAATGCCATTTTGATAATGTTGGTGCAATTTCGACCAGATTTTTTCAGCAGAGAATTCTTCTTCAGGAAACAGTAATACACATAAGTGTTATTTGCTGAAAATTCCAACTGGTTACATCACAACTACAACATCTTAACTGTAGCGCCCACCCCTCACCGGGGTGGGCGCTACATACATACTGTACACTGTAAGAGAAGATCTGAAAATGAAACAAAGTCATGCCAAAGATATTTCATGCTGGAATTCTATTCAATTTAAGTGCATTACCATTATCAAGAGGTGAAATTTGGGTGTCGAGTGAAAATAATGTACTTTAACCTCCTATCCTTTTGTTTCTATCCAGCATCCACAATGAAGCACACAACTTTATCGCTTAATGAGTTAACGATAGCCAACAACCAACTGTCAAATTTCACTCACTCAAAATAAAAGGCAAATTGAATCATAGACAATTGCATAATTGAAAATATTGATTGATACCATGACAATAATGTTGATGTTCAAAACATGGACTCCTTTACTTACTGTATACTCTTGATAGAAATATTCTCACAGCTTCCGTCGATTCATTCCTTCAAAAGAAAATAAAAAACGATTGTCCTAGCACAGTTCAAGCATCACACAGGACCCAAAGTCTATTTACGTCCCTATCTATCACAGTCTATACATTGCATTATCTGTGCAGCTAGGTAGATGCAGGATTTTGTAAAAGGGGGTCCCCTTCCCCCTAAATTCAAACAAGCAACCAAAAAAAAAAAAAGGAAAAAGTTGTTGAGCATAGAAATGGAGCCCCAATTCACACAAATCTATGAAAATGCAAAACAAAAGGGAGGGGGTCTTGACCTCAATGACACCCCCCCCCCTTAGATCCGCCCTTGTTGTGATGAATTTGATTGAATAACTTGACACTGTACTTCCTTGTCATCATGATTTAATTATGCTTACCACGAACATGCAGTTTGCAATGTATACAGGTACAAACCAAACAAAGAAAGCACTTTGCACATAATTATCAGACCCTGGAAGTGAGTTCTCATTCATCTCTACCTTCATGAACATAAACTTCCAGTAATTTTACCTTTGGATACTTCTACTTGAAACCAAATATCATGAAGATTATAACAACTTTCTGAAGCTTGCATAATTTACCTTTTCAATCAAACCGAGTTTGATAAATTATTGAAGAAATTTGAAATGTATACATGTTAACCAAACAAAGAAAGCATTTTCCCCATAAGGCCAAAAAAAAAAAATTGTTGTATTGGCGTAACGGGTCACTGAAAAATAGGGTAGGTAGGTCGGGATTTTTTTTTTTTTTTTTTTTTTTTTTTTTTTTTTACGACAGTATAGTACATAATACACGCAGCTAGTTCTGTCCGCAACACTTCCGGGTTTTTCGATCACGATCGCGATCGCAAAGGCAGCACGATACGCAATATCGATAGCCAAAAAAAAACAAAAAAACCTAGGGTCGACGATATTTTTAGGGTCGGGCGGGTTACGCCAATACAACAATTTTTTTTTTTTGGCCTAATTATCAGACCCTGGAAGAGAGTTCCCATTCATCTCAAATATCCTCAAATAGTGTTTTTTTTTACATTATAGAGCCTAATTTTTGTGAAATCAAATGTCCTGAAGATTGTCATTTGCAACTACATGTAGATCACAATTTCTACATTATTTCTAAACTTAAAGAATGAATAATCCAGAACTTGCAGTGACCTTTCGATAAGAGTGTGATTTGAATAACGCCCTCTTAATTAGAAAGTAAATATAATGACAAAAAAACAAAAAAACTTAGGTACCAGGGTAATTATGATTATAATCATAATTTTTATCACAAATCTATACATTCTTAAGTGCATGTTTCAAATAAAGGAATTGAGAGGAAATCTGCAAGGAACACTTTACATACAGTGTTATTTTCTGTTGTAGTCATCATTACAAATGTAATCTTTTCCATGATTCAAGTCCTCAAATTTGGTTGGGGTGGGGTAGGTGGGGGGGGGGGGGGATAAAAAAATCTGTAGAGATTGCCACTCATAAGTATCAAAAGTATGGCAGATTTGGTTTGGCTGGGGGAAACAGCCCCTTTAAGTCCCTAGCTACCGCTGATAAGCCATTATATTCTTATCAAGTATAGATGGCTATGAGTCAGTCTTGAAAAATAAATTTAATATTTATATTACCAATTGTGTGGTAGTGCAAACATACTTAAGGTGATGATTATCATCACAAAGTATACAGACACAGATGTGCACTTCAGCAAAGCTCTGGAAAATGAAATTGAACAAAGTAACTCTAAGCCTAGCCTATTTCATTCTTATCTTTATAAGCAAACCTTTTAGTTTTAATCAAAGTAAAGATTGTAAAGTCATAAAGGCCAAAATACATGGATAGACAGGGAACGTCAATGAAATTTCTGAAAAGATGTTTGATACTACAGAATCGGAAAATGGCGTTGAAGAGAGACATTCTAACAACAATCACAAAATCTTGTTTCTCTCTTACCTCCAAATGGCAACTTCGAAAATCTTGAAGTCATTCTCTGCAGCTTCTAAAGATTTTCTAAAGGATTTTAATCGTATCTCACAAAACTCTAAAATGCTCTCCAATATTCTGAATGAAACTATTGGGTCATGCTGACAGCTTACGAGCAAACAGCTAAACATACATGGAAGGGCGAAAACTCGGCAAACTGTCCTAGAAAGAGGTAAACAAACATCAATCAATGTGCAAGCCTGTTACACTTTCTTGGTCTGTCTGGCTCCATTTCCAGATCTTCAACATCCGATATCCGTTGGGATTTAAAAGATCAGACATGATGATTGGAAATCAGAGTTTTGACTCAGCACTAATTTGAGCGTAACTTGAGAAGTTCTCAAAAATTTTAGAAAGAAAGATGCCCTACATTCGTACTTTGCAACATGGTGAAAAAATTTTACATTTCCATTTGGATTTGCCTCAAAGCCCTCAAGGCTAAATCAGTATGCCTATACTGCTAACAATATTTCCATATATATCTGTAAGCAATGGAATATTCTTTCTGTAAAAATTCTATATACAACTTAATTTTTTTATGAATTAAAACAGTGAAGACTCAAAGGCCCGTATTCTGAACTCCGGTTTAACTTAAACTCCAGTCTAAGTTAAACCGGAGCTTTAAGCAAAACTGACTAAAACCGTAAGTCCAGTCTAAATTTCTGTACAAAGTTAAGCCATATTAGACTGGAGTATAAGTTGAACCGGATTTCAGAATGTAATTTTCTAAAACTATGGTTCAAAGGGCAGTTTTAGACTGGGTTTAAATCACACTTAGACCGCGGTTTAAGTTAAACCGGAGTTCAGAATACGGGCCATAGATTCTGAAGGAGAGAGGATTGGGGTAGGGTTAGGAAAACATACCAAAGGGACTCATGGTATGGTGATAAAAAAGAAAAAATGGGCAGGGAAGATAATGCATGCCTATACTTGGACTAATTACTGAGGGAAGCACTAGACTCCTAGAAGGCTGGCTTTCTATCTACTTCCTAATAGGATATGATTAGGATTCTCATGCTTGCATTCCTCTGAAGAATACATGAAACCCTTCCTTTTTGTATTGCGGTACAATACCTGCAATTATTGGAGGGGGCCAAGCACTTGTAAGAATTCAGTTTGGATCTAACCCCACTTAGCACTTCGCCTACTTCAAAGGTTCCAACCCCCAATTAAAGATCTAGCGAAAGTGGGTGTGTCCTACGGTGTCAGGAAGGGTCAACTACATACAATAACCTCCCCCACCCCTTCTCTGGTATACATTCAAAAGGCTCTTGCTGTGTTCAGCTTTACTCCTAGGCCTATGCCACCCAGGAACTATTTTTTTAATGAAGAAATTATTCTTAATATCATCCTAACTGCACCAACCCTTGAATGATAGAATCACACACAATACTAAGATTCTTCAAAATCTCCTTTATTCAAAAACCTTCATTCTGAAGCTCGCAGAAAATGGGAAAGGCAGGTGACTTTAATTTCATAATATTTGGGTGGTTAATCTATATTCCATTATTACAGGACAAGACCTTGAACTATTATGAGGTAGTAAATCTATCAAGAAGAGGAAGACAGACACCACTTACTGCTTTGTAGTTTGCTTTCCTAAGGTTAAAGGTCTAACAATCAACATCTGACAAGGTTGTAAAATTTGTTGCTTGATGTATCTTAGAATGTAACAAGAAATACACCTGGGGGATGTTTCATAAAGCTGTTCGTAAGTTACGCACGACTTTACGCACGACTGGTGATCAGTTCTTGTGCTAAATGATTGAGAATCTGATTAGTATAGCACCCAAGAACATGTTCCAGTCGTTCGTAAAGTCATTCGTAACTTTACGAACAGCTTTATGAAACACCCCCCTGGAAAGTTTTAGAAAAAAAATTATCAACATCGATCTTCTGATGAAAAACGGGAATTAATGTTTATTTTTCAATAAGAATTCTATTAACACCAATAACTCTAAACTCATAGATGTCATCATAACTACACAAGTTATTCAAAGATGTTCCATACCATCATTACAACCTACAGGGTGTTACTTTCCATATCATTTGGCATTATTTATTAAAATATATGTAAAGATGCATACAGTTAAACACAGATAATATTTTTAATTTCATTTGAAAATGTTTCCCATTGATGAACATAAATTTGTGAAATGCCTATTTAAAATGTAAAGCCAACTGTCCTAAAATTTTCACAATGATATGCACCAATGTGAACCCAACATTCCACACAATGCTTTATTCCTCAATTCAAAACCAAATCCTACTTTCAATAGCCATTATTCCTTCTCCAGAACTAGGTTCATGCCCTCAAACGTGCGAAGACCAAACAGTTCCTATCATGAATGGAAACCTTCTCTCACTTTCATCAAATAGCCCGGGGAATGAACAAGAAACTCAATTTCTTAACATCACGTTTGATCTCATTTTACATGTACTTGCAGTGACAGACATGCATTGAGTAAAAGCTTTATAGAGACCAAAACTGTAGTAGACTGTGTTACATGGAAGATTCAACACAACATATAGTAACACCTATATGTAGGCCATACAACTAACTGAATACAAATCATACCACCAAAAGAAATTATATGATTTAAGATGTTAAAAGGTAAAAATGATATCACTGGTGTCTTTTATGGTCTGAATATCAGACCACAGCAACGGCTAATTAGAGTAATTTCATGAATGTCTGAACTAGGCATGATGAAGGCTCCATGAGTAAAGCAATGGTCTTGTAACTGGAACTGAAGGATCCAGGTTAAAAAATTAGTAGTGCCCTGTGAAAAGGCATAAATGTCACAGCTCCAGTGTCTTTTGGCAAGACATTAATCTACATTTGTCACTCTCTACCCATGTGTAGTAAATAGGTAACTGGTAGAGAGTTACTCCTGGCATACTTTCAGCTCAGCATGAAACTTTTGCAAATACAAACCACTCACCACACTCACAAAACTACATGCAAGTGAAAGTTTCTGGTACTGGCAAGGAGTTATACGTTCTGTGATAACTCCTTGGTGTACTGGGCACCTGACTTTCCTGAGTGTCATTCAGTTGCCCTACAATACATTCATCTCCTGACTGAGTTGATCTAGACCAAAGCAATGAATCTTGGGTTATTCACTTCTAAATGGCTTCCACTCACTTTCATAATGCCCTCGGGATTGAAATTCAAAACCCATCACTTGCTAAGGTAAGAGTGTGAGAAAAACGATCGGAGGGGCTAATCTTTCCTTTCATCGGGCAGTCAAACAGTTTGATGGCGTTACCCAAGATACAATACAATTTACTTGAAATATATTTGTCCTGAAATTTCAGATGAGGCTATTTGCTGATTCTCATATATTTAACCGCATCTCAATTTCATGGACAGCATTAAAATAACAGTAACAAATATTAAATGTACAGTATTTAGTCCTCTGCTCACCTTCAGGACAGAAACCAATCATTCATTACCATACTTGACAAGTTCTTTTGCCACTACTTTTCCTATTTTGACACAAACCTTTCTTCCTTTTTTTTTTTTGGGGGGGGGGTAGGAGTTGCTGATATTATATTTCACACGAAAGAAAAGCATTTTCATTCCAAACTCAACCACTATCTTCACAATGAAGGGTCGCAACCTTTGAATTACATTCTGAAATTGATACAGGAAATCAATTATACTAGTTTTAGGACATGAGACATTCAGCGCCTTGCATGGCTTGTGTTCCTCATGTTACAAGCTACATACCAGTATAAACTGTTTTATTTTGGTATAAGATTTAGCATGTCCAAGAAGTTGAATAGTTAATGTGACTAGACTTACTTGAATGTTGTGCTTCTGAGAGTACAATTCCTTGGCTCTACAGTAAAAGAAAACAGAAATAATGAATGATGAAAAGCATGTAACAAATATGTTTCCTCCAAGAAGGAAAAGGATATTGAGATAAAGAGAGAGTAAAGAAAAGAGGGAGATGAAGGGATGGATAGAAGAAAAGGGACATGGGGAGAGAGAAAGAGAGGGGTGGGTCAAAAGTGGAATGGTGGGAGATGGTGAGGGAGAGATGGAGAGGACAAGAAGTGAACAGATGGATCGAGTGAGGGAGTTGATGAGAAAGAGAGGGGAGGATGATAGTTCTTTTAGCATAAAACTACCATTTTCAGAGATCTGTTGTGTTACATGTATATCATAAAGGAAAGAAAGGCTTTTTATGGAGACAAAAAATAAAAGTAAGATATTTTTCAGAAAGAAGAAAGTGTTCTAGATTTACATACATGTACATGTATGTACAGACCAGGGTCTAAGTAAAAGGTTACAACCCTGAAGAACACTTGAAGAAAGTCACACATTGGAAGGTGGCCCACAGCTTACAAGAAGTCGCTTCTTCTAATGTGTACTTTTGCAAGTGTTCAGCAAATAAAGCTACCATGTAAATACTGGAATATTTAGGGATTTTGCACCTGATACTTTCTATAGAATTGACTGTGGGATTTACAGTCTAGGGGGTTGGCAAACACCTTGGTTATCTGGATGATTACGTTGACTACTCAAGTATCACAAAAAACTGTGTTTAGTACATGGAGAATGGGACACATTGTACATGTATGTATTCATTATGTGTTTAAGCCTGGTGTACATACTTATGACTTATATTTTATTATTACAAATGGAAGTAACATGGCGCTCAAGTTTGGGACGAACAAAATTGTTGCAATGTATCTATAGGATATATATTATTATCTACAATAATGTATCTGCAGAAAAAATGTGGAATATTTTCATAATGTCGACAGTGAGAATTCACTTTGTTCACACCATTTTCACACAATGAATACACTATGAATACTGTGTTTACACCATGCTCACATTGTGAACAGTGTTCACACCATGCTCACACTGTGAACACACTGTGTTTACACCATGCTTACACTGTGTTTACATGGTGCACACACTTACACACAATTACAATTCTGTGTACACCTTCTGTTCACACCATTTCCAGTGTACACACTGTTTACACCATTTTCACATGGCTTATGGACCGAGTCAACAATGTTTTCAAAATATGAACCCACTATGCTAACACTATGTATGTTCACGACACAATGTTTTCATTGAGTTTGCACACTGTGTTCACACCATGTCCATACTGTTTCTGCACTATGTTCACATTGTTCCCACTGTGAAAAACTCTTCAAACTGAGAACCCTGTGGAGGAATGTTAAGTCACAGAGCACCTTATTGTCTCCCTATAAAATAATAGCCTTAATCTTGAACACGAAACCTACCTCTCTAATAATATCTACAATTGTGGCTATGTGACCAAGATGTCCAAGACTATTACAGTGTACCACTAATCTTCATGTGGTTAGTGTAACATAACAGGAGAGATATTCTTCTTGTGAGCTGCTATATGAGCCCATACTGACTGTCTTACTCACTCAACCCCATGACCCAGCTCAACTCTAAATCCCACTACTGATATAAGATTTCCTGTGTCTTTCTATTTAAGCTGATATCATACAAGTATGCTAGACAACCCCAAAGAAAAGTCACAGCTAGCTGGCAAAGCGACATTAGCTGTAGTAGGCCGATCATAGGCTAAGATATGTGAGATACAGTACTAATGATCAACAACGATACTGCACACAAGCACATTAATAAATAGTACTTTTCGAATTGAGTTTGAAGAAAAAAAGTGTATAAAGAGTCATACTCATATTATCCCCCCCCCCCCCCATCCCAACAACAATTTTGCCAATGAACACCCCACTCTAGAATACAGACATCTTTAAAGAACAGCATACTATTCTTATATGCTTTTCACACTTGCAAAATTTCCCGGGGTTAAGCTTAGCCCACTTGCTTTTCACACTTACTTTTACCAAAGTGGGCTAACCCCGCAATTAGTACGGGACTATCTGGCCCTGCAAAAAAGCAGGGTTAGCCGGGCAATTGCGGTGCTAGCACCACAATTGCGGTGCTAAGAATGCAAGTGTGAAAACGAAAAGAAAATGCGGTGCTAAGGACCACACATGCCGGTCATCACAGACAACATGCTCATAAATATGCATTTCCTTATAAAGTTTCCGGGTCCGAAAGTTCACCTGTTTACCTCATGCGTTGCAAGTACATGTACATATACATGTACATGTAGTACATGCTCGATCTGGACGACTAGTATTTTACGAGGCATGCGCGATAGTGAAGATAGCTCTTCTTCTTTCGTATGAGGTAGTAGTGTTATACATCAGGCTATTTGTTGATGCTTAGTAAGCCAGTTGATTTGTGCGTCCTTTGGGCTTGATAAGTCAGTCATCCTGTCAGTGAAGATATCAATATTCATGAGCTATTGGATAGTCCGGGGTTAAGCAAGCGCAAGTGTGAAAAGCGGAAAATTTCTCAACCCCGGCTAAGCACTTAATATGGGATTAAAAAAACAAGTGTGAAAAGCAAAAACGATAGTCCGGGGTTAAGGATAGTCCGGGGTTAAGAAAAGTAAGTGTGAAAAGCATATACATGTAAGATTATGTTTTCATTTTAGTTTGAGGTATTTACCCCACAAAAAATCCTCAACTATTATTCAAAAGCATCGTGAAATTTCAACTGAGAAGTTGTCTAATTTCTTGCACAAGTTTGCATTCTTGATAGGTATTCTTTGAAGTGTTTACATTTTCTTTCCCCTCCTGTCCTCAAGTTATTACAACATATCTTTAGAAACTATTCTTAAGTATAAGAACGTAATCCTCTTTACAGCCTTAAAAACACCCTTGACCTGCCAATCCTAAATCTTGTTCTTTCAGGGTTACAAATTACATGCACCAGGAGAAAGGCATGCATGTACTTGATGCTATTTCTGGTGACTGACATTTTCTAAAGATCCCTCTTAACCACCGACAAAGACAGAAGCCTGTTACCAACTGTTTGCCCTCAATATAGAAAGCGTAACTCTTGCTCATCTTCAAAAATCTATTATGGACCTCCTTGGGCCTCAATAATCTTGATTAATTTATCCTGAATTAAAATGCGCAGAACATAATTTTCACAAGCTCCCAGAATGTCTCAGAAATACCAAGTGATAAATGCTTTTACAGAGGAGAACATTTCAACAGACATGTGTAACTATCCTACCCTTCAGTAAACTAGCAACTCAAATACACCCTTTAAGTTTTGCTCAATGTCAAACAACAAATTATATTCCTAAACTTCCCTGATTAATTATACTCTGAAATATTTCACATATGTGCTCAGTTTTGTTATCATTGTTCATATTTTTTTTTGAAAATGAAAAGTTATATTTTCTGTAAATGTCTCCATCAGCTTGATAAGAAAATTAATTGGTAATAAATACCGACTTTATTCAGGACATAATAATTATAATTATACACACACACATCACATACCACATAAATTCGTATTAGTCACTGCACATTGACACTAACATTTTACATTTAAGGGGTAATTAAGTTCTAACTATTAAGTATTTACTGATTTGTTAAAGGAAAATTGCTCATTAGAGCTACATATTTTTTTTTTTTTTTTAATAGTTTTTCCTTTTTCGAAAGTTACAAAATAGTTTCACTTCTTCAATGAAGTTCACAGTATGTACCACTTGTACAAGCTTATCTGAAGATAACCTTGTACTCCGGCCAGACTAGCTTTTACGGGTGAATAGGCTTCAATAGCTTTTGTGTGTATCAGCAGGCCCTTTTCCAGGCTAGGTCATTCATACAGGAGAGGAAAATAATTATTTAAAATTTCACTTTCAAGTCTGAATCCCTACATTTGTGGCAAAGTAAGAGTTGAAGAGTCCCTGAATCAGGTAATCTAGCAAATTTAAGAAAATTAAATCTTGTTTAGAGCAATTTTGTTGTCTGCTTTTGACTGCTGCAACAGTGAATGTTGGACACAGTCCCACATAGGCAAGGGCCTAGATGAGTGAGTATGTACATGTACAGCACCAGTCAGCATTCATTGACTACACTTTAACACTATTCAGCCCAGAACAATAGATTTTGTCCAATAATCCCATTGTTCTTGCTTGAATAGTGTTATAGTGTAGTCAATGAATGCTGACTGGTACTGTATACATGTATGATCACTTCACCTAATACCGACCAGTCATAATACCGACCATTAAGCGTATCATGGCATCTAGCACGCGTCTTGCAAATCAACGCATGGGACTACGCGTAGAATGCCTAGCAACGTTGAGAACAGCCAAAATAGAGCAAGATGAGGAATAAAAACGTAAGTATTATCAATTTATTGTTAATTTTTCATATTTTCATTAAAATAATTTCTTTTCATAAATTGCCATTGACTTATGTGCAGGGGTTGGTAATAAAACGCACTTCTCCCTCTATGCGTAAAATGAGATGACTCTATTGCGACGTCATTTCCACAAGAACGCGCAAGTATTATCGCTCGTCAGTACCTGGATCTTGTTCCCCAGTATTTGGGTAGTAGTCTGATGAATTTTCATTACGTTTCATGAAGAATCTTTGCCGTAGTCGTTGGAAACATCGTTAAGAGGTCGGTATTAGGTAAATGCATCATACATTATCTTACAAGATATCTGGCATTCTACTCCTCAGAGCAATAAAATGGTCCAGAGTCCAGACAAAAATACAAATACAAATCTAACACACATTTCTAGAAAACGTGACTCAATGATTATATTTATAAACAAGATACCAATTCACCTGTAGTATTTCACAAAGTTGCAAAATGAATTGAATGATATGGCTTAGAATTGTAGTCTGTGGTCTGTGTTAGTTCTTGTGCTATTTTGATCAATATACACCAAGTGTACAAAATTATACAATGTATGCAGGGGGACCACCCCAAAGAGCTTGAAACTACACGAAAAGATAATTGATTTTGCTCGTAAGGACGAACAACCTTGCTATTTGTATGCCGATTTGTATCCCACGTTTACATTGTTTAGAATCTCTAGAAATCATCAAAATGCATGACATGACGTACACGACCCTATTGCCTTGGCTTTGCTTACCTGATTTCACGAGAAAATATGAGACTCCACCGCACAATTTATTCGTTCTTCACAGAGACAGAGAATTCAATAAACATGATAATCTATAATTCAAGAACAAGACTTACTTCCAAAACGTCCATGCTGGTCATCGTTGGTGCAGAAGATGACAGGTACATGCGGCAGATACGATATAGCAATCCTATGGTATTCACTTTCTTTTTTCTTCAGCACACTTCTCTCTTCTTCAAGGCCCTATTATGAATGACTACCGAACTGGATCTGGAGCGAGCGGGTACCGGGTAGGCGCGGTCAGTGCATGCAGTGAAGACGGGGGGATGGATCAACTTGTCTCGTTCGCCCCGCTTCGCGAAGCTTAGATGTTTTAACATTGGGAAAGGCATTAGCAGCCGATAAATCAAATTTTGGTGGCAACAGCTGGCGCTAAATAGTCAAGTTTCTTCTCTTGCTGGTCCGAGAGAAGAACATGATTAAATTCTTCGAAAAGAAACCAGTTAATCCCATTTCTGCTAGTGGAGGGGTAATGAAAACTCTGGGGAATATATAACTGCTGGAGGCCCCAACCCCAACCCCTTTCGGATCATCAGAGACCCTCCGTGCCATAAAGGCCATAACAAGGTTCCTTCCACGTATTTGGTGCTCATTTTTTTTTTACTGTGCCAAAAAGTATATGGCTTCGTATGTAAATCACAAAGAAGACGACTTCTATCTTGTAAATTAACAAATCTCTAATAACTACCAGCATTTATAACCTATATACTTTATCTACTCCTTCTCTCCTCTCCTTCCCATTACAGCCCCCCCCCCCCCCCCCCCTCCTCTCTCCCTTTTCCACCTGTCTCTGCTTTCTGTCTCTATTTCACTCCGTCTCCTTCCCCCTTCTCTCCCTCTTGCTTTCTCTCTCTCTCTCTCTCTCTCTCTACCTCTCTAGGTCCTCCTCTTTTCTCTCTCCCTCTTCCATATCCATCTGACTCTGCTGTCTCTCTACCTCTCTCACATACACCGTATCCTTATTTCCCTCTCTACACTCTCCACCTCACCCTTTTCTCCCCTGCATCTCTCTCTCTATCTGTCCCCCTTTTATCTCTTTCTCTTGCAAGTCTCTATCTCTCTCTTATCTCTCTCTCTCTCTCTATCCCCCTTTTATCTCTTCCTCTTCCATGTCTCCTTATCTCTCTATATACCTCTCCAGTTCCAGCTTTCTCTCTCTCTCTCCATTTTCCCTCTTCTCTCCTCTCTCCCTGTGTCCCCCTTTTATCTCCTTCACTTGCAAGTCTCTTCTCTCTCTCTCCATTTTCCCTCTTCTCTCCTCTCTCCCTGTGTCCCCCTTTTATCTCTTTCTCTTGCAAGTCTCTTATCTCTCTCTCTCCATTTTCCCTCTTATTTCTCCCTCTCACTCTCACCCCACTTTCCCTCTGCAACCAGCTTTTTCATGTTGTATGATTTTCTACAGCTTTTTATTTCAACTTTCTTTTCACATTCACAAAAACAATTCTGAAAAAAATGAAAAGAATACAGTCTCATTCACATTCACACATTATTTTATTGGATCTATCGTGGCACAAAGTTTACAAAGAAAAAAAAAGATAAACAAGAGAAGGAAAATAGTACAAAGTTGATAATAGGAATGTCATGACTATTTAGTTTTCAACCAAGTTCCACAAAAAAAAATCTAGCATTTCTTGTAAAAAAAACAAAAACAATAAACATGAAAATAATTTATAACTATTCTAACTGGCAATGATTCTGGTCTACGATTCACAACTTTTCCCCTGAAAAATAATAAAATGCAGAACCAGCCGTACTGCTTTTAGTGGCTGTAGCTTATATAGTTATATCAATAAAATAACAACATAAAGAGAGATGATAATACAACAAGCAGCATCAGACTGATTTTCAACATAACAAATTAAATCTTGTGATACATAATCATAATTTTTATAGCATATTTCACATTTAGCCATCAAATGGGATGCACAAGCAATAAACAACACACGAGGTTGAAATGAATACACCTATATTTCTACAAAACACTATTCAATTTTTAAGCAGGTAAGCATCTTGAAGGTAACCATCTTGAATACCAGAGAAAAGCCAATGCCTTCAACTTCAAAAGAAGCAAGCATCCACTGCAGGAAAAATTTGTACATAAATTCTTATTTTCCTCTGGCGCCAGGGTGCATTATTTCAACACATGTATACAACAATCACTGAGTACTTGAATGACATAATAAAGCATAGCAACGACAACGATAACAAAAGGACGAGGAAAAATAGTACAACCTTTGTTTTCTTTACACATATTACACAATTATGAATTTTACACTATATCAAAGCCATTAGTTGATTTATAGAAAGAAAATTTGTTCACTATTAACTAAATGTACAATGTTTACATGATGACATGGTCACAATTTTCATAACACCATTATCCATCGAAATACTACCATTACTACACATACATAATTGCATCAAACCAGAAAAAAAATGTTACAATCCATAAACAATCAAAAACACTATTTGTCTGCCCGCTTGTTACTGAAATGGCACAGGCGGAGTAGAAAAAAGAAGACGCAGTTTGACCAGAGAAAAGTTTCAAAGATTCATTCAAATCAGTCTCAAACACAAAAACAAAAACAAATCCACCTATAATAATCTACATGAACATTCAGATAATTTTCCTTTTAAGGCTTTACACACTACCATACAAATAAGTGTGTACCGATTTGATCCACCACTATTTAGTACTTTCTCACTGTATACATCGACTGCCTTCAAAACACTGCTTGCCGGCACATCAAATTCACACATGTAACACACCAAAACCACACTCCTTAATACTCTCTTGACGTCACAATGCTCGTTAAAAGAACGCAGATGGATGATTTCTAATAATTTAGGATCCGGAATGGTCTACATTGCTTACACTACTCTTCTCCCAACAATGCTATACTACAGCAATGGCTTAGAAACAAACCCAAGTTACAAACAAAACTAGTACTACACTACAGATTCAAGTACTTTTTAAAATGGTACTGATGTTTAAGTGACAAACTACAATGTAAGTACTGACAATTTTATAGAAAAAACTGTACACTCATGAACTAAATAGAACTGCATTAAAGGTCATAGGTCAACATATTTTATAGCATATAGACAAAATAGGGCTTTTTTTTTTGTTATGTAAAGATGAGGAAGTAGATTGCCTTGAAATTTAGCAAAAATTTTATTCATTATTAATCATTACTAATAGCTGGAAAAACACTCTGATAATCTTATAATGTATGTATCAACCAAACAAAAAATATTGACTCCTTAAAAAAAACTAGGCAACCAACTAAAGGGAACATCTAATTAAAGAAGTAAGATATTAGTAAATAGATTAGATACGGTTTCTTATTGGAGAACTTTTTATAAAAATCTTAAACAACCAATTAAATTAAATCTATTCATTTACATACCAATTTTTATAACATACAACACAAAAGGCAACTAGTGGGGCTACATCCCTTGTCAAAAAGGCAGTCATTTACAATCCATACTGTACATTAAATACATCGAAATAGGGCACCAAGTTAATTTAAACACACCATTCAATCTTCACCTTAAAGCGCCATTTGAAAAACTGCTAATTTTCACTCATTTTGCATTGTTAGAAACCTGAAATTTGAGACGACGATTCACAAAGTCTTACTGGACTGGACAGGAGAATGCGAAGTACACAATTTTGAGAATTCATTTGAAATGGAATGCTACTTTATACGATTTCACTGACAAATTTACTGTTCCATATTTTCTACATGATAAATCATGGAACTTGTATGATAATCCTTTGAAAAATACAAGACATGCAAAACATGACACCTTTTAATACATATAAGACTCTGCTTTCTGTCACTGCTATGTTAATCAGCATATTCTTCATGAATATTCATAATTAACATTTTATTATTTTAAGAGCCAAAATTGATGACAAATATGTGATATTGTTCTCTTTGGTACAGAATCTCTTTCACGTGAAAACCGACGTAAATTGGTCCTGGAAAGTCTAAGTCTACGGTAAACTTTCATTTTCATCACACTCAAACTTTTCTCTTTAAACGGAAATCCCACTACATCATTTCAGTCAACAATCTGATGAATTGATTCATTTCTATGCACCATTTTCTCCCATTTTAAACACTTCTAAATCTCTGTACTTATGGCATTGCAAAAACAAACAAAGCATAAAAAAATAAAGACAACAATAGAGTACTGAATGTATTTGTACCGGTATCCCCAAAACATCAAAATTGCTCAAGAAAGTGTCCCTCTCAAAAAAAGTGCCTTCCATGCAAAAGTCAATTTGGTCCTATTGTCACTTGATTATCACCAATAAATCAAAATAAACACATCAATAATCAAAACATCATGAGCAGAGAAAATGATGCTCTCAGTTGCGGTTTACAATTTACTACATCCCTACATATTTCACTCACAAAGCAATTTTTTTTTTTACTGACAAGAGTCTCTGCAACACTGACATACTGTAGTTCTAGCATGAATTCATCCCCTAGCATCGGCACACAAATTCATGTCATTGGAATTTCATTTAGAAGCAAAAATTCATGACTTTTTCTTTCAACAAAAAATAAGGAAGAGCAAGCAAAACATTGAAAATCCAGCAAGAAAATAAGTTTCAACAGAAGTTTTTTTTTTAGAAAGTTTTGCACACCGATTCTGCATTGACACACATTCCACACGCTGCGTTGCCTCGCTTTGCGATCATCGCTGAGGAGTAACCATGCGGAATTAGGAACATCGGTTTCTTCGTCGATGCTAGCTCCCATTAATATCCTCATCGCTTTACTCCTCAATCTGCAATTTCTCAAGCTCCGGCTCCCCGTTCACTTCATTAGTCTGCAGCAAAAACGAAGATAAAATCACAGAAAAGAGTTACGTTGAAACATTGCATCATGATAACCTTAGGTATTATACAGCAATGGAAAAAATTATTAGACCAAGAATGGGTACTGATAGTGTTACAACCACAAAAGTATCATAAAAACAAGGTATAATTGCTGGAATTTGATATTCATTCAATGAAATACAAAGACAAATCATTTTTATAATTTTGTTTGCATATTATAGTACCCTTATTACAGAAGCTTGGTCTAATAATTTTTTTTCCAAGGCTGTACATTAGATGCATGTATTTCATTCAGTACCAAAATCATTTCTCAATTAATCTTCCTAGCATATTTTTTTCTATCTCTTATTTCTTTTCCTTGATCTTTCAGACAAAAAGGAAAGAAAGGTATATCATTTTCCATGTAAGACAATAAACATACCTACCTTAACATTGTTTGGACCATTACATCTACTAAAAAATTGTGTCTAAAGGATTGAGAATAAATTATCTTTAATAAAGAATACCAAGTAGCACATCTCATATTAACCTGCTGGGAACCTAATTGTAAACATTAAACAGATTTTTGTACAATTAGCAGTACTGTTATTTTTACAGAATGACATCTGCTATTTACCTTTTTACAAGCAATAACATGCTATATGAATGTCCATTTAATCTTTTGAATACGGTGTGATTTTGGTACATTTATTTATCATGGACCCCCCCCCCCCCTTAGATATCTTGCACACTGTTGTCAATATCTCCTCCTTTTGAGGACTTTGGACGTTTTCTTTCATTATATAACCTGCTATATAGATCAAACACACAAAATATTTGCATACAGGTAATTTTAGTTAAATCTTGGATATTAAATGGATTTTTATCTGCTCTTCACTGGAAAACTTGCAATAAGGCAGGAATATGATTTTCAACTTCACAACAAAGAAAATTTCCATAATGAACAAAAAGAAGAAAAGAATGGAAAAACAAAGTAAGATTATTTCCTGTCTCTTTGAATTGATAATAATTGTATGGGCCCAACAAATAGTAAGATATCTGTTGAGAGCCAGAAGGGCATTAAATGCATGCTAAAGTGCAAGTTAATCCCCTTTCAAGACAATTGACCACATTTTGTGGTTTAGCTTAATAACGTTTGATTCTGAGCTCTAAAAAATATACCGGATACACGAGTAGAAAGAGCAAAAATTTCTGCACACACTATGTCCATTTTTGTTGCATGACCATACTTCGTTTGATGCCAGGAATTTTAAAAACAAAAATCAGCTTTAAAATCTTCAAATTGGCAACACATTGAAAAGTTCAAAATCATTGTTTTTATCAAAATTGGCAATTTTTTCAACTTTTTGACAAAATTCCTAACCATCTATATTGTTTTCAAAGATGTTACACCTTATTAGAACCATGTAGCGCTAAAATAAAACTATTATTGTTGCCAATTTGAAGAACAAAATGTGATCAATTTAGCCCTTGAATAATTCCTGTCCTGAAAAGATTAATACCCTCTGACTCTCAGAAGACAATGATGTACATTAAAATGATATACCAGACAGAATCACTACTGAATCAAAAGTGTTCTAATTAAATGTACTATCAACCACACTAACAATTGAAATAGGTCATATTGCAATAACATTAATCACACAAAATCCTTTTTTTTTTCTTCTAATTTTCCTTATCTACAATGTGACGTGTATGAAATGGAGAATGCTGATGACTGTGAATGTGGATGAAGAATGACAATAACTTAAAAACAAATTTGTGTTTTTTTACAAAGGAAACAAATGTGCTCAAATATCCTAGATGACTGGCATCATCTGGTATCAGATGTTCATAATCTTGAATTAATCTAGTAATGATGATGGCGATGATGATGGTGATGATGATGATGATGAAACTGATATGATGTAAGACATGAATGTCTGGCACAACTCTATCTCACAAATGAAAAAAAAATATATACATATATATCTTCAGATCTAGATGGGACATCTTTTTTCAAATCGACATTAACTGGCAAGATAGTGTACACTAAATTTATATAACAAAATGCAAGCATCACAAAAATGTTAGTTTTCATTCTAAAGGAGAATTAATGAAAGGTGCCTGACAAGATGAATTCTAATTAAAAATTTTGCTTTAAAAACATTCAACACTGCCATTGATTGAGACATTCAGGTCCTTAGTATCTTGATTGCTATATGAAAAAGGTTTTTGCATTAAGATCCACAGGCTTTGATATTAGCAGGACAGAACTGAATATAAAGATTTTAAAAATCACAGTAAAAATGTCCCCATTCAGGCGAACTGCAAGAAATATTATCAATAAGAAGTTGCAGCAAATAATTTCATGATCTAAAAACAAATCAACAATCCGACGTAGGCAAAAAACCTTTAAATACAGCTTTAGTACGATTGATTAGTCAAATAATTTCAATGGCCATTTCAAAATTCAGGACATTAATAAAGGTCTTCAAACACATTGAAGAAAATGTTTAATTCTATTTCCACTACCTAATTTAAACTCTGAGTACATGTAACTCACTTATCGTCTGTTTGGAGCTAGAAGTTTGGCATTAACTCTGTGTTAAAGTATATGAGTTAACGCCCTTCTTGCTCCAAACAGACGATAAATATTCAGGGTGACATGAATATTTCATGCTGTTTCGTACATGTACCCGTATATCGTCTGTTTGGAGCTAGAAGGGCATTAACTCTGTGTTAAAGTATATGAGTTAGCGCCCTTCTTGCTCCAAACAGACGATATACATGTACGAAACAGCATGAAATATTCATGTCAGCCTGAATATCTGAATGGGAAGGATATTCAAAATTCCATAAATAAACAGATGGGCAACCATGTTTGTAATTCATTAAATTTTTTTTTTTTTTTTTTTGGATAGTTAATAGCAAGAATGGGGTGAATCATTAGTATGGTTGAGGTTGGGGGTTCTAGCTGCCATTTTGCACTGAACACTTATTGCAAGTAAGGCATTCTGTTCAAATTAGCAATGAGCAAACAGAGACAGTGGTGAATACTAGTAGACCATTATCTATCACATCAAAATAATGCTAGTAATGCCTTATCACTTGTACAAAGGTTTTGTGACTTTGGCAAAACACTTCAGCATCTTTACCATTGTAATCATCCTTTTAAAAAAAATATCTCCCTTCCCCCCCCCCCCCCCCTCTCTCTCTCTCCCTCTCTCTCTGCTTTTCTTTCTCTCTACATATTGGTGCATGAATCCCTCCATGGTTCTATCTACATGAAATCATTTAAGCCATAAGGCTAGTAATAGAAAATGAAGCATTGCTTGGATCTCAGTAGAGTCCATCGAGTTCCAAATAATGTTGGATTGCGCATTTAGAATGGAGTTCTTAAAACTAGCTCAGATAAGTTGAATAATGTAACGTTGCTGGCTATCTCCTTTAAGAAAATAAAGGTTTCATAGTACTGAAGAACGGAGTGAAAGAATGAAGACTTAACGATGGCTTTTATGTGGTAAGATCTAGCATGCAAAAATCTGTTCCTTAATCCAGATACTATTACCCATAAGTGATATGCACATTGCATGATGAAATAAGTGAAAGAAAAAAAAGATAACAAGTTGACTCTACTCTTTCTGTTCCATAAAAACTTGAGACAGTCACAATATTGTCATTACTGTGACTCCACAAATTTCAAATTCAATACTACATTAAATAAAGAACTAGTTACATATTTAATAGGATCCAGCTTTAAGAATGTCATTGAACTTTTCTTTCCTTTTTTTTTTTGTACAAAATAGGTGCTTGTATAAGTTTTTAATGTACAAGTCCTGTGAACTATTAACCATCATGCAATGTACATATCATCATTATACGTATGTTTATCCAAATCATAAATAAGAACATGGAACTCAATACAACGAACACCACTTGCACCTTTGGGGCAACTTTATAAAACAATACTTAAAGAAAGAAACAAAAACAAAATGCAACAGATCTACTGATGAGGGGAAAACATTTTGGATGCTTAAGATTGAGTGGTATCTTAGCAACAGAGAGAGGGGAGAGGTATGGATGCGGGCCACTAGCAGGAGCAACACACTTTTCTGACCTCGGTTTCTCCGTTCTCAGCAGGCGCAGGAACTTTGCTAGCGACATCTTCACCGGAATCGGCTGCTTGATGACATAACACACACAAAGTGGGGACAACATAGCATCAAAATCATAAAAAACAGAGACTTTGGCAAGCTAAGATGCACAGTTTGCATTCATTTTTGTGTCTGGTTGCTTTAACTATTGCCTTGCAGTCCTATTATCTGATGCCCTCATAACTCTGATGTTGGCTTACTTATTCTACCAATGTTTCATCTCCGCCCCCCTCCCCTTTAATACCATTCATTTTCTTTTCAGTAATTACATTTTCCTTCATGTTTACCATTCAGCATTAAAGGGTTACTTTCAGAAGCACTCAACAAGACAAATCAGAAGAGTGATTGCCCATAATTTTTTAATACAAATTTTCTGAAATTCTTATATACTTCTATATCAAATCAAGGGCCCGAATTCACAAAGGAAGTTTAAACAATGGTTAAGGGTTAAACCTCAGTAAGCATACTAAAATAAGCGTAAATAAGCGCACGTTGCCCATGCGCGCGCTCAAGGAAAGTATATGATTGGATCAGATTCTGTGCGCACATACGCTTAAAATACCCAGGAGGGGGTTTAAACCATGGTATAAACCAAACCTCCTTTGTGAATTTGGGCCTATAAGTTCTGTAAGCTATAACCTCGATTTCAAACATTGGAAGCAACAGAATTATTATATCTAGATATTTGCAAAAGCTTGATGATAATTACCCCGAGTAAAATTAAATATAAGTTTAATGCAATATAAGACTTCTCATTGTTATGAAATGCTGAATATATACCCCCTCTCTTTTAGTAAATAAACTATAACACATTCTGATCATTGACATATGATGTAAAAAAAAAATAAAAATAAAATAAAAAAAAACAATTATAATGAAATAAAGATGTCATAATATATATTAGTGCATAAGCACCTGAGAAGCAAATTTGTGATATCGTACTTTAAAAATCATTTGGGGAAACAAATCCTCTAAAAAAGTACAGCTAGCACTATCTATAGTGGTCACAATATCTGGCCAATAATCATGCTTCAATCACACATACACATGAACAGTTTACATTTCCTAGCAGCCTTGTGCAATAAGCTATTGAAAATACAAAAATAAGAACGAAGCATCAGCATTCCCATACACTAGTCCGAATATTATTGTAGCATAACATCTGCATCTGGGGCGGTATTCTGAGATTCATTTTATCTCAGATAAAATCTGAGATTTTAAGTCAGTGAAATAAAATACCCTTAAAATATTTTTAAATCGGTATTCTGAGAACCATTTCAGCGAGATTTTATCTCATCTAAGACACGCCCATTTATGATGCCTTAACCAATAACAAATTTCGTTAAATTTCACTTTCATCATGCTCAGCCAATAGAATTGCTCTCTGCCAGTCTCTTGGGCAAGAGAGCGCGAATGCGCTATTTTTACAATTTTCAATACGCGTGCATCAAAGCGCAATCGCGCTTTTTGCTAGGATTTCATGAAAACGACTAGGGTACTTTCCGAGGTTTTAGAAGACCATCACAAGCATTATTGCAAGTGTGAAAATTCAATAATCATATGCGAATGTTGCTTGAGAAATTAGTCAGTACTCAGTATCTTTTTGTATATTTAGATGGCACGACTAGCATTATATTTGTCCAAATATATCGCACTCACCGTGTATCCTAGAGATAAAATAGCCCCTACCCTATTTTAAGTTTTATTTTATCTTTCCCACAAATATGATTGGCGTAAGCGTTTAAAGCTGTGCGTATCATGCGTACAACATGGATAGGCACGCAAGAGGTAGGAGATTGAGATAAAATATGAGATAAAATCCGAGATAAAATCTGGTCTCGGAAAAAGATAAAATACAAATTTTAGAGATAAAATGCTCAGAATACCACCCCTGATCATGTGGTGGGCTGGTACTAATGTAATTTAAGGTATTATTTTTTTTTCCTAATAACTTGCCAATGGTTAGCACTTGTTCAACAAGAGAAATACTCAAAGATGAATTTTCAGGTTTATAAGAAACTTACTACATGAAACTTCAGGATTTTGAAGTTCAGTTTAATTTGAAAAAGGTAATTGTACCATTGACGCAGTAATGATGTAGCTTTTGGAATTAAAGAAAGTTTTGCTGTGGAGGGCCTAGACATCAATATTCAATGTCTAATATCAATTTGAAACGGATCCCAAACTATAATGAATTTCTATATTATTTATACTAATGCAGTCAATAAATGATTAAATAAATAAAATAAATGTTTGCCTTTTGATTTGAACTGAAATCGTCCTTTTCTATTCATATCTATTGTCTCTGCAAGGTAAATGTACATGTACATGTATATGTAGGTTTATAACATTGATAGCCATGCAGTTTAAATTGTCATTCTTACAGTAACTGACATTCACTTTCAGACTGCAGAAACAAACAATGGATTAATTATTACAAAACAACTAAGACAATACACAGAGGACAATGCCTATTTGTTATGGTCATTGGGTGAGATCCAGTGGCGTAGATACGAACACGCTTTCTATTGTTAGTGGGGGGGGGGGGGGTAATGAATAGATCATCCCCCCCCCCCCCCCCCACTAAAAATGAATAATTATGCATGTCTACACCCGTGGTGAGATCCCCTCTGGTAAAATCACCTCTAAAATAAGGAATGATATATATAATTTATATATAATCTATTTTGTCTTTATTTCTACTATAATTCTGTTGTTGTTATTATTGGTCTACTACGAGAATAAAAAAAAACAAAAAAGGTATAATATTATACTGATATTGCAGTCCTACCATTCAGAGATAAACATAATTAAATTCAAGCATTTCCTTTTTTTTCTCTCCTTCAATTAGACAAGTCTTTAAAAAAGAGCTAGAAAAAAAAAGAGCTGAATAGTTTGGAAGCACAAAGTATAACTATACTAAGGAAAAGAGAAAAACAGTAATGGTTCCTATCACAATTTGTGTGAGTAAAAGGAAAAGATAGACTCGGATATTTTGATCCCTGAATATCACTACCATAAACAAATTGCCATAAATTTCTTTAGTAACATCATACTGATATACAAACTATGATATATCAAGCAGATGACATATGTGATGATGTACAATTAAACCAGGGAGATGAGAAGTGTAAAACTTTCCGATTAAACTTGAATGAGCATGTTCATATTTGACGAGTTTATGGATAGGCTATCAATTTCACAATGTGCAGCATACATGAACATGTAAGTCCGTTTTCTTTATATACTATGCATATACTGCTCATATATGTATGCAACAATGTTTATTTTACTTTATTTCTTTCACTGAGCAAGTTCATGAAGGAATATATTTTCTTTGATATTCTGCAGCAAACACAATATGTATGTATAAGTTGAAACATATATTGTTTAATACACCATGTACCAAGTGCAATGATATCGTCTGTTGAAAGATAGAAGGACTATAACTCCATGTTAGAGAATATGAGTTAACGTCCTTCTGTCTCTCAATAGTAATGTTTATTTAGCATGTCTGATGGCCCTGTGAAATAGACGTGTAATAAACACAAGACAAAGCCGACAAAAACATTCAAATATCAGTTTGTGTGTAATTCATCCTGCTCCAATATTTAAATATGTATGCTGTTAGACAAATGGAATATACATGTTATGCAGTATATAGTGTTACAGTGTATATAGATAAATATGTATATATATGTTTTTCATTTTAATGATAGATATGTAAATATTAGTTAATTATGAATTAATGGTAAGAGAGTCAGAAAGGGAGGAGGGATTACTGAAGAGAAGAAATGTTAGTTGCCTTACCAGTCCCATTTACAATCTCTTCTTTTCCTTTGTTGCTGTTTATTAGAGAGAAAAAATGAGATGGAAAATAATGTGTGGGTTAGGTCACATGTGAGAGGGCTCCAGAATCCATGTGCGAATGAAACGGCAACAAAATATGGAAAGAAACTTACCAATCATTTAGGTTAATCCCTTCAATACACATGCAAATAAAAAATAACATGAGATGCCTGAGTGGAATCTAGAGTCGAGGTATGGATTACAATTTGAATGAAGTTCTCGAATTACATTGCTAATGGGATATGCATCTGAGGATGACTCATTCATATTCATGTACATAAAATGAGCACATTTTGGGGAATATAGTTGAATAAAAAATGAATTGGAATTATTCCATGCAGAATATTAAAGCATAGCCCATCAAAATGCATTCAACACAGCAAGTATTGTAATTAATTTTTCAAAAATGAATGCGTCCCAATTGTAAATTGATGCTACGATTTAAGACATTATTGGACTTTTTAATTACATGTATAATGCACTAAACCCCTTGGAGATGGTTTCATTCCATTTGACATACCTTTCAAATGGGAATTGTGCTGAGTAGCTTTAGACTCGATTTTCAACAGGTTTTAAAACAACTTAATTTGACATGGGTCTGAGAGGTTGCAGGCAGTATTTGACCCAGTAAGTAAAAAAAATAAAGTTTGAAATAATGCAGAGTCCCTTCCTTCTCATGTTCCTTGAGAATATATATATATCCTATGTATACATTTCTTTAACTCTTGACATATATTTATATTATTTATATATTTCTTGTATATATTTATAACTGTAAAACTCAATCTTATATTTTCATTATGTTGTTATAAATGGAATTTCACATTGTCTGTGTAATGTAGAAGAAAAATGAATAAAAAAAGAGTGTGAAAAAGAAATGAAATGTTAGGGATTAATTTTTTTTTTTACTTACTCGTATTCCTTGACCTCATCGATGGTGATGTCCGGGTTGTCGTCGGTCTCGCCCTCGATGCTGATGTTGATTCCTGTCTTGGCAAGCAATTCATCCACTTCATTCACTAATTCTGTTATTTTAATGGCATGGGAGGAGCACCAAGCAAAGGGGGTAAGGGGTTAAAGGGAGTTAAGAAAGGAGGGGTAGATGGGAGTAATGTAGTGAAGGAGGGGGTAAAGGAATAGGGTGTGGTGGGTGCAGCATTTTAAGCACAGACAGTGGTAGAGTGTTGTATAAAAGAAGGGACAAGGTAGGAGAAATGTTACAAAGCACAGAATGAGGAGTGAGGACGGGTGGGGTCGGGGGGTTAGGTGGGTCGGGTATATGTGAGTAAGATGGGGTACAGCATTTTAAGCGAGGCATTGATAATGAGTTTACAATGTGGAAAGAGAGGGTGTTTGAATAGTATACAGTGCACAAAAGATAATTTTTTTAAAAAATAGAGGCAAGGACTGGAAGAGGAAGGGAGGGGAGGGAAGGGAGGGAGACATAGGAAGGGTGTGCAGTATCCAAGCAACACATGCAGATGTACAGAACATTTATAGACATGCAGTAGGCATAGGAAAATAGGTACGGTAGTTTTGATATTGATAATCCATTACAGTAAAGATTGTGAAAGAAAAGTCGGGGGGTTGGGCGAGGCATTTTGATAATTTAAAGATATTTTGAATTTTTTCATGTCAGCATCCCAAATTAACAACATGCATATTATGTTTCAAAATTAGAATGCAATGTCCAAGGAAATAAGGTGCAATAAATTTTTATGTGTCCATTTCATATTATGAAATAAATACCATTGTAAAATGTAGCCCAAATAATTCATAATGTTGATAGATCATGAAAATAAACATAGGTGGAATAGTATAGCAGAAAAAAGCAAGCAGATGAGAGAAAAACACATGTATAAGGCAAAATATGCGTGCAGGGAAGATGGATAAATAAAGGCAAAAAGCAAAGAATTAAGATGCGATTAAATGGATTAAATCGGCAAATCAGCAAATATAATAGGTTAGTTATTCAAAAAGTTATTATTATATAAAGCAGGTAAATATGCAATCATTTCACCATCAATAAGCATGGTGTCATAATCAAATTGATATTGCATTAAATAGCATACAAAATTTGACATGTATGAGATTACCATATTAGTTGATGAGGTATTATATATATATATCATGGGGATGAGATGGCCAGATAAAAATAAAAGAAATAAAACATGACAATGAAGATGCATGAAAATATACAAAAACATAAAAATATGAATGAATAAATATCCCATATGAATGTATATGATTGTAGTCATTGTGTGAGGAATATGCATAGTATTATTGAATGAATAATTAAAATGAATTAATAAACCCAAAACAAAACCAAATGGCAGATACCGAGACCAATGTTCAGCAATGAAATTGCATTATGTCGCAAAACAAGCGCAATAATGAAAATCAACATCAAATTATAAATTATAGCGCAGAGGTGTTGCGAAAATCCCAAAGCATGGGTAGAATATTATTTTGATAATTGTAGCAAAGAAAAGGGAGAGAGAAAAGAAGGAAAGACAAGTAAGTTTTAATCCTTTTTAGGTACTACAGATGCATTATAGGCAGAAACTATTTTTTATTAAAGTCATGTTTAACCGGATATCTAAATTATGTGTAACTGGGTACATAACTTGATTTACTTATTTATAATTCAAACTCTTTAATATTAACAAATCCAGCATGTATTGAAGGCTAGAAATAAAGGAATTTACAACAAAATTTTATTTCTCAGGCTCTTTTTGAGGACTTTAAAATTGAAAATGAAAGAGGTTGGTTGCATATACCGTAAAGACGCATTACTTATTAATGCCATTACACAAATTTGTTTAATATTGTCTGATTTTATATTATTCTTAATTATGCAATATATATAACTGCTTTTCCTGTCATGTTTTGCTACCTTTTAACTTTATGTTGGTATTATCTGAATCACTAGATTCAATAAGTCAAAAGAAATAAGCCTGTCAACTTCTGATTTTATATCATTAGCAATGGATATTGGTACTACTGACTTCCAACTGTTAGAAAATGGCTGTCTCATCACCTAAGAACTTGATGCAAGAATATTCTTCATTCAAAACTTTAAAAATTCAGTATAAAGTTAGAGAGATCATAACAAACACCACCCTTGATTACTGTTATGAGCCTGATCGGTTAAGAGTAGGTAATTTTCCTGTCTGTGACATTGAATATTTTATGGATTATAATTTTAATAGGCAGCCATGGCAACCAAATTTGATCAAATCTCAACTCCTTCAGTGATACCCTTCACAATGAAACATAAAACAGCTCTCTTCATTTTTACAGGCCTTCAAACTTCAACCGATCAGGCTCTTATCATGACTACATGTACATGTGTTCTAGTAGTGTTTCTCAGATACTGTCTATTAATTTTCTCTACAAAGTGCTACATCCAGAATCAAAGATAAATCAAAAGAAAATAAAGGCAAACTAAAAGAAGGCTAATGCATCCCACTGGGGTCAAAGGTCTTGTGGAGGCATCTAACTAGAAAGGGTGAAGTTGTGATTGCACCACTGCACTTAATGCATACAATAAGATCTTTCAGAAATCTTGCAGCATTGTTGCTTTGCATTTGTTTTCTTCTTGCGCATACTTTGCATGCAAGAAATATTTTGCAGTACAGAAAGAGTGCAGGTTCTTATTAAAAGGGGGTTGTAATTTTTTTGTTGTAACAATGAGGGCAACAACTCCAACGGAGACAATTACAAATCACAGGGAGGTACATGTATACTTGACATTCATAATCAAGAAACTTAAATTGATTTAAATCTATGATTTTCATGCTGGGATTAATTTGCAGAGTATTCTAAATCCATTCCAACATCAACTCGAGTACATGGGAGTGCAATTTGAACGATGGCTTCAATATTCAGTTACGTTGGGAGGAAGTAGCACAATCAAGATGCAAAAGGACTCATGTTTGAAGTCTATTACAAATGTTGGAGTGCAATTTGAATTGATGGCTTCAATATTCAGTTACATTGGGAGGAAGTAGCATAAGATGCAAAAGGAATCATGTCTGAAGACTATTACGAATCTATAATTTGGCTAGTGAGAGCCAGAAAGGCATTAGCTGCATGTAACAAGATATTACATGTAGTTACGCCCTTCTTGCTCACAGTATTAAATCTACGCATCATAGAACATGGTAGAGCTCATAGATTCTTGGTCTCCAGTTCATTCATTGTTCTTTAGTTTTAAGGGGTGAGAGAATGAAGAATTTGCTTCAATTTTGTTTTAATTATTAGGAAAAGAACAAATATACACAAAATGGAATATATAGCAGACTGTTGTCTATTGACTCTAATGCCTGATACCACTACATACTAAGGATGGATTTATTCCAGTGTGTTTACAATAAGCCATTAGTAACATGTATTCTGACTCAGTAGCATCTTGAAAAGAAATAATTTGGGTTAATTTTTCTGCTTCAATTTGCTGTTGTTGTCTTCTTTTTTGTCTTCTTTTTTTTTTTGAGAGAGAGGGGTGGGTTGGATGATCATAGCCATTATCAAACATGGATGCTTTCAATCAATGCGTGTTCTGTTCCAAATCATTCTGTCCTTCTTTTAAGCAATATATCTTTCAAAAATATTGATTTTACAATCATTTATCAATTTATTATCTATTCCCTCAAAATAAAGCCACCTTAACGCTTTTGCAGAGATGCACTACAAGAAGGAGGGGCTTCAATTTGGCCAAATTCATGAAATCTAATGAGACTCATGGCATAATGTAAACAGAACATGAACGGTCAATGGTGGGAGGGGGACACTCACCGTCGGCAGTTTGATTCTCTACTTCTCGTTCTATGGCCGCGGCCGTCTCGGCATCCCCTCCTGCCTTGGGCTCCTCTGCTGCGGCCTCCTCGCTGGGGCCGTTCTGGAGGGATGCTGCTGGAGGGTCTTCTGAGGGTTCTACCGGGTCAGGGAAGGGGGGATGGTAGGGGGGAAGATGATGAGTGGTATAGAAGCTACATGATTCTTACATCTACAAATGAAACCCGACTATCAGATGGGGTTAGTATAGATTTCTATTTTGAGATGACTATGTAGGGTAGCATTTTACAATCTATCCCGTCAATCTAATGAATACAAGCTCAATAGCAGCTTTCTATGACAGATTATAATTTTGTCTAATTTTCACATTTGGAAAATATGGTACATGTATGCTTGCTTTAGGTTTGAACTAGAAATATAATAAAGAGCGCCATTTTAAGAAATTGCCCTGTAGGTATCTTCTGAGTAAAGAGAATACAATGCAGTTTGAAAAGATAATTAAAGCTTTTACAACTGACATTTAATGAGAAGAAGTATGATGAGTAAATGCTGCTGACCATGAGTCTAAATGGATGTATAATCTAGAAATGAATTTTCCCTTTTGAAATTTTTTATAGATACATGTATATAATGCACTAAAATGTGACAATTTTATGACTTAAGAATGTAAATACAATGAAGACAAGTTCTCCTATCATTTCAGACGAAAGGAGATCAAGCTGTTAAACAAACACTGCTTTACAATGAAAATATGAATTCACGTTGTCAATAGCTAGATATGATAATCAGTTGAAGGGGTTCCTTGCTGAATGAAAACATATAAATGGTCACTGTACAATAAATCCCAAAGCATGAAACGCATCATGATTTGCATGATATCTCAAATTTTCTAGAGCTCTATATACGATTCCTGAATTTCTATTGCATATGAAGATGACAATAAGTGATGATGGTTAAATGAAAATATCCAACTCCTAAAGTTCAAATAAATAATTGCCCGAATCAGGTTACAAGACAGGTGCACACCAACAGAATTACAATTGAATGATTCTCTAATAACATGGCAATAATGTGCCACTCTCCAACACATCTGGTGTAAGGGTGAGTTCAAGGTATTTTGTACCATTAGTTATCAACTACATCAAATTTAGTACACCTGGGCCCTGTTTCATAAAGCTTGTTATCACTAACAAGATAGAATGATTGTTATAAGCTTCTGAAATCCTTACATTTGATTGGCTATGAGCAGATTTGTCATAGATCTGTGGCAGTTGTTATTGTTAACAAATTTTATGAAACGGGCCCCTGATGATCGTATTGCATGGATAACCCTATTACAGCTTGGATATGGGCCCCGTTTCATAAAACTTGTCATCAGTAACAACTGCCGCATTTCTATGACAAATTCGCTCTCAGCCAATCAGATGCAAGGATTTCAGTAGCTTATAACAATTATTGTAACTTATTGATAAAGTGTAATGAGACAGGGCCATGAACAAATATCAAGATAAATTATACTTTCAGGAGTGAAATATGTTCAGAATACTATTATACGAGACACAAGATGACCAAGTAACGTGGACTTTCCCTAAAAAACATTGAAAGTGATTGGAGAATGTTTTTAAGTGAAGCACTCTACTGCAACCTGTGTTCAATGGCAACTTTCCTGCAGCCACTCCGAAACAGCCATTTTCAGTCTACTCATACTCACGCTTGGCATCCTCCTCTCCAGGTTGTTGTTCCTCTGCATCAGGTTTGGCCTCCTGAGCAACCTCAGCTCCAGCAGCAGCAGTAGCGTCACCACCGGCTCCTTCCTCCACCTTCTCCCCATCCTCTGTGGCCTCTGCAGCCTGCTCCGGCTCCGGCTCCACCTCAGGTTCTGGAGGTACAGGGCGCATGCCCTCGGCCAGCTCCAGCATGCACAGAGGTTCCGTCACTGTGCTTGCAGACATGGTGAACCTAGTAGAAGATGAAGACAGATGATGTAAAGGTGTGCTTGGTTTATTATTAATGATTATTATTTGTATGAAGAATATTGATCCGACTAAGAATAAAATTAATACATCATATGCTTTGAGCAAAAGTACACACATGACTACTTCAGTAATTCATCGTTTGTGAAAAATACCCGACAATGAAAATGTGATTTATTTGACATCTCATTGTTTGCTCTGTCGAAATATGCAAAGACTTAGACAATGGATGTATGCAGACATTGTGCTTTGGGAAAACACTTCTTCTTTTTTTTCTCTCTCTCTCTCAGATTAATGCAAAAGTAACTGCAAACACTTTATAATGATATGATGGTGAAAATTGAGGATAATCACTACATTTCATATAGCTTAATAAAATAATACTGAATGGCCTTAGTTTTGAGTGACCGAAGCAAAAATCACAATTGCTTTGAAACTATTTCACAAGTCATAAATTGGTTTGCGGTATTTGCTGATTTGATGAGAGGGGAGTATTGTTCAATTCTTTGAATAGCTACAATAAATGTGCGATAAAAAGCTTTGCTACCGGTCTTTGAAGCGGTTAGCATTTAAATATTCTAGCTATCCACAACAAAACTGATGGAAATTGAGTAACTACACAGATATTCCATCGATCAGATCACACTTACCTCTCAAATTCTGAAGGGGAGAGGAGGTACATTCCTTCGCCTCTGGGTGTGAAGAGGAGTGATGCGATGCCAGTGACGTTCTCCTTCCTGAGAGCCTGGTAGGCGTCTTGTCTCTTGAGATGTGGGATGCTGTAGATACCGAGCTCTCCTTGGTTGGTCAGACAACTGATGTGGTTCTCTGAGTAGGACTCGCCTGGAGAAGTGATGAAGAGTTCAAATGCATGGATCATGATGCAACAAATTGATAAACTCGCCTGCTGATTGATACATGGTCAGTGATTCTTGCAAAATTCCGGTTTAAAGATATGGTTAGACAATCTCAACACAGCTACCTGATCACAGATCCAAAAATAAATGGTGTTCATCAAAATAAACCTTCAAAGAACATTTTATTAACAGTATGCACAAAGGTTTATGAATTTTCTTGCTTGAATCAATGAAAAAGGCCGATATTCTTAAAAGTGTACTAGCTTTAATACAGGCCAGGTTTTAACCGTACCTAAGTGCTCAGAGATAGTCCACTGATTTATAAAGTTCTAAATGTCAACTTCTTCATCCTGTAAAGAATCATTGAAAACCTGTAACTTTATGAAGATATGAAAACTTGCCACTAAGAAATTAATTTCTCATTTTTAGTTCATGACCAAATAAATCTTGTTTATGGATCGGGGCGGTCATCCGGGTACTTTCGTTCAATGCCATTGACAACCGATGAAAACACAGAGATTCTTGCATGATCAGCAGACCATCAAACATGGCTCGCTCAACCGAATCGTCGACCAGCACAATGCCGAGGCTCATGGGCCTGATAAGAGTCAAAAGCTGTTACCAAGTTGTGTGATCAGCATTCGAGCAGGATTCGAGCAAGCACAAATATTGTTTTCATCGTTCTAAGGGTTGCTAACCGGAAGTTACATAAGCCCTCCCCAACCTATTAATAGCTATCACATAACCACAATGATTTACATGAAAATTACGTTTTTACACTTGGCTTTCCATATATCAGTGGACTAAGTAAAGCCAGGTCTAACATCTATAGGCCATTTTTGAGAATATGGACCAAAGACTTAAATGGATGAATGACAGCGACTTACTGTTCCTGCTGCGGTAGTTGATGAAGGCCACCTTGCGTACTTTGGATCCATCCATAGCAGTCAGCTTGGTCTTGTATCTGGGCTTCAAACTGGGTAAAGCAAAGACCTACAGGTAGGAACAACAGAGGAAAGAATGGATAACATTAACAAGTCATCCGGAGGACTGGTCAGAGTTGAAAGTCTGTTTTCATACAAATGCTATGATTTGAGGCAACAACATGAAAAGGACAATTTTTAATTATGTCAAGTTTCTTCCTCCCATCAACAGAGGCAGCTACAGAGCTCAACCAACCCCTTTCCAGTGATTAATTTGTGTAACTTCTACATCATATCGTACAAAAATATATTCTAACTAAAAGAAATCAATTGAAAGGATAACAGTTGCTCTCTACTGAAAAGGAAATTAAGCTTCTTGGTGCATTGCATAATTGAAAAAGGTGACATCCCAGTAAAAGATAAAGATCAAATATTGCCAGCAATTAAAGATCATGAATTGTATTGTGCTAAAGAGAGAAGAGTAGACAGAGAGAGAGAGAGAAAGAGAGTGAGAGAGAGAGAGATGAACAAACTCCACTCTATTACAAACCTTGAACTGTTCCTCCGAGCATACAATAAGGTTGTGTCCGCTCATGTTGGGGGGCTTGGCACACTCATGCTGGACCTCGATGGGGTCTGGTAGGGGGTTGTTGTCACTGTCTACTACTACCATAGAGTTGATTGGGGCACCGTGTTTCAGTTTGATCTCCTTGCCTGTAGAAAAACAAAGGATGGCAACATGAAAAACACTCCTCAGAACAAGCATCACAGAGTATCAAAGGAGATACATTACAGTCAAACCTCTCTACTAGGGTAATTTAGGCAATGTCTGTACAAGTTCTGCATAATATATCTTCTCTTGGAGAAAACAAGCGGCCACTAAAGGGCCATTCTCAGTCACGTGTGTGACCAAAATACTGAAAAATAGTTGATTTTAAACCTAATTAGTCAGTATTTATCTTGAAGCAGAAGTCTCTGATTTTGGATTTTTGAATAACAGTCTTACTCCCAACTGACAGAGGGTAATTATTTTAAACGGGAGTACATCATTTTCTTTCAGAGGTCCAAATTAGGTCGGTCACGTGTGTAACCTCGCTCGAAAAGGGGAACGACTTGTTTGTATTCAAAGCTACTTTTCTGAAATTTACCTAAGAGTGCAAGTTGCCACTTTTCTTTGCTGTATGATGGCATTGCTTTGAACAGTTTGAAAACAATTTTCCATAAATGAGTTATTCTTTTTTCTCTCAGAAGTGAAAATTGGGTAGGTCACATATGTGACCACTCAAAAAAGGGCATTTTTAAATGTCTTTGTAAAAAAAAAATTTCTTGTCAAAGAAATGATATATCTTTTTCTTGTAGTAACTGACGATATAAAAAAATCAATAACATGTACTGTACACGCTCTTATTTTTACACGATTAAATTTTTGCGCTGAGCGACCCCAAAACATATTCGCGCCGCACAATTACACACTCATATGTACACTCAATCCATTTATAAATTTGCACACACGCAGTCCATTCAAATGCATACAGCATGCGCAACTACACACATGCGCTCAAAAATGAATTGGACACACACACACATCTTAATGTGCTGAAGCGCGCAATTCAACCCGCATAGGAAATCAGGCTAATATCTTTGCGAGTTCTAGAATTCGTGCCCGCCGAAAATTAATGTACCGCAAATATTTCTGCACTTACAGTAATCTGGCAAAATTAGATGGTCATGTGAGTGACCATTTGCTTCACTTTACAAAGTTAGTAACAGACCGAAAATTAGGCGGCAGCAAAATGCAATATTCAGGGGGATCAAAAGCTTGTTCAAATGTGGTATTGATAAACTTAAAATGGTGGACCTTCTAGGGTATGAATGAGAGGAAGATACTTACTAATTTCTGCCACCACGTTGCCCTGTAGTCTATTCTCTCCTGTCGGTACACTCAGTGAGTAGATGTAAATGATACCAGCGTTCGTACCAACCCACAGTGATGGTGTAGCTGTGTGAGCTGAATGGGAGAAAGGGGGAAGTGGTTTGAGGAGTATTCTTTTGAAATGATAAGATCCAGGATTTAAAACCAAATTGGAGTACTAAGAGTCTTCTGTATGGAGCTTAAAGGGAAAGTCCACTCTGATAAAAAGTTGATTTGAATAAAAGAAAAAAAAAACTGAAACAGATTAGTGAAAGTCTGGGCAAAATTTTTGAAGTTGTAATCAATCACACACAAATTGGCAACTCTGTGACATATCTGTGACAGCTCCTCTCCCATTTGCCCTGTACCCCAAAAATCATTAATTTCAATTTTCTCTAAAGAAAATATTCAATCATACATGCACGTTAGATATAACCATTGCTCATATGTTTTTACACAAAACCTGTGTGAAACAAATCTATTCCTTCATCAAAAACTAAGAAAATGAAAATTTACTAGATTTTCTGCACCGAGCAAATGGATGAGGAGCTCGCAATATACGTCACGGCGTTGCCAATTTGTGTTTGATTGATTACAACTTCAAAAATTCATAACTCTTTAATTTCTTATCGGTTTTTGCTTGAATTTTCACTAATCTGTTTCTCTCATTTTTCTCATTTTATTCAAATCAACTTAATATCAGGGTGGACTTTTCCTTTAAAGCCTATTTTCAGTACCTGCCATGAAGCTTCATTTCGATCCATTCAAATTATTGTGAATTGTTATCACGTATAAATATTTGGTGATAATCAAGCTGGATTCTGTTAGAATTCATGAATTAATGAATATTTATGGAAATCACTTTCTATAATCTGAATCAAAAGATCATGTAACATGCAGCAACATGTGGCATCTTGTCAATAAAGTGCTACTTACCATCTGTAACGAACGTGTTAGCGAAGTAGACATAGCGCACCATACTGACTTTAGGGTCTTCTGACCGAGCTTCGATCTTCCTCTCGATGGGTACGAGATCAGCGTCATCAAATCCTCTCCCTCTGCTCTCCTTTGGGTTTCGGCGAAAGACAGAGTGAGAATGAAATCAGAATTATTATAATGTCATGGTCCGAGTGAATTTTGTAAGAATCGTCTAGTGTTTAATTTAAAGATCAGCTCATACACTGTAAGAATGTCCCATTTCTAAAGTCTTCCAGCCTACTTGTTATACCAGATTAGCATGACACATATTTACAAAGTATGCAAATGATAGTATTGCACTTTTTCCGAATTGAAATTTCACAGAACTGGGCAAATTGAAGAGGCTTCTATGACAGGTCTCATTGTTTTGAACGAAAAAAAATACAATATTAATCATTGAATATCTGTCTGTGATCAAAATATGTCATATACAAAGTATCTACACACTAATGGGGTGTTGCAAGAAAGTTGCGATTGATTGCAAGTTGCAACTGATTGGTACTGACCAATCAAAATCATTGTTACAAGCGCATCTTCTTGAATGGGCAGACCCTGAACCACTCAGAATGGCTGTTCTAATTTGCTTTACAATTTGCAATTGATTGCAACTTTCTTGCAACTTTCTTGCAACACCCCATAAGACCTATGCCAAGAAACTTGGTGGCAAGAAAGTACAGACCCTCCGGATATTATGAATTCTGGTGACGGGAGGGGGATGTTTAGATATCAGCTCATTCTTACATTTCCTAGTTGCACTAACCTTCTCCGGTGTTGTAGGTGTATTGTCGCTACCTTCAATGACTTTCCCACCGGTATCATTTGAGCGCCTCTCTCTCTGTTTACGTGGTTTGGTAGTACCCCTCTTCTGCCTGACACGGCGCAGCGACGCCCTCAACGACTTGGTCAGCGACTTCCGCCGCGACATGTGCTCGCCGGTCACCGAGAGGTCATCGGGGTTAAGGGTGCAATGGGCGATAATAAGGCGCTTGAGCGTGGTGTCGATGAGGCAGAAACCGTGGCTGGTACCGAAGGCTATGATACCCCAGGTTGACTGGAAGGCCAGGGCTGTTATGGCTGCAGGGGGGTGGGCCTGGGCGACGAGGTCTACTTGGAAACCGCGACTGACCTTGAAGGGCTCCTCCCGGACGGGTAGGGCTTCATGACCCTTCCACACAAACTTGTCGTCAACGACTATCCTGACTTGGACGCTCTGTGGAAGAAATATGAATTGCTTTATGATTAAACCTAATCAACTTACAAGACAATGAATCACATTTAAAAGAATAAGACAATATATGTAGCTCTCATGTTACAAATATACCAATTTCATATTTCATAATAATCTCAGAGAAAAAGACAGGGACATACATGTATCACATGAATCACAAAATGGTTCTTTTTCAGATTATTCGACATGGTGAAATTTCTCTCCTTACATGGCTTTACCAGACATCCTGCTTAACTCTTCCACTGCCGTAAGCGGTTTCAAATGCCCCGAATGTTTATATCATATATAACATGATGAAGTATAGAGATGATAAAATAAAGAGACCTTGTCGTTCTTTTCAAAATTCAAAATGGGTTGAGGAATTGAGGTAAGATACATGTATACTGAAACAATATCTGTATCAAGATGGACAATAATAAAAGGCTTTATAAATGGAAATAGATGGAAACTTTTCTCACAAATTAATATTTGTGATAGATGATTGTACATGTGTACATGTACATTTGATATGTGTAGCATCATAAATCTTCATAATCAAATGATGCAGTAAACTGCCTGGAAAAATACAACAATGCGGGAAAATAAAATGACATACGCGTAGTACGCCTCACATATCTGCATCTTATACCACAGAGATTATTGAGTAAGTTAAGTGGTCATTTGGTGTGCACAGCTAGATGTTTCTTTTCAACCTTAAAAAATTGCAACTGCCATTCATTTGAACGTGTAATTTTGGCTTGCCTTTTTGTTCTTTTTATGTTAGTTTGGAAGATTATCATAGTAGATATGTCCCCTCGAAAGGATTGCTCTTCAAATGCTCTCATATTCAAAATATGACAAAAAACATCTGAAATGTTCGGGTTGAACATTTGTGTGTAGTCCCATATACACATTTCTGTGTGCAGTACATGTGATTCTCAGCAAGATCGAGTCAATTTCCTATCATTTTGGTGATCCCTAAACCTTAGAGCATAACTCAATTCTTATGTGCTATACAATCAACCTTTCCCAATCGCTTTGAGACAGTTTCTTTCACAATTCAATCTCATGACCAGGGCCCGTTGCATAAAACCTATTATTAACGGTAACTTTGCCAACCTTGATTTTGATTGGCTGTTGAGTGATGATACCATGGTAGTTACCATTGATAGCAGAGTTACCATTAATAGTAAATTTTATGCAACAGGGACCCGAACTCAACTTTTATCTTTAACCGCAGCAAGCCTGAATGAATCTTTACAATGATGAGGAACAGGGTAGCGTTTCATCAAGCGTTTTGTCAGTGACTTTCACCGACAACTGAAATCCTTGCACCTGATGAAACGCTCCCCAGGAGAGTCTTCTCACCTCCACACTCTTCTTGTCTTCCTCATCCTCGCCCATCTTCATGACGACAACCTGGCCGGCGGTTCCTCCTGCGACCAATGTGCCGCTCTGAGGGCACAGCACAACCTTCTGGATCCCAAGACGGGGGTCGTCGCTGAATGGGTCAAAGTTACCCACCTGTCAATGGAAGGGTCAAAGGTCAAAGTGGTAAATATTGTTTTAAGGTGGTAAAGTTATTGTTTGACCTTCTGAACAAGGATTCAAATTAAGATTATTCTATCAGAAGTGAGTATTGTACTGCCAACAGCTTCAGAACAAGGAACCAAATTCAGGTTATTCTATTACACATGACTATTGTACAGTCAACACCTTACGAACAAGAATCTAAATCAAAATCATATTGTGAATGACAACACTATAGGATAAAATCAGGTCAAGCATTACAATTGGTTTCAAAATTTAAAATTAAAGTCTAGATCCCCAAACTTTCACATTTTTAACATGGGGCTTATGCTTAAAGATGCTAAAAACCTCATTCCGATTCCCCTATGAAAAAAAGTTAGTGTAAAGCCCTGCTTTAACAATCAGCAGGCTGAAACAAGATGAATGCGACTGCGTCTCCTATATGCCTCCGCCTAAATTCAGTTGATGGCTCAAACTGTTCTAGAAATATTTGATAACGAGGCTAAAAACCAGTAATTTCATGTAATTTCATGTAAATTGACCTCTGTGACCTCTGACCTTTGACCTACTTACCCCAAAATCTAATCAGTTCATCTTTCTATGGGGATGCATACTGGTACCAAGTTTGAAGTTCTCACCTCAGATAGTTCTTGAGATATCGCGGTAACGGTGCTAAAAACCAGTAATTCCATGTAATTTCATGTAAATTGACCTCTGTGACCTCTGAACTTTGACCTACCTACCCCAAAATCTAATCAGTTCCTCTTTCTATGGGGATACATACGGGTACCAAGTTTGAAGTTCTTACCTCAAATAGTTCTTCAGAAATCGCGGTAACGGTGCTAAAAACCAAGAATTTCATGTAATTTCATGTAAATTGACCTGTGACCTCTGACCTTTGACCTACTTACCCCAAAATCTAATCAGTTCATCTTTCTATGGGGATACATACTGGTACCAAGTTTGAAGTTCTCACCTCAGATAGTTCTTGAGATATCGCGGTAACGGTGCTAAAAACCAGTAATTCCATGTAATTTCATGTAAATTGACCTCTGTGACCTCTGACCTTTGACCTCCTTACCCCAAAATCTAATCAGTTCATCTTCGTATGGGGATACATACTAGTACCAAGTTTGAGGTTCCTACCTCAAATGATTCTTCAGATATCGCGGTAACGAGAAGTGGGACGGACGGACGGACGGACGCACGCACGCACGCACGCACAACCCGAAAACATAATGCCTCCGGCACCCACCTTCGGTGGGCGGAGGCATAAAAATATCCACCTGGGTATCAAGTGGGACCAAAGTAAGCTATGAAATCTTTTTTATAAAGAGCAATAAAAAGGTTTTTGAAACGAAGGATCTTACTGAAGACCATAATACCAATACAACTAATTTTCGTCACCAACCATCACGGAAACGACTGACGCAAAGACCTACCTTGCGGAATGGTGGCCATTCTTCCTCAGCCTCGACCACTCCGGGGGAACCATTCTGCTCCGCTTCCGTAGAGAAGACCTGGGCCACGTTGACCCGGTAGAGGAACTTGAGAGCCGAAGTGGAGGCATCCCAGAAGCGGATGGATCCATCCTCATGACCAGTCAGAAGGAGATCATGATGGGCAGGAGTCTCTATGAGGTTCTTGCCTCCGGTTACTGGGAAATCCTGGACAAAGGCAAAGAGGACAGTATTCAAAGAATGGTATGTGGCTAAAGAATTTGATGAGTCTTAATACCTAGGACCTTTATTCGAAACAATTATTATAAAGCAATTCAAATATGTCACCTCATTTCACCATCACCATCACCATCACCATCACCACAATCATCACCATCACCATCACCATCACCATCACCATCACCATCACCATCACCAGCACCATCACCAGCACCATAATCATCATCATCATCACCGTCACCATCACCGTCACCAATACTGTCACCATCACCATCACCATCACCATCACCATCACCATCACCATCACCATCACCATCACCATCACCATCACCATCACCATCATCACTACCACAGTCTTACTCTCTGTGACATTGTATTCTGTTGTTGATGTTCTCCGGCCTCCTGGATCTTCTCCCAGAGTTGAGATGGTACGTTGCTGATGTAGTTAGAACTCGTGATAGCTGAGGCATGCAGGGAGGATAGGTAAGGCAGCTGGAACGTCGGCCATCTGAACAGAGGAAGAACACCGATCGATAGGTGAGATTACTGGTCTAGGTTACTAGCTACTACAGTCACACACTATCCGACTCAGAAATTATCTTACAGAGGTGAAAAGAGTCAGCTAAAAGGCTTTGTCTCCCCATGATAAAAATGAATAAAGATACTGCGAATTTGATCATAACATTTGTAACACCTCAATCCTACACATGTACATCATAATGACATGAAAACTTTGGTTTTGGTGTTGTACTTGTTCATAACGCTATCACAAAAATTTAATTTCATTCATGACCTATATGTATATCTTACATCTAATTAATTTTTTAGAGCTAGACAATAAAAGGGGTCACAATAGATAGGTGGCCTTTGTAGAGAGGTGGCCATTAGGACAGGTTTGACTGAACACTCGAGTGTGGATTGACTTACCCCTTGGTCTGTAGATCAATGAAGACGATCTCTTCCTCAACGAGAACGACCAGAGTATGTGGCTCGTCAAATTCTGTTTGCCGTGGGAAAACAATGGGGACACGTTAGAGATCATTATTTACACAATTCTCTCTAGAGCTGCTCTGTGAAATGTAGTTAGAATGTGACTCATGAAGTGACATTTGGTAGAATATCGACGGTGAAGCAAAGATATTAATTGGTCTTCACGTCAGAGTCAATAAATATCAAAAGTACATGACAGAATTAACAATCTTAAAAATCACGCCCCCCCCAAAAAAAAAAAAGAAAGAAAAAAAAGAGAGAGATTCAGAAACAAAAGAAAACTAGAAAGGCCGTCAAAGGCGGCAGACCCACGCCTTAACCCAATAGGTTTTGTTTTGTTGCGATTATTTTTGTAAGCAGTAGCCATTCAAAGGGGATAACAAGAGGCACATCTCCCCCCCCCCCCCCCCCAACAAATTTTGCCATATCCAGGTCATAGCTTTGTGTGTCCCCACCCTTGAAAAAAATTCTTCTGAAAAAGATATTTTATTATTGAAACATCCCTCCCCTAAAAGTAATTGATTAGACATGTCAGAGAGCGTGGCGTGGTGAGAAAAAAAATGTTAGCAATTTGTATTCAGTGTTCAGTCATGTAAGTGTTAGTAAATGTATTCATGTTCTATCTTTAAATTACATTGCAATTGGGGTTGTTGTTTTTTTTTCATCGGGCTTGGATAAAATAAATATGACGACAAAATAAGTTGGATCTCGACTTCAAAATGCATGCGAGGCACAGAGCTTACTCACTCAGCTCAGTCACCACCCATCAACAAAGTCAAAGTGGATACTGGCGTGCATGTATTCGGCGAACCTCGATCAGCCACCAAATTTTGCAAATCCACACAAATTAAAAAGAAATACAGTGTTTGTATATATTTTACAACTACGAAATCCACTCAAACAGACATAAATGAGTTATAAACTAACTCAAATCTCAAATGACAGGACCGTTATAACCCAAAGAAAAAAGTTCAATCCTACTACAATCAGTAAGGCACAGGCACTGTACTCCCTGGGGTTATGTACTCCCTAGCCCGACCAGATCGCCGTCACTTCGCGACAGCGCTGTGTATAGTTATGTACGTACAGCTAGCTACACAGCCCACTCACTCAGATCAACACACGCGAACGCTCGCGAGTGCGATAGACTCACTCACGTCGAACAAACTCACCAGATTTTCACCGAAAACAATTAAAATCACGTACTACACGTCCACCAGGATAAAATAAATCACAAAAACTTCCACAACAAAGTGGAAAGAACCGGGGAAAATAAACAGAAATGCACAGAAGATAAGAAATAGAGGAGAAGCCGTAGGGGTAGGGTAGCCTGAATCTAAATGAATTTGTAGTTAAAAAAGGTATCGCGCGCAATCCCTTGTTGCTGGGATACGTTGGCTTTGAATATTCATTGCAGGCTCGTACGGATTTGAAGTGAAATGGCAAATAATGGGTCTAAAAGTCTTCTAAAATTCATAAACCTGAAATAGACTTTTGGTGAGACGAAGTAATGAGTGTTTTGATTGGCCAAAATATTTCTGCATCTGCAGGCGAAGTTTGGGGTCATCAATCTTTCTAGTTTCTTTCCTGTCACTATCTGAACTGAAGTTCCTATACTTTACTACAGGGTCAAAACTTCAAGGTCACACAGAATGTGCAGGGGTCAACCAATCATCACCAAAATCTAATCGATTCTTTCCTGTCACTTTCTGAACATTCCCTGAAAATTTGGTGCAAATCCGTTCACCCGTTCTCTTGTTATCTTGTACACAAACAAACAAACAAACAAACAAACAAACTTGTAAAATCAGCACTGATTTTCTTATTTACTATATAAATCTATATACCTACCTATTATGCCTGTAGTCTTGACTACGGGACCCCTTCGAGAATTTAACACACATGCGTCACAATATTGTGCGCACCCCCCGTAATCCTATTGTCCTCGCCACTCACGCGCGCCAACACGCTACGGCCATCTTCCTCTTTTGCGAGCAATCCCAAGTAGAAACATGTTGCTTGCAAGGAGCGGGGAAGGAGGGAGGGTCATAGGTAGGTATATAGATTTATATAGTAAATAAGAAAATCAGTGCTGATTTTACAAATTTACTGCAATAAATCATATATACCTACCTATTATGCCAGACCAACGCCAACTCAAAGACCGGGAGGCATGTTTCGAGCGGAAGGAAATAGGATTACACCAAAGACTACAAAGAAGACACAGCGGCCTTCAAGGTGGCTGACGCAAACAAAGCTTCACCTGCGGGAATATCCCCAAGGTAGCAAGAAATGAAGGAATTAGGCGAACGCAAATAAGCAGCCTTCAAAATATCAACAAGCGCCACACCTTGAAACAGAGCCCAAGAAGTGCTGACACTACAAGTATCATGAGCACGAAGCTTACTGTCGGATAAAAAGAGCCTCTGTGCCAGCGGCCCTAATAGCTTCAACGATCCATCTAGAAATGGAATCAAGAGAGGCAGGAGAAAAAGGCTCTCTAGTGATCAGGAACAACTGATCATCCTTACGATAAGACTTAGTCTTATCAATATACCATTTGAGAGCCCTAACAGGACACCAAACTTTGTCCTCACGCACCGAAGAAAAGCCAGAAAGCGGACAAAGAAAAATCTCAACAGGACCGGAGGTAGCTGTCTGATTCTTGGCAACGAAAGAAGCCCTAGGAATCAACCTAACACCTTTTCTCTCCCAGCGAACATGACCAGGAGTAAGACAGAGAGCATGAAAAGTACTGCGCCTCTGCCCAGAGGCAATAGCTACCAAAAAGAGCGTCTTAACCGTAAGATGATGAAGCGAAGCTTCACCTAACGGTTCAAAAGGAGGTTTCGCCAAGACCTCCAGGACCTTAGGCAGACTCCAAGACGGCACTAACTTAGAAAACGAAGGTCGTTTCAGAAAGAACGAACGAATCAAACCACTTAGAAGCGGGGAATTGGAAATCCCCGAACCATCCGAAAAACCCGAATGAATGGCCCCGATCACCAAACGGAAGCCTCGGATAGTAGAAAAAGACCTCCCTTTGTCAAATAACGAGATTAAGAAATCCGCAAATGAACCAATAGGAGCCTTAGAAGGGGTTTGATTTCTCTCTTTGCACCAAAGGAAAAAGACCGAGAGACGGGAATTGTAAATTTCCCTAGTAGAAAACCTACGACTGGACATTAAAAAGTCCGCGGCTCTATCAGAGAGACCCGACTGTCTTGCAGATTCCCTGACAGGGGCCAAGCAGTCAAATGAAGAGACTCCGGATTGTGGTGAAGAATCCCCGATAGGGGCTGTAACACCAGATCCGCTCTTAACAGGAGAACTAACGGTTGAGCCCTTAGAAGGCTCACAAGTTCCGGAAACCAATTCCTCCTGGGCCAAAAGGGAGCTATTACAAGCACCCTCGCCCGATCTACCCTGATTTTCCGCAAGACACGCGGAATCAGTTGAAAGGGAGGAAAGGCGAATCCCTGAAGGTTCTCCCAGCTGAGGGAGAAAGCATCGAGAGCCCATGCTCCCTGAACGCGAACACGGGAGCAATACTTCGGCAGCTGGTGATTTAACACCGACGCAACTAGATCCACTTCCAGTGGACCTAGGCAACTGCGAATGCGGCAAAATACTTCCGGATGGAGCATCCATTCCGAAGGAAGATACCTGCCCCGGGACAGAAAATCCGCAAGAGGTTTTCCCGACCGAGGATGAAAGAGGCCACGGGTGTGATTGCCATGCGACGACACCACCTCCACAGCTGAGCTGCTAGGGCATTCAGGGCAACCGAACGAGTGCCTCCCTGCCGATTGATATATGCCGCCACAGTAACATTGTCCGCGAGAATCAGAACCGAACGACTGAGAAGTCTACTTCTGAAATGGAGCAAGGTCAACAGAACTGCCATAAACTCCAGGACATTGATATGAGGAAGAGTCCCAAGATGAGACCAATCCCCCGCAACCGTGCTGCCGTTGCAGTGTCCTCCCCACCCCAACCGAGAGGCGTCCGTCGAAACCGATATCGACGGAAGAGGGGCAGAGAAGGACCTGCCTCGCGCGAGAAACACCTCGCTCGTCCAACAAGCGAGAAGAGACTTGATCTTAACTGGTACTGGAATCCAGACCAAAAGAGAGTCTTTTCCCGGCTTGAAGAACCTGAGGAGATGTCTCTGAAAAGGGTCTCATGAGGAGCCGGCAGTCCTCTAAAACATCGACTAGACTGGCAAGATAACCTAGAAACTGAAGCCACTGTCTGGCCGAGACTCTTCTGGCCAGCAAGAGCTTGCGAGCCGCAGAGACAATGGTGAGAATCCTGTCTCGACTGGGCCGAGCTAACTGATTCCTTATGTCTAACACCGCCCCCAGAAAAACTGGGCTGCGAGTGGAGACTAACTCTGACTTTTCCCAATTTATTAGGAAACCTAAGTCTTGAGTAAGAGAGACTAGCAACGAGTCTCGTCCAACAAACGATCGCGCGACTCCGCAAGGAGAAGCCAATCGTCCAGGTAACAGAACAACCGCAGGCCACGACGCCTCAGAAAGGCCGCTAGCACCGCTACAACTTGAGTAAAAACCCGAGGGGCCGGCGCAGCCCGAAGGGAAGAGCCCGAAACCGGTAAGTCTCCGAGAGAAAGGAGAACCCCAGAAGATCGCGAGATGCGCGATGAATGGGAATGTGAAAGTACGCGTCCTTGAGAACTATCGAGACCGCGTAGTCTTCCCTTTTGATCAACGGAAGAATGGAGGCAAGAGTCTCCATACAAAAATGAACCGGAGGAATAAATTTGTTTATCCTCTTTAGGTTCAGTATCAAACGAAGTTTTCCCGAGCGCCTGGGAATAACAAAAGTCGGAGAAAGGGAAAAAGGACAGCCTGTGAGGTGTCCGAGTTCCTATAGCACCTCCGGGGAGCGGGGCGGACAGATCTATGAAGAAACCGTCTCGTCCGCCCGCTGCCTGAACCCAAGCAAAGACGAACCCTACGCACGGGTTGACTAAAGAGTCAGGGAAAGTTTAGAACAAAGCAATCGCTTCTACCCCACAAAGGGAGAGCAACTAAGGCTCTGCCTGCCCCAGCGATTCGGAGACCGAAGCTAGAGAGGCCGCTTCCAAAACTGGATCCGCCTGAAAAGATCGTGACAAAAAATCACGAACAAAAGCCGAAACGGTCGGATTCACGCATGAACCGCCATAAGCCTCCTCACTCGACGGAGCCCCAAGGCTGCGAGACTAGGAGGCTCATATGATCTCATCACGGACAAAGAAGAATAAACCATAAAAGGCTAATTAGTCTCGATGTCCGACCCAAAAAAGGGACAATAGCAGGGGATGTGAATCCTGGTACAAGGAACCAACCCTGAGTCTGGCAAAGCCCATCTCACACTGATTAAAAACGGGGAGCGCCGCCGAGCGTCCGCGGAGGACGCTCGACGGACCTCGCTGCAAGCCCTCCAGCGGGATACCCCGAGGGGGGTGTCGTTAGACCGCCTTCGCTGGACCCGGGGGCTCGCCGAGACGCTACACGCCTGGCAGGCCCACCCAAGTGGCTCTCCCCAAGATCACATGGTTTGTGAGTGCACGGGGTTTTGTCGGACCCTCTTGTCTCCCCCCAGCGAAGGGGGGGAGAAGAAGGGCCTGGCACATCTCAGCTTGAGAGACCGAAGGGTTAGCTAAACCCGATGGGCAAGAGGCAGACAAAGCCTTGCCTCTTTTAGCCCCTTCCCTAGGCTTCTGATTGGCCCAAAAAGAGCCTAAGTCGAAACCCGCTTTTCAGAGCGTTTATCCGGTTTCGTTCGGATCCCCGAAGCCCTTCAGGAACACGAACCGAACCCTCCACTGAGGAACGCTCACCTCCCTTTATGGGAGAAGTGCGCTGAGGGTATTGAACCCAAAGACGCACACCAATTACCCATATCGGCCGAGCAAGGAGATGCAACAGCCATGGGCCGGACGCCAAGGCGCCCAGACTCAGCAGAAATCCCGCTGCTTAAACCAACGCGAAGTCGAACCCTACGCGCGGGTTGACTGAACTTCAGGGCGATATTTGGACAACAAAACAATCGCTTCCACTCCACAGAGAATGAGCGATTGAGACTCCGCCTGCCCAAGCGATTCGGGAACCGAAGCTTGAGAGGACGTATCCAAATCTGGTTCCACCCGAGTGGAATGAGACAAAGGAACATTAACAAAGGCCTCAGCAGGCGGGTCCCCGCATGGCTCACCAACAGTCTCCTCGCCCGGCGGAGCCCCAAGGGCCGCGGGAGTAGGAGGCACATGCGAATCAGTCTCAGACAAAGAGGAATCAATCACAAAAGGTTGATTAGTCTCAAAGTCAAACCCCTGAATAGGGACAGAAGTCAGGGTTGAAGTAGCCGGTACAAAGGACCAACCCTGATTCTGAGCAAAAGCCCGCATCATGCTGAACATGTCAGCTTGAGAGGAGCTAGCTGGGTTAGCCATGCCAGACGGGCAAGAGGTCAGCAAAGCCTTGCCACTTTTTGCCTTCTTCTTGGCCTTTTTCTTGGCTGGCTCGACAAGAGTCGAAGCCGAAACCCTTTTGATAGAACGCTTAATCGGATTCATTCGGATCTCCGAAGCCACTTCGGAAACACGAACCGATCCCTCCGCGGAGGGACGTTCACTTCCCATAAAGGGATTGGAGCGCTCATGGCGTGAGCCTTGAGAATCATCCAAAACACCCATATTAGCTAGGCAAGAAGATGCCGTAGCCATGGGTTGAGAGCTAAAAGCTCCCAGTGCGTGGACAGACCGAGATAACTCAGTATGTGCCCGATGACTACTAAAGGCGTGCGAACCCACTATTGGACCGCTCGAAAGCGGCAATAGGGGAGCACTAGTAGTCACGCACTCAGGTGAAAACACCTGTTGCTCCGAAGAGCGTCCATAATTGTTAGCTCGAGCATTCCCATCAGCTGGCACCTGAGACAGCCCAGAAAGTACTCGTTCCCCCATATGGCGTTTGCCGGGGGCTAGGGTTTGAGGAACCCAGACCAACATGGACTAAGCCCGTGGGTTGCCCTGCAGTAGTGGGGCGCGTCTCCCCTAACGGATCAGAGCGAGTGAACGCTACCGTACGGGAAACAACAGCCCCCCCCTCTGGTCTCAGCGACCGGGGGATTGGATTCTCTCCAGATATCCAAACCACTAGAATCTGACGCCACCCACCCCGAAACCACAGGCTTCGGAGTTGACAATCCCGATTCAGTTAACGCCACCCGTCCCGAAGCCGCAAGCTCCGAAACTGGCAAACTCTGCAAGGAAACACCACTAGGCAACTTACCTTTGGCCCTCCTCCCTCCCCCGCGTACCGCTGTACTCGGGGGAGTTCTGGAAGGCCGAGTCGTCTTGCTAGACAACTCTTCGGAAGAAGCAGGTCTCCTCGACCCAGCTGCTTCTTCTTCCGAATTCATACCTCTGCAATAAAACAGACAATAAAGTATACTTTTCAAATTAAGAAATACTTCAACTGAATGCAGAAACTAAACTAAAGTTTATTTGGGAGATACGCACAACAGAAATTTTTACAGCCTAAACCGTAAGAACAAACACCGAACCCGAAGGCTCGGTGACAAACGGAAACACCCGCAAACACAGAAATATCTACGTGGGGCTGACCGTAAAAGAGAAACATAAATGCCAAGAAAGGGAATCAAAAATCCCTTGCAATCGGCAAGAGTGACTAATAAAACACAAAGTACTATAATCTAAACGAATATAGGTACCTAAAAGTGCTTAAACTATGTGAAAAAGCGCACCTAAAAGATACTATACGACCTGATTTCAGGAGCGCTGTGACTATACGTCCTATCTCGTCGGGGGCGAGCAAGAAAGAGGAAGATGGCCGTAGCGTGTTGGCGCGCGTGAGTGGCGAGGACAATAGGATTACGGGGGGTGCGCACAATATTGTGACGCATGTGTGTTAAATTCTCGAAGGGGTCCCGTAGTCAAGACTACAGGCATAATAGGTAGGTATATATGATTTATTGCAGTAAATAAACAAACAAACAAACAAAAAAAAAAACAAACAAACATACGGAGCCCTTTACATAACCCTGCCGATTTCATCGGCGTGGGTAAATATATATCATACACAAATGCAATTGTCATATTCTAAAATCACTTCACTCCAAAACCCGAAACTTTGGCATGCATGAAACATGTTAATAATTTTACCAGTAAGATTAGAAATAGTATGATTGCAGGATCCTCAGGGCGAACAGTATATAATACTCATGAGGCTATCCTGGGTAAACAAGACATATTATTATTATTATTACCCACGCCGATAAAATCGGCAGGGTTATGTAAAGGGCTCCGTATGTTTGTTTCTCTGTTTGTTTCTTTCTTTGTTTGTGTACAAGATAACTAGAGAACGGGTGAACGGATTTGCACCAAATTTTCAGGGAATGTTCGGATAGTGACAGGAAAGAAGCGATTAGATTTTGGTGATGATCGGTTGACCCCTGCAAATTCTGTGTGACCTTGAAGTTTTGACCCCATAGTAAAGTATAGGAACTTCAGTTCGGATAGTGACAGGAAAGAATCGATTAGGGAAAGAATCGATTAGATTTTGGTGATGATCGGTTGACGCCTGCAAATTCTGTGTAACCTTGTAGTTTTGACCCCATAGTTAGTATAGTATTGCAACTACTCTGTAGCGCCGCTAAGGCGTGGGTCTGCCGCCTTTGACGGCCTTTCCAGTTATTATTATTATTATCATTATTATTATTATTACAGTTTCATGTGTGAAATAATTGAATCACAACTGATACAAAATTGATTTTTTTTTTTTTAATTCGCAATAGTTTCTTGCTACAAAGGTGGGTGACGTTTTCATGACGCCAAATTTTCTGTTTTTACAGCATAATTGTAAAACTATAGCCTATGTCACATCAGAAACAAACTGTGGGCACAAAAATTCATTCCACTGCTAAGAAAACAATAGCAATTAAAATAGGATTGCAGCGTTGGAATGGGAGCATTACTGGAGCACTGGCATCTCAATGGTTGTGAGAGGACAGCCCGGTGATCCCACATATGGTATGCCCGCATTTGCTCCAGGTATTATTTATTTGTACAATATACATAGGGTTATGTTTGGGGCTGCGCCTGAATGTTTTTATAAGGTTTAGGGTTAGGGTAATGTTTCATGTGGGATCAAGGGTCGAAGACCGGAATCCTATTAGTTTCGTGATTTTTTTCGGTGCCATACAACTGACTGTCTTACCATCTTCATCATTCACATTCGACAAGGTGAAGAAATCGATGACCTTAGATGTGAAGTCAAAGACAACGTGCTGCGTCTTGTCCTGTATCACCGTGACAACCTGATGGTCTCCATAGCTGGCTCTTGGCATACCACCGGAAAAGATGGTGAATGGCTCACTGAGAGAAAACGAGGAATCATTTAAAAGGACAATTAATCAATTTATCTTCTTTGAATAGGCGATGTTTTTATTTGTCTTCTAAAAGAGTAAAAGTTTTCTAAAATGAAACTGTAAGATAAATGAAAAGCAGCCAACAACTGACAATTTGCCAAGCAAAATAATGATTTTGTATTTAAATGTGTTACTAATTTAAAGATGTGATAGTCACATTCTAATGAACATTTTATGCAACTGAAACAGACCCAAATGAAGTTTTTTCTTTCTGGTTGGAAATAGTGTTATTTGTAGCATTCCTGTAAAAAAAAATGAAAATAAAGTACGAAAACATAAAAATGTCTTTTAATTCTATGACAGGCCATGACATGAAATTCACCTTTCTGTGAATTTCATTACATTTACTTACTTTTGTAATCTACTATAATACCTGTATTAATATTCTTTATATTCATCTTATTCACAATAAATTCCACTACCGGTGAGATCTCAATTAAAACATCCATCAAATACCATGCCTAAGAACTTGTTCAACACATGAACTTATGCCTCCACTTAAAATTGTGCGGTATCTCTGATTACCCGCCTGTTTATTATTCGTTCACTCAATTTATCTTAGCGATGTACTAGTATTCTCTCTCGTCGGCCTCGGTCGCCTCTGGGGTTGCACTATATTGGAGCCTGACATTGACACGCACCTGAACCCAGAGGGGTGGAGGGGCAAGAAGAGGGGCAAGAAAAGGGGCAAGAAAAGGGGCAAAGATGTACCTCTATAGCCCCTAAGCATGAATTGCATTCCCCACATTGGCATTTCACCCTCTGGTATTTGTAACTCTTTCAGGACAGGAATTATTCAAGGGCTAAATTGATCGCATTTTGTGCTTCAAATTGGCAACAATATTTTTCTTTTCATGCTAGATAGTTCTAATAAAATATAATGTCTTTGAAAAACAACATACATGGTTGAGAACCTTGTGGAAAAGTTGCAAAAATTGCCAATTCTGACAAAAAACAATGCTTTTGAACCTCTCAATGTGTTGCTAATTTAAGGATTTTACAGCTTATCATCCCTTTTTAAAATTCCTGGCATCAAATGCAATATGGCCATGCAATAAAAACTGACGTAGTGTGTACAAAAAACAAATTCTCTTTCTAGTCATGCATGTGGTATGGTTTAGAATTCTGAATCAAAATTTATTGAGCCAAACCACATAATGTGATCTTTTCCCCACAGCTCATACTGTACATGTAAATGTATGTATGAAAATTTGAGTCCAAATTACCAACAAATAAGGTTTTAGTAGAACCTAAATCCTATCTGCAATTGACTCCAGTGCCATCTCCACAGACTTTAAAACGATCAAATTACAAAGGAATCACTGTTCATTTTTGCCATTTTAAATACCAATGAAAGGTTTTTTTATAACTCACCTTTTGGTCGTCAAGTAGAGGATCTTTGGAATGGCTTTACAAGGGAAGGGTCCTGAAATACAAAAAAAAAAGTAGATGTAAAAACATATGAAAGCAATTCCTTGGAAAATGTATTACAAATTTGGCACAATTTGCAGAGAATAAATTTTCGAATAAAGAGGTTAAGGAGAGAAATCTTTTCCAACCTCACTTTCTCCTAAAACGGTTTACTCATTTTTTCCCTCAATCCATTATTACATCTCCCTTTTCACACTACTTCTCTTTCCTTCTCTCCTCCTCTACATCTCTATCTGCTTATCAATGTCCCTGTCTCCTTTCCATCCTTTTATAAGCAACTCTCTCTCTCTCTCTCTCTCTCTCTTTCCCCTTTTTTGCTATTTCTTCCATATGACTTCTCCTCCCTTGCTCTCTGCTCTGTCCATAACTTTAATTGACCTTAAAATTATACTTCCAAATAAAAATGAAGGTTGAAATACAAGTAACCACCTTGACTTTATACATGTACATAACATGCATGACTGTCACAGATCAAAAATAATTGGTATGATATGGGAAAACTATCCATCAATTTCAATTAATCAGAGAGACAGTGGGTCATAAAAGTTTCCTGCCATTAATCAGTCCTTTAGAAATGTCAGCGGTTGGGAGGGGGACAAGTTTATTGCAATGGTGGCCAGCCATAATTAATCCCTGCTTATTGCACCTACGCAGAAAAACAATTCGTCCCCGCCACGTCAGCGTTACAAGATGCAAATCAACGCAACGATTTTTATGGGGAGCGAGTGTGGTGTTAATGCAGGTTGTATGCATATCAAATTCTGAAATATGTATACATCGTGTATCATTACAATATGACAGATGCTGTGTACTGTGCTTCATTGAGGCCATTCGTCATACTAATCAGGATTCCTGCACCTTGGAGGGAAAAGAAATTTCAAATTCCCCGGGATCATCTTTCACAGTACCATACATTTATCCCCTGATCAGTTTCATATCAAATGCGGTGTACTGAAGCGACACCCTTGCAATATCCTGGAACTTGATCAGCATTCTTAAATTTCAGATTTTCATTAAACTGGTCTAGACAATTTTTGTTGCCATATTCAACATATATTTAGGCCAAAAAATTTGGTTTCACAGAAGTGAGCATCAAAAAAGCAGCTTCAGATTGTAAAGAAACGACTTACATGTACATATGGGAAAGAAGGCAGGTTTCCACCTCTCCAGTAATATAAGTGAAATTTATTTTCATTATCAGACGCATTTTGTAACAAACAGCAGTATTACAGCTCTATTACGCAACCCGTGGTTATAAATGTTTTCGTCTTTTGAACCAACTGCGTTTTCCTTCATTCTCGGTTAAGCGTTTGAACCTCGATTCTCGAGAGTGAGTTCCACTTGCTCCGAGCTGCAACTCGTTCACCAATTCTTGTTTTCACTATTGCCTTCTTTATGTTGGTATACATGTAAGGTAGATAGAAAATAAATTAACTTTCTAGCGGAACGTAGAAGAGATAGAAAGGGGAAATGACTTTGCTACCCAAGAGGAAGGGGTGTATTCAAGCATGGAGAGGGGCATGGAGAGGGGCATGGAGAGGGACAGGGAGAGAATCTAACAGTCTAACTGAAGAATTGCGAAAGGAATGGTTTTAACAATAACATTTTTCTTTCCATTCTTAGATGGATATTTTGCAGCAATAATGTACAGATATGTAAAACATCTCACAGAAATCCATACAGGACTACAGGGAGAGACAGTACAGGAGTGTGGGTCTCCAGATAAGGCACCTGTGTCAGATCTTGAAGTAACAGTATAAGGCCTTTGCAAGTATTGGTTTACAATAATGAATAGATCTATCCATTCTTTATTGGAGTTTTTTTTTAACTAAGAGGTTAATGCACCAATGGACAGTTCCTCCCAACCGCTAAAGGCACTTCAAATGAGAATAGGTCTATACAGGACTATAGGAATGGATGTTCCTCACCATATGGCACCAACGGTTCCTTGGCTGGCGAGGATGCTCCAGAGACCTTCCAGACCTGGTAGCTACCATCGTTATGAGAGCTGGTGAAGTGTGTTCCATCCCGATGCCAGCAGAGGGACTCGATCTGGTGTCCTACGAAGGATGCCTCAAGTATCAGCTCACTCTGGCGCCAGATGATCATCAGTCCGCGGTTGTATCCGATCAAGAGCTGATGATGAATAAGGATTCAGGGAAACACGTTTATCGTAAATGAATAAGGGTTTGAGGAAAATTCATGAAATGCCAACTTAGGTGGGCAAGTCCAAGCTATTGTGTCCCATACATTACCGACCACATCAAAAATTTGAGTATATCTGGGCCCTGTTTCATGAACCTTATTATCAATAACAAGTTGCAATAACTGTTATAAGCTACTGAAATCCTTACATCTGATTGGCTGTGAGCAATTTTGTCCTAGAAATGTGGCAGTTGTTACTGATAACAAGTTTTATGAAATGGGACCTCCTAGAGCTTGGATCAGACAAAAAATCAAGTACAATTATATTTTTATGTCAGCAAATTTTACAGATTCCATTACACGATTCCACAATAATTCATAACGTATGAGACATACCTTGGCCCACTTATATTCCATTCGAATAACTGAATAATTACCAACAAAGAGTAACTTGCTATAAATGTTAAAATGATCAATTTCATTTTTTGATATGATCACTCTACACAACATAGTCTAAATAAACTAAAATAAATCTTCATTGGATTGATATACTACATTAACATTAATAAACATCACATTTCAGTACTGAAGGTATATTTTGTTGGACTAAAGATCCCAAATTCTAACAAACCCAATCACAAAATCTGTCCACTATTCAGGATGATTTGAATGCCAGTGTGTACAATCTTCGAGGTATTCTTTTTTTCATTAAAAAGCTGCTGAACCTATCAAAAAAAAATGTTAACAGAAATATTTCTGTCAAGGAAACTTCTAGCTCGTTCAGACTACAGGAACGTTATACGCGATTTGTATAAAGAAATGTCGTATAAAGAATTATCGTATAAAGAGAGAGGCATACACACTTGACGAAAGTATCAATATAATGAAACAATGTTTAAAGACACTAGTTTTGGGGCAGTCAGACGACACCATTGGAACATGTTATGTCATGGAGCATACAAAATGACAACTGATTGGTCCCATCAGCACGCACACACAATAAGCCCAGGCATTCAGACTGCAAGGGGATGCTGATTCTTTATGAAGCTTTTGTTTGATATAAGACATTCAGACTATAAAAAATTAATTACCCATCGTACAGCGATACGGTTTTCGTATAGCGATACATTGAATATAGGTAGTGTGAAAGGGAGGTAAAGTAACAAAATGTCTGCTGGGGTACTTACCCTGTCCTTGTCACTGGGATGCTGGGCAATCGCCTCCACTGCACCAGGGTTAACCTTAAAGTCATCAGGAACACTGGAAGATGGAGAATCATTTAACCTGGTTAGGGGTCCATGCCAGACACCCACAGGTGGTGGTGGAGGGGTGTGGGTAGTGACGGATGGTGGTGGTAGTGGAGGAGGGTGAGGGTAAAGGTGGAGGAGTGGTGGTAGAGGTGGATGAGTGGTGATAGAGGTGGATGAGTGGTGGTAGAGGTGGATGAGTGGTGGTAGAGGTGGAGGAGTGGTGGTAGAGGTGGAGGAGTGGTGGTAGAGGTGCAGGAGTGGTGGTAGAGGGTGGCGGGATGTGAGTACAGGATGGGGAAACGGGGATAGGTAAGGTTAAGGAAATAGGAGGGGAAAGGGGATGGGTACAATGTCAGCGAGAGTATGAGGGGATGATAAGGAATAGATGAGGAATGAACAAGAATGAAGAGAATAGGCAGTCAGGAAAGTGGTAGTGGTGGTAGTGGTGGTAGTGGTGGAGGGGTGTTAGGAAAAGGGTATAGGGGATAAGTACAATGTGGAAGAGCAAGAGGGAGGGAGTTAATGACCAGGGACAGACGACGAACAAGAGAACCGATGGTGGGGAAAGCAGTGGATTAGGATGAGCAGAAGCAGCAATAGCAGCAGGAAAGGGTGGGTATTAGATGATGGGAAGGGATGATGAGAGGATGATGAGAGGATGATGAAGGGATGGTGGAGAAAGCACAAAGACAGAGAAGTAGAAAAGAATAGAAAAGGGACATGAGAGATATGAATCAAATTATTATGAAAGTATGGAGAAAGAGTATGAAAGTATGGAGAAAGAGAAAAAAAGATAAGTAAAGCCGAAGTTGTAGATATATAAAATTTTAAAAAAGAATGAGAGGGTGGAATATGAAAGGCAGATGTAAATAGATAAGAAAGAATGAGGAGCAGGATCCAGCAGGATCCAGAAGGAATGACAGAAGGGCAAGTCAACACAAGTATGGAAATATGGATAAGATAAAACAAAGCAAAGACAGAAGTCCAAGATAAAACAAAGCAAAGACAGAAGTCCAAAATAATTCAGGGGGAAAAGACGACAAGAGGAAGAAGGGGTGCATGGTGGCATGAATACGGAGAACAAAAAGAAAAAAAAAAATCAGGACAGAGAGAGATGTAAGAATGATGAATGCAGGTGAAGGGAGTGATGAAAGGGGGCGGGAGTAAAAATGGGGGGGGGGGATGAAGCAAAGCAATGAAGTAGTATTAGGTTACCCATTTCAGTTAGCACTATGATTAAAATTGAGGCAAATGCAAATGAATATATAAAGATCTGTAGACATGGAAGCTATTTACATGAACTTTGAGAGTACCAGGCAATTTCATAGAAATAACTCCTAAAGAGGGTTTGGGAAGAAAGAATTTCAGAACATAAAGAACATGGAGCATAATCATCTAACTTCAATTCAATTTGATTAAAGGTTTATCAGAAAAATATTTATCACAGCCAAATGGCTGAATTGTCTTCCAGCAAACAAATTGGTACAATCTGCCTGTTTTATAGAATAAAATATTACAATCCTCAATACATCCATGTCCACAGCCAGTTCTATTAACCAAGGACTATTATATATGTAGTATTTTATCTATGAAGCACTAAACATTTATGATAGCTGACCATAGCTCCCAAAGGGGTGCATGCAATGCTAGCTATGAATATACAATGAAAAACATACTGAAAGTTAGAATGAATGACAATATATTCCCTTCTTGTATCAAATCCATTTGATTTTAAAATACATGTACAGCTTTTACATGTACTTCTATGAAGAGTTTAAACATTTTTGTCAATTATTCATTCAAACTGAGCTAATCTTATACAAACACAATGATATAAACTGTGAATAAAACATATTTCATTTTCTTTTTCTGACATCATTTTATATCTATGAAAAGACTCCTTAAATGTCACTCTTGCTAAATTCAAAAAATTAACACCACCAAAAAAATTTCACGGCACATTCAATTTCAATTTACAGAGCACTCAAACAGCTGCAGAGGATGATGCTTTTGCCACAAAAAACTTCAATTCATTTTCCTATATGAAATCTGAAACTAGAGAAATCATAAAACTGCTCAAGTCTCGTCATAAAAATGGCAATGGAATATTTTTACAATGGTGATTGAGAGACTACATCAGATAATTTACTAAATGGGAAAGCCACCAACACCACAGTGAAAACAAAAGATATCGTATCGTTTATTAATCTTTCAGTTATGCATAATTATAAAAAAAAACAGCTCCAGCATGAAATAACTATCGTCACTTGATATTATGAAGAGCACACAGTCTGTGCATGTGAAGGGTGCAATGAAGAGGTATCGTATGACATAATGGAGTAGGTTTAATGAAGTGCTTGCTTGCATGCAGCAGAAGAGATGAGAAGTGCAATTAAAAAAGACATAGACAGAGTATAACAGGGTATTATATTGTAGAGAGTCATGCAATGGTAGGTTTTAATTAAATTGAGATTAATGAAGATCGTAACTAAGAATAGCATTGTAAAAGATAGCAATGCTTTGGTGTAGAGTATGACAGGATTGAAGGGAGTGTTGTAGAATGGGGGGAAGGATGGTAGAATTGGTCGAGTGTGGTAAAATTGGAAGAGTGTGGTAGAATTGAAGGGGTGTGGTAAAATGGGTGTGGTGGGGTGCAGGGCAGAGCCACCTAAGCACAATTCGGCCAACTCTGTTAGCAATGAAGCAAATATTGCTATGTTAGGCAAGCACATGACAAAAGATGATGTCACACATTGCCACCACAGGTAACATAGTTGGCCAAACTCTTCGTATAGATTGCCCTGGTGCAGGGGTGAAGATGAAGGGGAGGGTGGGGACATTATCAAGGGAAGTTTTTTGTCTCTGTTCATTATTATTGCTCAAAGAAAGTAAAATCAGAGTACAATCACAACATATTTAAAAACAATATTCTACGATAATGAGTTAGTAGGCCTATTATCAATAACTGAAAGCCAAGGGCTGTATTTTGAAAACTATGTTATCTTTGACGGTTCAGAAAACTATGTTAATTGTCATAACAAACTGAAATTGTGCAGGAATGAACACTTATCATTGGTGTTTGGGCAGAAGTCTCTTTTGATTTTATGCGAACGCAGCCAGATTTGCACAGACAATAACCAATGGCTTGTCTTAATTTTGATTTGTTATGACAATGGACATCGTTTTACTAACATAAAATATAACATCATTTTCAGAATACCACCCCTGTTTGATACAACAGCAACAGAAGAGAAGCAGTGCTCTACGGTTTTGCTTCATGTAAGCGCCAATCGTCACAAGTTTATAACAGAACTTTCAGAAATGATAATTAGACTAAGCTAATATGTGGTTGATAATGAATAATTATCAAAATGTCAAACAAAAATAAACCAATAATGGATGAACCATATAAAACCCTAAAGATACCTAGAAATTTGACTATGAAAATTTGGATATAAAATTATATAAGATATTCCTCCAAGTTTGATAACTATGAAGAACACCATCAATGACAATGGAAAGAAAGGTATTAAAAAAGTGTCTTCTTTTTTTGTGACATAAATCAATCTGAAGAGTTGTTCTGTGCCATTATTTTCAGAGTATTATTAGTTCAATTCTTATGGCATTTTCAATTCTTAGGATATGTTCAGTGCGAATGTTATTTACTAGTGATGGGCATAGGGGGATGCATGAGTTGGTTCCGTTTGTGGAATATTTCTTGAATTAGGTAGAAAATAATATCATGTTTGCAGTATTATAGTCATTAATGCTCTGAGTACTCAATGAAAATTTTTTTTTTTTTTTTAAAGTCGCCACTAATGTACAAAAATAAAATGTGGAATTTACATCATTTCCATTACAGAAAAAAAAAATGAGCAATTAGGAATGGTTTAGTTCAATTGCTAGTTTAAAAATAATAACTCGGGAATAATGTTCAGTGTATAAGTTTGTAAATGGTACATATGAAAAGATATATCCCTTCATGCGTTTAATGAATGCTATAATAATTTATGAAATTGACCCACTTTCTATCCCAATATCTTGTATGTGGTATACATTTAATTTCACATTACGTAGTTAAATATGACGTAGCCAAACAAAATTCCATATTCTACCTGAAGTTACTATTACGAATAGGTTACAAGGTCTTTAAATGTAGTAATGAGCATAACATCATACAAGAATGCCTGGAATGCAGAAATTAACCCATAACATGTATGTGTGAAGAGAATGTTTCAATGACAATATCATGATCAACGACTTAATGGAAGTTCAAAGCTGTAGGCTTATACATGTAAAGCAAAATTCTCACATTTCAAAACATTTTTCATGAGGAAATATGCTGGCAACAATTCTTGCAACACACTTAAGGACTGACCGCATATTATTTCAGATCTTTTCTGTCTTTTCATTCATGTTAAAATTCATTTTTTTTCTTTTTCTTTTCATTCATGAAACAAATCAAAATCAAAACCATGCGATGATGAGAAGAATAGATTGTAACCTACACTGCAGGTCCGTTGCTGGAATGTGAACAAAGCAAGGAATCGGAGAGATAAGTTGGTTAATATCAGCGAAAGAATGCTTTTGAAGAAAACTAAACACTTGAATTTTACAAGTGAGACTTTTCGTCTCAAATATCAAAGATGTACGCTAAAAATGCTTGCATGTGGCATTTTGCAACTCAAAATGAACTGCATGAAATTTATAGTAAATGCAAGGCGGGTCTTTTTCGATGAATTTCTATTTCAAAAAACAGAAAGAGGACAAGTTCTTCTCCTAATATGGAAGTTGATGATGATGATGAAGATAATTCAATTTTTCTCTATTGATTTGATGACATGAGCACATTGAGATGGGTGGCATAAATCAACATGTATGTATGTGCTCTTGTTACTCCCTAAAAATATTTGGGGGGTCTCTTTTCTAGATGCTACCCTTTAAGATACTTCCATACAATCCATCTCCAGAGCAGAGAGAGAGAGAGAGAGAAGATGATGACTACATATCACATAATCATCTTTGACAAGGGTTGAATTAACCTATCATCCATTCAACATCATCGCATTTATGACCGACACCAACGGCTGGATATGCTAGGCATCCGACAACGACGAGATAAAAAATTGATTGAATCAGAGCGTGGCATAAAGTCCTGTCAGTTTAAAATGAATGATGACTGAATAGAATTTGGCTCATGACTGTTGAGAACTAATCTGTTACGTCTAATGATACTCATCTGCATTTAATTTCCCTGTTTACTTGATGTTAATTTAGACTCAAGATATGTAAGGAAGGAGGTTGTCGTTGGAGTAGCATTCTATATGATACTGCAGACAGCATGATATCGCAGAGAGCAAAAGTCATAAATAATACAAATACTGAAAGTACTACAATTCTATTCCGAGTTCTTTTGCTTTCGCTACTACCAGTGTGATCTTATTCTTAATTGATTTTATTTGTCAATTATACATAGAACATTAAATGAATACCACTGCTTCTGTTGCAATAGAGAGATACAGAAACTATAAATTACCTTTTCCTGCATTGTTGCTTACAAGGTCAACTTAAATGCCAACACTCTATTAAGCTCATTTGTATTTCCTCCAAATTAAACATAAAATTATGCTGAATCACAATCCACGATTTGATATCTATCAGAGAGTTTCTTTCCAATGTGTTTTATTGACATTTTAATTTCAATGGCTAATTCAAATTAGGTACATGCATGCATGGAAACAACAACCTTGTCATTTTACTATATAATTCACTTCCATCATATTCAAGAAAACTTAACTTATTTTGAAGAAGTATTTTATTGTACAGTATATTATTGTCCCTTGATCAAATTGTAATGCGGTTGCATGCTTCACTAAAAACAAATTTGGCATTACGTTCTTTATCCTACTAACTATACCACTATCACCTGTTCCATCATTATCATCTATACTTCATCCTTTAACAGTGGCATGTGATGACCGAGTTATTGTATAAGATACCATCCACGCAATGGGAGATATTCAGAGAATGCCTGGCTGGAATGTACCATGTAACACCCTGCGGCCATTCAGACCCAATAATATTATGTCTGTTTCAGGTTGTAGATGTTACTGAAGAAATGTTGTATCATGAACAATGTACTAACAGTATTGTTATCTAAAGTCCCACGAGTACCCCCCAAAAATGACTTTTTGGTTAATTTTCTAATTCTGGGATTTATATACATCAGCGTTCCACACTAAGTTCTTTCACAGGGGGTCTGCAAAGAAATGGGCCCCCAGGTCAAAGGGTTAAAATTTGGGGACTCCTGATTTAGACTTTGGGGACCCATGTCCACCGTCTTGTCCATGTCAAGCCTTGCCAACATCAAAATGAATATGGATAGGACAGGACATTCAACCTCTCCCATCCCCCCAAAATGAAATCTATTTCATTTATTAGAATTCACCCATTTAGTTATTGTCTTTTTATACAGCATCCCCCCCCCCCTCATGTGTGGAGCAAAAAAAAAATTAAACAATATCTACCCTATAATTCCCAATCAAAGTTCTCTATAATTTTGTAACTTATGGTTAATTTAAATTATAATAATTAGAAATAATACTTCATGTGCAAAGGCTATTTCACTACATGTTACAGTTACACTGTACAATACTTCAATAATTATCAATGTCATTTTCTTGAAGTAAAATAAAAACAAATCCAGCTGTTTTTTCTGCAAACAACCTCTGCTTGATGTTCCCTTTAAATTCTACAAACAAGCAAGTCCATCCCATATAGATTTCCTATACCGTGAACTTGAACATAATTTGATTTGAGGACACGAGTTCGTCCTTGCCCGGAGATTAAATCAGCAGATAGGAATGATGAGCCTGACTGGTGCAATACTGGGTTCGTGTTTAGATTCACAAGCAATAACTCATTTATATCTATACTTAGTCTGACTTAAAGGCAGTTGCCTTGTTCCTAAATGTAAATTATGAGTTTGACAGAGTCTGGAGTACATAGACTATGAAACATGCTTGCTGAAATGGATCAATCTTTTCCAACGGTAGGACGGTGTAATGGCGAGAACAAAGTCTTCAAGGAGATCATCCAGACCAAGTTAAGTTACTTTTTTTTTCAAACAAAGAAAAATCATTCAGTCTGGAAGACAGGCTAATCCAAGCAAATCTATACAAATTGTCGGTTGAGAGCCACAAGGGTGTTAACTCTATGTAAAAGTACAAGTTAACCCCCTTTTGGCTCTCACAAGAGGATTTGCAAATGATGTTTAAAGGTACTAATCAACTACATGAAAGAAGCCAAATACCAATGCCAAATGTGGCAAATCGCATTAATGTAGCAAGAACTGATTGCTGTATGTCATATTTATGAAATAATACACGTATGTAAAGATGTGAACGTTCAAGACTACCAGTATTTTTTTTTTCTTCATCTACTAAAATGCTCCAAACTTTTTCTTGAAGCTGCCATAATCAAATCCAAACTCAGGAAATCTAATGAAAGTTATACAGACAGAGGTGAAAAAGAAATGTTACACACCACAAAAGTGCTGCAATATTACTGTGTGTGTGGTTTTCTCTAATGTAATTTAATTTCTTCACACCTTTTAGTTTTTGAGATTTTGATGAAAAAAGAAACTGCAGAGGTGCAATGACATTTGTATCTTGAACTGAAAAGAATGGTGATGTGAGTAACATAGGGATTGTGAAAGTTTTATTTTAAAAGAAAATGTGCTGGCACTACAAAAGATTTTGTGAAAATTAATTCATTGTAAATGGTTATGTCTTTTGACATTCATTTCTTTACTTTCTACCTTGAAAGAGTCACTGTGAATGCACCCAAGTTTCAAAGTAGATGTGCACCAAGCCCCCTGTTACACTTACACATGTAGATAACAGAGGCCAGCCCAAAAGTTAGCCCAAAAGTTAGCCAAAAAGTTGGCCAAAAACTGGTGCCAAAATGTAGGTGCTGAATAATACACCCAATGCACACCTTGGTCTGGAACGGTGGCATCTGACTCAATTCAGTTGTAGGCTTTACCGCAAAAGGACGCTGTGGCGCTTTCCATGCGCTTCATTTGGACGTGCCTGATTTTCAGGAGCCAGCCTCAGACCCATTGTCCATTTACAACTGGCAGGCCTAGGCCTGAGGCAGGCCTCAGGGCACATCATGTGGTCTGACACTCATTCTATCCTTTTAAATCTAGTCTAGGGCAGTCCAGGCCAGGCCCCAAGTCCGCTTTTTCCCAGTGTAACAGGGGTCTATGTACCTACAAGTTTAGTTGGCAAGTACTGAAAGAGCTTCTGATTGAAAGATAGGACTCACTTCTGCATGACAACATCCTGGTAGACAATGTGGTCTTCAAGATCAAAGGACTCTACATCCAGGAGATAGATGTTACCGCCCTCTGTGCCCAGGTAGAGACGGGAGGAGTCCGACGACAGACAGCAAACAGATATCTTCTTCAGGCTGGAGAAAAGAGAAATAATAGCATAACTTGCTTAGACTATAGGTTGTTGTTGTTTTCATGTCCCTTAGTAGAGGTGTTGTGGATCAGTGGATAAGTCCCCGGACTGTGAACCACGAGGTCCGGGGTTCGAATCCCACCGCAGCACTAGCGTCCTTTGGCAAGACGTTAATCTACATTTGCCACTCTCCACCCAGGTGTTAAATGGGTACCCGGTAGGATGCGAAAGTTAATGTCGTTTGTTTAGCAATTTGAGCGTCACTGTACTGCCCATTGCTGGAATACTCCCCAGGGAGCGGAGAATGTGCATACATTGTGTGCGGGCATGCCAGTATCCGATCACCGGGGTAATAATATCTCCTTTGTAAAGCGCATTGATATAACCTTCGGTTATGAAATGCGCTATATAAAAACTACCTATTATTATTATTATTATTGGGAAATTCATACTAGAGTCAGAGTATCCAACAAACTTGTTTAATGTTTGTCATGAATTAACCTCCAAGCGTTAAATCTGGACATAAATTATAGTTAAATTGGGCAAAACATATTCCATGGAATTAGACTTCACAATGAGGGTGCCTGTTTCTGTTTAAGGAAGGGGAGCTAGCATTGGTGTTCTTAGTCCATACTCACCGTCCCTCAATCATAAAGTGCTTGACCTCATCCATAGTTGAGCCTCCATCTTTCTGGTTGATCTCCCACAAATGGAGACTGTTGTCATCCAGCAAGCTGATGATGCGTCCCTGTATCCAAAGAGATTCAAGACAAACATTGTAATATTCATGTCATTTATTTTGTTCTTTTCATTTTATCTGTATAATGTCCAACATTCTTTTGACTGTGGCAACTGTTTTGTTCACAAGTAGTTCAAAGCCCATGTAGTTTGTGAAATATCAAAAGAATGAAATAACATCAAGAACACAGAGGGCAACTCCAAGCATAACAGGACATGAACCCTGCGATCTCAAATTTGTCAGATTATATAAAATTTTGTGTCAAATTAAATACAACTTCCAAATCAAATTCTCTTTATCTAAAAAAATGCAGACATTTACACACCCCTGAATAGTGAAATTTGATTACCGGTAATCAATATTTGTTAACAATATTCATGCACTTTTTTTTCTTCTCTCGATCACTTGTATAAATTAATCCCTCTGCGCCTCAGAATAGTGTACTAGATCGATTATAAATGCTGTATTTATTATTATTATTAATTAGCATAATCTTGAAAGCTTGCTTAGAGTAATGTAGAAGCACCTCTTGAAAGAAGATTGATATACTAGATTGAAATCACCAGGGAGAGTCTATGATGAACAATGAAGGGCCTCTGGGGAGCATTTCATCAAGTGTTTTGTCAGTGATTTTTACCGACAAATTTGCTTTCAGCCAATCAGATGCAAGGATTTCAGTAGCTTATAACAGTTCTTGCAACTTGTCATTGATGACAAGTTTTATGAAGTCAAGGTAAAGGGCTAGTCACCTATCGATTTACTAATGATATTATGGTAACGGTGACAACAAAATTGGTCTGTGCAGGAAAACATATTGGACCCGAGAAAATCAGGGCTGATGACTCATGAGCATAGGTCGGTATTTGTACATTTACGACAAAGACTTTTTTCATTGCTATGGTTATCGAATTGTTAATAAGTGACCAGCCCTTAAGTGACTACCCTTAATGAGGAAAGGATAGAACTCACCTGTGCAGGCAAGAAGAAGAGCTTGGAGACAGAGAAATCTCCTGAATGGATGCCAATGAATTCCACACCAGGGGATCCATATCTGCAATCAATAGCTGGTCAAGGAATCTTAAAGGTATATATCAACATGGATGAATCATGAATGATCTGAAAACTATCATTTCATATTTGTATTAATAACAATAATAATGATGATTTCACTGAAACCACCAAGTTTATTTTATAGATTTTATGTTGCCAATCAGAAGAATGAGTTTGCCTTCATCCCTATCCCCTATATGATAAGAAAGCTTCAAGTACATGTAGCTTCATCATTGTCAGAGTACCTGTCAGCCGTAGTGATTTCCATTTGTGGCAATTTTTATATCGTCTGTATTACTGTAAAAGAAAACATATTCCAGTTTATCAACTGTTTAACCGAACATGATCACATTTATTTCCTGTCTAGTTGTTTGCTATAACTGGATAAAGAGAAAATGGATGCATTTACCACAAGTCAAACTTTAACCATCCAAACCACTAAACCACCATTCATACATGTAGACTGACATATCAAACAGGATTTGATAAACATATTCATACTTGATTTTGGGGCAGATGTAGATCAATCTTGCTCAATTACATGTATGAGTGTTATGTAGATCAGCTAGATGACTAGACTATAATGTCAACCTGACCTTATACATGTATATATGCCAGATAATCCTTTATCAACACTTTGTCTACAAACTATCATCTGGATGTAAGCAAGGTTGAGACTGAACAAACATTTGTGGCCTCAACAGGAAGAAACTGATAATGCCCTGATTGGCAAATTTCATGGACTCTAGTTTGACTAACAACCCACTCAATCACAAAATTGGAAGTACAATGCTAGCTTTATTTTTTCGTAACTCAAGTAGCCTCAATCAATCGGTTTTAGCTGTCCATACATGTACCATATGAGATCTCACACAACAGAATGCCAGGTCAAAAAGGACAGCAATCTGAGTGGAAATTGCGTTGTCAATAATATGACGTAAGATATTTCGGTGAGGTGCAAAGGATGGTGTAATGTTTCATACCGTATGGAAAGCAAAAAGCTGATGGAATATGGGTTATGCAATCAGGCTGGGGCGGCGGGGGGGGGGGTCGGTATATACGCAACCACAGATTGATGACATCAAATGTACGTTGTGTCTTCAAATACCAAAGAAAATGAAATATGAAAATATAATTAATAAAGTATTGGTTATTTTTATAACATTGCAATTACAAAATTCAATCCTATCACCAGAAACATGTACACTAGTACATATGTTTTTGCTTGAATAAATACTATTCTGTAGCCCTTTTAAAGCCAGATGTCTTGGCTTTCCTTGAGGCACAGCTTAAAACATCACAATTACCAGATTATACTACCAGGTAGGATGTATTTCAAATACAAATGCTTATCACTCCTTTACCTGTGACAGAAAAGTAGACAAGTTATATGATATTTAAGTACCTTGGTACTTGTAATATTATTGAGTAACTTGATATCTTTAAAGCTTGTTATGCGAACCCTATTGCTGGTAGACACTTGAACTTGTTCAAGGTTATCTGGTGATATGTTTAGGAAGAGGTGTATCCGGTGACCATGTATATATGTGTCCGATAACAAACAGAAATACTGTAGATAGGAAGCAATGACTCTCCCTTTTTTCTACCGTGAGAAAATTCTAAGCTTTGGGACTTTGAACTTTCTGTTATTCAATGATAAATGAGATTCTCACAAAGTGGCACTAAATCTCATGCAGAAAATTCACAATGAACTTTGGAAAATATAAATAAGTGTTAATTAAATAATTGCCAAACTGCATGATTTATAGAAAATGGATAACGGCTAAATATAAAAAATCAAAGAAAGATGATAATAGGCCTATCTGGAGTACAATTAAACATGGAGGCAATGTAAAAGCAACGCCTTGCATAAGAACATAGATACCGTGATGGGATTGAACCCATGACCTTCACAAAACTCCAGTCAAGTGATTTAACCACTCAACTATCACACTTCTACAACCTCCATATCCCCTGTGGAATGAAGCTTTCCATTAAAATTTCAAAGAAAGGCATGGCAGAGAATTGTTGAATCAAGTGATAAAATAGACTGAACTCTCCTTCACACCCGAACCAATCAACTTTTATTATTCATGGCGCTACAGGGTTATATACGCTCATCACCGAGGAGAGGCCTCGACCCTTAATAATTCAAGCTCATCGCTTCTGACGCAGCAAATGAACATCAGTCTGGCTTGTTCTCCTGTAAACTCACCTATTGTTTGGTAAACGTTAATGCCAGACAGAATAACTGCTAGATCATATATTAGCTGTCTACATGACCTTTCAGTTATACAGGCCTCGCTATGCCCATATGATCTGATTGATCTCCTGAGGGCTAAGGTTGACACAGATTTCAAGAGTCTAGATTCATCGTCATCATCAACAGCATCATCTTCCTCCTGTTCCTCGTCCTCCTCATCATATCATTATCAACATCACCATGAACAACACCATCCTCATCATCATCACCATTCTCATCATTATCTACATCATTATTACACCATCATCATCATCATCATCATCATCATCATCAATCATCTGTAGCAGTAGCAGTAGCACAGCAGCATTTGCATAAGTCTTCAACATCATCACATCTGGTTGAGTCTCATAATCTCAACTCTAATTTGCGACAAATGACAAGCTTTAGCATGCAGATAAAGTTCTTCTAAAATGCACCTGAGAAATTTTGAGACAATGAAATTAGCAAGCGTGACATCTAATTCCTACAGGCATAACCGATTTCGTGACTGGGACACTCCTCTCCAACCCTGACCATTCTAAGCTTATTTTCTTTCTCAACAGTATAAACAACAAAAAAAAAACAGAACATGGCACACTGTTTGCACAACCTGTATGCAGACAGTCAAGACCAACCCTTACGATAATGTTGAAGCATGTTGCCATGGAAACCAGAGTGCAAACACAAAGAGGGAGGAGATACTATTTACCTTCGAGGCTATGCTCCTGAGACGTTGCTAACGTGTATGTACACATGGATGGCTTCGTCTGCATTCTTCGTTCGAAAAACATTCCCTGGGATAAAACGTCTGGTGCATGAAACATTCATACCACTGAATCATTAATGAGCTTTCTCAATTAACGGGACTCTTGATACGAGGGTTTCATAAAAACTCATTAGTGGTGTAGAAGCCAACAAAATATATGCGAGTCATAAATGCAGGAATTAAAAGGCATTTCAGGTCTTATTTCAGCTTCAGTTTTGCTCTTTCTAAAATATTTCTGACAATCTAGAGCAAAAAATACTGACCTTACTAGCTCAGTCACCAAGAAAAGAAATACAAGAATATAATGTACAACAGCAACTAATAGATTCTCAGAATAGCAAGCCTCACTGAAATAATATACAACATGTTGTAAATACATGTGTATATCATATTTCCTTCTCAATTCAAAATTTTACTTTCAGGAAAAATTGTGAGTCCCAATGATATGCAAGCTGCATGTAAACTGAGATATTGCAACCGATTACAAATTGCAAATAAAACAAACATTCTGTATGTTTATTTAATTCAGCAAACTCGGAGCATAGGAAAGGTACCTCGAAAGGAAAAATATTGACAACAAAGGCGCTTAAAAGGAAGCTCTTGTCTCTTTATAAGTACTTCCCAGTATCAACAAGCATCAGACTTGGTGTCCAATTTGCATTCGCAGCAGAAGAACAGGCGATAAAGATGGTTTATATTATGCGTAAATACTCCCAATCAGACATCATTGCTGAACCATAGATACCGCATTTTATGGGACCATATGGCAAGGCTGTTCCCTCATGCGATATTGGTTGGTGTGAATTACACAGGTAGCTCAGAGTAATGGAAACTTTGGAAATTAGCATCAAATGTGGAAAATTGTGATGATTTTCATACCGAGACAAATTAAACATATGTATACATTAAATATATACAGAGCTCTATTATTAAACAATCTGCTCAGAACAAAGCCCTTTACTGGGCTACGAATTTTGTAATCACTGGATTTTCCAGTAACAAGTTAGAAGTGAAAACAGGAACATCTTTAGTGTATGTAGGCCTAGTAACAGTCAAACTTGCTCTATAGTGACCACCTGTATAGAAAGACCTTCTGTCAAAAAAGACCACATTTTTTGTTTCCATTACAAAGTATTTCTCACTGAAATCTGTACACAAAGACCACCTCCTATAAGTACCATATTTCATGTCTCCCATGATTTGTGCAGTCTTTATACACAGGTGTCACTGTACTTATAATATTTTCTTGTCCTCTCTCCCTCTCTCTCTCTCTCTCTCTCTCTGGCATGGATACACATTTGAACTTGACACACCCATGTGTAATTTAGCTGAAAGAAGAACCCTTGACTTTGACCTCTTGACCTAAATATTGTTCTTGGGGTGAGCCAGACACATCAGCTGGCTTGTAAGCAAACATGGATCAAATGGACCTACTCTCTCTCAGGTTTCCTCTTGATTGGTCTCAACATCAGACCCTTTCACACAAACTCCATTCACACTAGAAAGCTACATCGCTGGAACCTCGTTATAAAGAACACCGTTATAACAAATTCTTGTTATAACAAGGTAATTTTGCCGGCCCCACTTCTTTGTATTCTCTTGTTTTTTTAGCCCAGATATAGCAAGGTTTTCGATATAAAGAGTTAATTTCCCTGGTCCCAAGGAGTTTTTTATAACAAGGTTCCACTGAATATATATATATACATGTACATGTATTGTAAATGAGAACAGTCAGGTGTACCATTGGTTTGCAGAAGGGACTTCAGACTTGAAACATCACCTGCCTTGTAATGTACACAAAAAATGGATCAAATGCCTCACTGCTAGGTCTAAACATACATGTACATGTAAGACCCTCTCATTGTGGGCCTGTGCACACCAAGCCAAGATAGAGTGATCAATCACTCTATATAATACCCGAGTTATCAAAAGTCCAGCATGCCATCAGTCTGCAGACACATAAAAGAGAAGTGTAGGCTTTACAAAATAAAATCAAATGGACTTTTTTCAGATTATCTCCTGGTATAAACCTGGGGCCCTCTCTCTTGCTCTAACCCCTTTCACACTACAAAAACTGTCTTGTTTACAGTTGTAGAACTCAATTCCAATCCAGGTTATATCGGTAGTAGACTTGAAAATTGAAATGCAGTCAAAAAGTGGAAGTTTGTCTGACCATTGAACTAGACATTGTTCAGTTTCAGTTTCTAGCTACACAAAATTTTACTACATGGTTTGACCTTGGTCGCCTCTCACTTCAAATACAGGGTTTACAATAGCTATCGAAAGTACAATGTTACAAGTGCAACATGCCTGCAATGTTAACAAAGCCTAAACTGCAAGGTACATGTAGTTTATTTCTGTATTTTAATCTAAAGTGCATTTATAGACTGGTGTATTTCATCAATGCATTTATAGACCAGTTTTGCAAACAAATTACATTTTCACATCCTTTGAAATTTTCTGTAATGATAAATTGATGTCACATTCGGCAATGCAATTGAATGTCAACATGTAATAAATATTGGCAGAGCTAACACCACAATGCCGGAATATGATATGCTATTATATGAGGGTTCATTGAATGCAAGCATTAGTCATCTTCTTATTTGTTCATGTTCCCGCCAAAATTTATCCGATCAAGGGTCGTCTTTGCTACACGGTACAACGTGTACACTTAACTATTCATTCCGCATATAGGCCTGCATGACCAACTATTCAAACACAAGCTGTGTGTGCATATTAATATTTGTAGTTAAAAACACTAGGCCCGGGACTGCTGATAAAAATCTTTACGAATAAGAGTAATTGATGCAACTAATTTAAATATCAATTGACTATCTTCCCTTCATGGATGTGAGAATCTGGAAAAGCCTTTTTATTCCTAATATTCATACTTCAGGCATTACACCTCATGATATGATGTTCTATCTCATTTTAATTGAATCTTCAGGATTATGATATATGATAATGATATGAAAACAGCAGTTATCATCAACAGGTGCAGCACCACAAGTTCTTTCTTTCTTCCAGCCATACAATGAAGACATTATACAGCTCAAAAAGAATAATGTGCAACAGGTTTATTGTCAAGACACATACAAGCCATGTTTAGTCTCATGGAACATACCAACATTTACAGAAGGATTACAGGCAGCATGATGTGGTGTCCACCCCCCCCCCCCCTCAATATTTGCCTGACATATTTTTACAAGTCCATTTAAAAGTTGTCTAGTCTGACCACCCAGACATTCATCTTTTTCAGTTGTAATGGTAGAACATATCCAAATATGGTCTGAAGGGAGAGACTAAGTCATTACACTTGTGATCAAGGAAAGAAGATGAGTCATCGAGAAGCCCATTCATGTTCTTGACGACACCACATGGTTGGTGCCTGGATGGGCGTGTCACTCGCTACTTAAGATAACATGATGGAGTTTCAACAAATATATGTTCAATTAAAATCGATTGTCACGGATGCTTAGGCAGCCCAGGGGAGACTATGTTATATGTAGACATCGGTTCCAGGATATTTGACATGTGTGTTATCCAAGGTGCTGAAAAAACATTATTTCATCATTTGCATGTCTGGACTACTGTCTCTTTTTGCCGCTTGTTTGAATCTCAGATGAACTTCAAAGTACATTCAGCTTCCTCATGCCTACATGTACATATCAAGTACAGTCACTAGCCAAAAAATATTTCATGTTGTTTGCCCCCATGTCTTGTTGGATTTTTGAAACGTTCTACAGCCACTTTTCACAAAGCAACAGGTAGTTTAGTTTCGTTTCAAATTGCACTCTTAGAAATGTTGGGTAAATGCCACTGGGTAAATGACGATTGGGCATAGGTTGGTTAAATCTTGCTCAACTTTCACATGCATTTACCCAACATTGGTCAAAAATAAGAATGAAATTGGTAAAGTTTACCCAAAAGTTGGTCGGACTCATAAGGACCCTCATGTTGGGTAAAATTTGGGTAAAATTTTGCCCAATATTGCTAAGAGTGTGTTGCATTTATTATCTTTGATAAACGGCACATACATGTTCAGTACACAGTCACAATCTTCAATTTATACATTTTTTATATTTTTAACAGGCAATAAAAATCTGAAGTGATGAATATACATGTAAACTGAATGTTTCTTAGCATTGCTATAAATTAGCAACAGTTCGATTGCTGTTATTGTTGACACAGAAAATTGTATAGGCCTACCGTATCTTCTATTGATGATGTCGCTTTTGACATCATATGGAATCTGTTAAAAGGATTAACAAAGTTAATAAATAATAAATAATTCTATTTTGGGGGGGACAGAATACTGCTGACAGCTCCTTTATGACAGAATCCAGATGAACAGAAAAGAGAGAAAACAGGGTTTTTTGTAATTTATTTTTTATACAAATTTTCTTTGCAGAAATAGATATGATATTACTGTTTTCACACAAGTAGGTCTCTGTTGCAAAACTATCTTACATGTACATGTGCATTTTAAAACGTAAATGTAGTAGACTCAGTCTCCATCTCCAGCCTTTTATATCTTTATTTTCCCATTTCTCTTTCCTCAGCTGCAGCCACCCTGACAGCTTCGGCTCATGTTGCCCACATCGTTCCCATCGCCAACCACCACCATCACCCTAAATACCATACCCCTGCTCTCTCACCTCCTGACCCACTTTCCCCTGCATGATTATGGAGGGGTCTTTAAAGCGCTTTCCCATTCTGATGCAAAATTGGAGGTCGCATTCGAAAGCAGTTTCAAGCATGATGCCAAATTTGGGTCCTATTCAAATTCAGTTCCAAGTATTACTCGCATCAACACTAAAATAAGGTGGAGTAAATGGTATGAAAACAAGTTGTGGTTTTACTTTTGGTCTACTTCATCTGCTGCCTCAACAATAATAATATTTTGAGTCTTTCGAAGCAACCACTTCCACTAATTTCAGAACTGAATTTCAACTGCTACATGTAGATGATATCTGCTGGTTTTGTTCTGTCCATTATATTGGGCTTTCCCATTCCCATGCAAAATTTGTAGTCCCGTTCAAATCCAGTATCAAGCATTATCCCCGCTGACACAAGAACAAGATGGGGAAGTAAAGGAATATATCTTAAAAACGCTTTCTATTGTGATGCAAACTTTGGGGTACCATTCATATTCGGTTTCAAGCATTATCCATACTGACACAAGAATAAGGATGGAGAAATAAGGAGTAATGAAAAGAAAACAAAGTAGGGTTCTCCATGTACTTCTGGCCTACTTCATCTACGGCCTTATTTCATTAACCACATACAGCAGGCTTATTGATTCTTTCATGGCAACCAGTTAGCATAATCTTATGATTGAAGTCTGCTTTATTCTATTTGTTAATTCTAGATCTACTTACGTTTTACCTTAAATCACACCACAACATCAGTGAATACAGTTACACGCATGTATACAAGTACATATTATCTGTCAATATGTGCAAATCAAAATAACTACACGAACAAAATATTTATTAGCTGGTTTGAGGCTTTATGCATGCATGAGTAATTTCTGCTTTCTAAGGTGTACATGTACATGCAGTGGTGGTTTTAGCAAAAAGGAAAAGTAAACTTTCATCTTGTGCATGACTAATGAAATTGCACTGAATTGAACAGAATGAGCATGTACAATAACAATCTATTATTGACTCACAACATCTATTAGTCACATGTGATGATTGCACGATGCAATCGATTTTTGCGTGTAGTTTATTACATTCAAAGCACATATTGCACTGTACACTATAATTCCTTTACAATGAAAGCAAACAAGACTGCTGCTGATATACCATCCACACCGACCGATTCTTTTCCATTCGGGGTGATGTAATTTTTTGTTTGGTCTGTCGGCTTGGAGTAGGTCTCGTTGGTGTGAATTGGGTATGACTGAGTAGGGGGATTCATTTACACTGCAGGCCTATACATATTTCTGTAAACAGATTTAACACCAACAGGTGACCATCATACATGGGCCTCCCAAATTCTAACTCCAGACCCCAAAACCTATGGAGACAGACCCTTCAAATTACAATCTACACAACCCCAGTGAAGAAGAAAAAAATGTTAATGTGGAGCCCTGCTTTACAAGTTGCCTCTCGAATCTGACAAGCATCAATCCGGCGAGCACCCAAGCAACCTTTTCTAGTTCAACATCCTCCGAAGGGAACCCATCTCCTTGATATACATGTATATATGCAAACATAAATATTCCATGAGAGTGGCCCGGCCAGCCCTCGGCTCTTAGCCCTTTAAGAGTGACTCACAGGCTGTGGGGTATCGTCTTACACAGATGCAAGCTACCTGGTAGCAGAGATTTCTCTTGAAAATAAATCTACAGGTATTTCACCCACAACAATGCACAGATCAGATTTCAGTGAATCAGAGAGTTTCTCTTTCCTCACCGTATACCATCATCTAACCCAGATTTAACTCAATTTCTACAAATAAATTCAACATTATACTGTCGCACGGTGTAACACTTTTTGTGGCAGCTGAGCTCGATGGAGAAATGAGTAAGAAGCATAAAATATTGTTTTCAACTGTATAAACATACCGTATTACAAATGTAATACAGAGATATTCATACACATTATTTTGGTGAGCTCTGTATTTTTTATCGCAATAATTGTTACAAAGTGAATTACAAAGGAAATTTACAAATGCTGGAAAATAATGCTGGCTATGCTGCTGTAATTTTTGCTGTTATTCTTTTCAAAAATTGTTTCCAAAACCATACCTCATTTATCTATTTCTTCAAAATTATTGATAAGAATTTCATCCATATTAGTGTAAAAAAATTTATTAGTTTATTGGAGCTCTTATTTTTTCAATTCTACGCACAGTGATTTGTATACATCTTTATCTAAACATTTTTTTCAGCTTACATGTAGCAATTTTTTCAATTTTCCAGAGCTTTTTTTAAAGTTTCCATGCAGAGCTTATTCTCTCACCACTGCTGTCTATTTTTTCTATGGATCAATATTAAGTATTCATGAACATTTTGCCAAATCAAAATTCTAGAAAGCTTACTTTTTTTTCTGTCATTCTGTACAAAGAAAAATAGGTACAATGTAAATCACTCATCCTCACTTAATGCACACTGACTCATTTTATACAGATAAAAGCTGTGAGTCAGACACACTCTACCCTCACAAATGCATGAATGTTTCATGATACAAATTTTCGTCTAAAAAAAACTGAACAAGAGATGTAGCCGAGAGCTCATCTGCCTTCCACACTTCACACCTTTGCCACCTGCCTGGCAAGGCGCTGCGGGGAATCTGTGTGGAATCGGCGCTGAATCCCACCCCAATTTGTGTCATGGTAGGAGGAGCAGCCAGGCCAGAAAATATGTCAACCGATCATTAAAGGTATAGTGGTGTGGATAATAAATACATCACATTTTAAAAGCAGGAAAAAATCTTGCAGTATTATTGCAGATAGAAGAATTTAAAGAATACTTTCAGAAATTTCCATGTGCATTGCATCTTAATTTGCATACACTAGATTTGGTCGAATTACCTATTTCAGTGAGTACAAATCTTGTACGCAGCGAAACTTGTGTCCCACCTGGAACTTGCTGCAAGAAATAAAATAGCTAAATGGTGCCATTTTTTTTCTCCTGTGAAAACACAAAATTTTGTATCTTTAATTCTTTTTGGGGGCAATACTTCCGTTAATAATGCTGTACTGAAACATAACATTTTGACAACATTTGTTTTGAGGTTTTTTCTGCAGTCCTTCTATGCAAATATACATGGACATGTACATATAGATGTATTCTGCAAAAATGTTTGTGAGAGGATAGGTATAGGAATGTATCTGAAGCAGTAAGACCGGTGAGACAATGAGACAATGATATAAAAGAAACACAAAATTGTCTGAAGCCATAAGACTAGTGAGAGGGTTATCCCAGTCCTTGACTCTAATACATTATAAGGACAAGTACCTTTGGAATGTCAGGAATGTGGGCCAAAACCCAAAACAGTGATCAGGGAATGACATCAACAATAACCCCTACAAACAATACAGGAAACCTTACATTAGTACAGTCTACAGATGTACATTTTGGCCTACATGTGCATGTCAGAACATATTTCAATGTACATGTACATGCCAATGTCAAACATGGGAGTATTATGAGCCCATTTCACACTCACTTCGTTAGAGCGGTCTAACTAAGACCCGTTCCTCAGGAGCTGTTCTGAGGTGAGTGTGAATGATAAAGTGGTCCAGGAAGCGTTCTTCTGGAGCGCTCCAGAAAACCAGGAAAGACGATAGAATGATAAAAACAAAGAAAAACAAGAAAACAATGAAAGATAGAAAGATAAAATGATAGAATGATAAAAAACAAAGAAAACTATAAGAAATGTAAATAAGAAAAGACGATAGGATGATGAAAACAAAGAAAAACATAAGAAATATAAAGAAAGATAAAATTGTATGAAAAAACAAATGAAAACAAGGAAAAATAGAAAGAGAAAATGAAGTGATAGAACGATAAAAGGAAAGTGGGAAAAAGGAAGCCTTGGAAAGATATAAAGATAAATGCATTAGGCAAGCAGTATACGGTTTGAATTCCGCGCGAAAAACTTGACCCGCTGACCTGAGCTGCCATAGCAACAAGACCACATTGACTCGTTGAGCGATTTGAGACATAAAAAAATGCGCGGAGTGTGTATGCAATCACACCGCTCAAGAACCGTTCCTCTATTCTAACAGGGAGTGTGAATGGGGTCTATGTACAATAAATCTACTATTCAGTATTCATGTTGAGATTCACAAATAAATTTTCCATTCAAAACTGTTCATCATAACCTTTTCACTCAACGGCTTATCCAACATAGCAGTACATTTCCAGAGCAGATGCATACAAAACTTGCATTCTGGGGTGGAAACGACCTACGCCTGCACCTTTAAAAAGACAGAAAGTAAATTCTGCAAATCTGTTGTCACTCTGATTTGGATGAGTCTCATGTAAAAAAGAATTGTATAATTCTATCCATCTACTATTATCTTTTTCATAGTAAATCACAACAAAAAAGTTTGAGAATGGAGTATGGCATGTTGATTTGGGAGATTTAATTAAATATTTTATCTCAGATGTAGCCGACATGTATATGTTGTACAAGCAAGAAAAATGTTTCAGTGTTCAATTTCTTGAATTCCAACTACATGTACATGTAACATTTGATAAACAAAAATAAGCAGTAATATATTTTTAGCATCTGAGTCACATCATCAAATTTGATATTTTAATGGCTTGAGTAACTCATGAGTAACAATTGAATGCTTCCTCAGCTTCAGGTTAATTGTTTTTTGACCTACAATGTACATGTACCACCAGCTGCACCACTCTATCTAGACCACACCCACTCGTAACAGTTTCTCAAATGGACATGTTTTGCAAGGATCACGTAACAAGATTTGCACCCAGTGTCGGCTATCTTCAGCGTAGTCATTCTTACTCATTCTTTTGTGGTACACATTTATTTGAAAAATCTCATACTATTTTTGAGAATGTAAAAAAATACCATTTGTCATACTCGATAATAGCCTCTGCATGACACATAATGACTTCATATTTGAAATAAAGGCAGTCAAACTACCAATTTGTTTGATTGATAATATACACAACGGTTTTATGACCACAAAAGCAACAACAAATTATGACTCTCAGTCTCAAAATAAATTTATATGTTTAAATATTTTCTCTACTTTGGTCTCTCGGACCCACAATTTTGTTACTTTTTTTTTTTTCAGATTTCAATTCTTTAAAAAGCAGATCATACTGCTAAATTAACCCACTAAATTACCACACAACTGTCATCTGAAACACTGTGAACCAAGTCAAATTGGCAAATTATATGCACAATCAAGGCTACAGTACTTACAGTACATGTAACTGAATCCTTACAAGTAGTTGTGGTTTTTAAAATTTCCTGTGGTATTGGCCTGATCATAGAGCCTGATCATAGAGCCTGCATTGTTATTTTCATTATAGAGCCTAGATGACGAATGCTGTATTGCTCATTGCTTGTTTGTTTTACTATAATTTTTTTAAAAGCAAAATCATTGTGTAATGTAGACAATAGGCATTCTGAAACCGATAATACACAACCAGGAGGTCTTACATACAATGTAGATACAGGCCCTACATACATTGTACATGTATTATCTCACAAAATACATGTACATGTTAATGTTAGGCTACTAACCCAATCACATTGACAGACAGTTACATACATGCATGCATGTATGTATGTATGTATGTATGTATGTATGCCCCTACAAAATACATTTATAAGCCTACATGTACATACATTGTAGATCTACATGTAGATGTGCTACCACTTATAAAAAGTCTACCAAAATAATACTGATATTGAACATGTTGTCAGTCTTCCCAGATAAACAAAAGTACATTACAGCTCAAGCTGAATAATCCCTACATGTGACATCACAGCGGCATGAATATTGGCACCAGAAGTGAAACCAACTCGGTTAAATCACCGATGTGACATCACAGAAAGACATTGATCAACATTGGAGATGGGAACCAATATGACCCCCAAAATACAGTTTTTATCTAACATGTCAGCCCACATCTTAGCAGCAAGTCAGGAAACAAGAGGCAAGCTGCACCCAAATTATCCCACCCACCTATAATCCAAACATCTACATGTTGTATACAAAGGAATGAAACAGCAGTGTGTTCATGAAGACATGCATGTAATGCTTTGACCAGCACAGATTGCAAGTTCAATAATCAATATAATAAATTTCATAAACACAGAGCAGTAATATATGTAAATTATCAGTAAGGAGGATCAATAATACTCCATCAAAGCACACTGTATTTCACCTTTGTGTCTGTGTATGTATCGACATAACTTTAAGTCTGACTAAAACTTCAAATGAACGATGTATTTCCTTGTAACCAAGATGGCAATGTACAGGTTTACAAGCACCTTTTGACTATTAAAAATCAATTTTTTGGTGATACATATGAAAATATGAAATTTTCATATTTTGAAAACAGCGACTTACATACTTGAAGGCCTATGCATAGTCCCTAAATTGTAATGAAGCTTTTATTTTGTTTGAATTTAAATACATGTACATGTAGGGATACAATTATAAATGTACATGTCAGTAAGTTTGAAGTGTACATAAACAGGTACTGTAAACGTGCTTTGCAGGCCTGTATAAACTTACAAACCCTATGAACCATAGGGGTCTGCTCGCTATTCAGAAGGACCGCTATTCATTTTACACGCTTTATGAATAGCGGTCCTTATGAATAGCTATGAATAGTGGTCCTTATGAAAGGAGGTCCTTAAGAATAGCGAGGTAATTTGTCTATGGTTTGCTCGCTATTCATTTAGTCACTCATTATGGATAGCGGTCCTTATGAATAAGTGGTCCTTACGAATAGCAGTCCTTATGACAAGCAAGGTTACCCCAAACCATAAGGGCTATACATGTAAATGTACATTGCATGCCTTGAAATGTAAGTCTTCATGTATGTAACCTATGTCCATGCCTGCTTTGTCCATTAAATATCCAAAATGTCTGAAATACCTTATATTCTTCAACCATACTTAGCCTACAGTATATATTTGAGTAACTGTTAACAGTTACAAGTTCAATCTATGCCCCTCTGAATAGACAAAGGTTATTAGAATAAGAGGTACAGTACACAAAGCCAAGCAAATAATATGAAAACTCCCTTTGTTCAGCTACATGTAGCTGTGAACAAAGATTCCTACATGTAGCAATGCCAATGGGGACTATTACATAATCGATTTACACAACTACAATGTACAAGGCATTTACATTATATACTGTGTTGTGGGTGCACACCATTTATGGTAATAGGCCAGTTTTGTAATGTATGCACAGACCTTTAAACCTGATTATGTAATCTGATGGTTGGACAAACAATGGTGATTAGGGGTGGGAAGCTGCTATTGTACATCGTGTTTCACTGTGTAATTACTACCCTTTGTTCGTTATATGAACAGATTATTAAATAAAAGTTTGGATATCTTTTTCAACATACTATTCAATATTTCGAGCATACTAACGGTTCAAACAAAGGTCGGAAAATGGGAAAACACTGCTGTTATGGGACTTGTAACAGCGACAACCACTATGACCAATGGCAACGTCCACATACTTCCAAAACAGAAAACAATGATGGACAAATACAAAATTTTGTTAAAAGTATGCGTAAGGAAAGACTTCGGAGTGGATAACATTAAAAAATCTACATACATCTGTTCAAAACATTTTGTCTGGGGAGCACGGCCTACCTGGTACCCGAGCACCCACATCCACTGTCTGCTGCAGCAACGGAGCTTGAGCAGCGACTGGCTGCTACAGCCGTTCCGCCCATGTCCACGCGATAGACAGTCGATAGCACCCCGGACACAGAAGCGAAACTTGCGCTTGAGGTCGATGGCGTGGTACCATAAAATAAAGCCAATATTGACGAAAGTGAAGTACCACAAAATGTGTTTGGATAATATTGTAACTAACTTTTAAAACTCTCATTTCTTTTGTTATGAACCCTATAAAATCCAGAGAAAAGGTATATTCAAAAGAACTTTCCCTCCCATTCAGGCACTCTCGAAACGGAGTGGATGATAGATAACAAGTCTCTGTTTGTTGTATCCTACGGTATAATCTCCTCTTTCTCGAAGATTCTTCACATTAAACTTGTCAAAAGCCAGTAAGGAAGCCATCAAAACAAAATCAAAAGTTGAGCAAGGTAATCGTACACTAATAAATGAAAATAAGAATGAAATGAAAATACGAGGTAACAGAAATCGGCACGGAGCAATACCAAAAGCACCGAATCCAATATGGCGGTATATCAAAGCTTCACCAACCTAGTTACTATTACCAGGCATTACATCATCGTGCTCGCATCTCCAAAACTGGCCTATTGCTTACTGGTATAGCACTTGAGGTACATGTATTCAATAGATTACATGTACTTCTTAAAGTTAATTAATGTAGACCAGTGCATAGTGCAAACACTGTGCAAATCATTCATTTTGAACTAAATACATACATACATGTAGCTCTGGGAACATTTCTGGTTTTCTTTTCTTTTCTTTTCTTTTTTCAATTGATTTATGTCATTGGAATAAAGGGGCAAAGTTAATGAAAATGTAATAATGGGGTTTTTTTTCTTCATTCTGTTGATAAAATAGGATTTATTGGATTATGGCAGAAGTGTTTCAAACATCTACATTTATATACATACATGTACATTTACACATAAGATTCCACAAAAACGCAATAAAATTCACTATCATAAGAGGAGTGGGAAACTGTGTTGACTTTGATGGACCATACAGGCCAACAAATGTACATGTAGTATGCCGCCCATGCTGAAAGTTCAAGTGAAAGGCCAGAATAATCTTCTTGACCCCTCTGACCTAGGAAAGCTATGACCTTGAGCAGACTGTGAGCAACACTCTGTAGAATCTATTTTAACATGTATGTACATGTACATGAATATGTGTAGGCCTAAAATCCACATGCCATTCAAAAGTTACAAGGAGGCCAAGATGGTTTGTGAAATATCATACATGTGTTGATATCTGTCATTGATTTTAATCATGTTCTTTATTATTCTCCAATCATAATCATCATCATCATCATCATTTTCATCAATCACCATCACCATCAACATCAACATCAATATCACCATCAACAATCATCACCATCATCGTCATCACCATCACCATCGTCATCACCATCATCGTCATCACCATCACCATCATCGTCATCGTCATCACCATCACCATCACCATCACCATCACCATCACCATCATCACCATCACCATCATTATCACCATCACCATCATTATCACCACCACCATTATCACCACCACCATTATCACCATCACCATCACGATCACCACCATCACCTTCACCATCACCATCATCACCATCACCATCACTATCATTCGTCATCATCATCAGCACCAGCAGCAGCAGCAGCAGCATTGCCTCCTCCACCACCATCACCATCACCATCACCACCATCACTGAATCATCACCATTATAATATCAATCTATAGATTGTCAAGCTAAGTACATACATGTACATGTAATTCTGGATGATTGTTATGACATGCATTATTGTCATTCCCACAAGTTTAATAGCAAAACAATTTGGTCAATGGGGGATAAATCCAATATCATTCCTCTGGAATGAGTTGCACAAATTTCATCCTCATCAAGATGATATGAAATTCACCAAAAATAATATTATGAACAGATCTATGCACCCATTAGACCGGGGCGTATGTACCGGTAAAATGCATCAAGTGAAACATATGATCCAATTACTTTAGGCTCAGATCTATCAAAGGTGCCGCAATGTGAATGCATGTAAGGGATATGTTTTTTCAGAGTGGCTTATTTTTCTACTGTGCAGCGTACATCAAATATATCACAGGTCTACATTTTAGATCAATTCATATGCATCATTCGCATACATACACGCAGGATAGCAAGACCAATTTTCGGGCTGAGTGAAATTGAGCTTGGCATGGTGTACTCTGCATCCTCGTCGTAAGTGAGGTGAGCTTGAGGCAAAGTACATCGCACTGCTCTAAGCCAACGCCCAGCGGTGAGGATACCAGTACATATCTCAAGGGTTATGTTGGTCCACTCCAACCAGCACCCTGCAGAGTACCACTACACTGAATTCATTCACTGATCTTCAAAATGTGTAGTACATCGATTTGTCTTACACACATGAATGTTATGGTTTGCAAAATCTACAAATGTAGACAGTATATAATGAAGAACAATCTATGTTCATAATTAATACAAATTTACATTTACATGTACGTTTGAGTTTAGGCCAATATCTACATTGTAAGGACTTTGTGCAGACCGAAGAACGTTTGAACATGAACTCAAGGATAGGCACACTGTAAATGAACTCAAGAACAGTTACACTTTGAAAGGAAGCCTGACAACAGCACTCCATACATTCACAATGCACAATTAAAAACATTTCAATGGGAAAATGAGCAGAAGAAATTTATGATGATTACATGTAGTACTAAAGTGTACATACAGAAAATAAACATTGGATGACAATATCAATATGCCCACAGATATTTATATTTGTCAATGAAATATTACATAATTCCATGCATTTATGAACTTCTTCCTGAACATTATGAAGTGTATGAATGTAATGTGAAGCCGGAATGTATACAGGTCTATTACATTCAAATTCACATGTTTGTACATGAAACAGTGCATGTACACTCAATTGCACGTACAATTGAATGTGGGGAAATTTTTTTTTTTTACATCAAGTCGCATCTCCCACACATCACAAACTTATAAATACAAAATATGTTTCCAAATTGGGGTAAGGATGTCTCGCGCCAAAATTTGAAACGGCTGAACTTCACACCTGAAGGGGCCTGGGTGCAAATAATTTGGAGCACTGCAGGGCATGCATTCACCGAACACAATCAAGGAACGACCTTGCGTTTGTGTGCAGTACAATCAGACAGCAACAAAAGAGACTCCATTACATGGACTTTGTGTGTGCAAGCACGGGGAGAGTTCACACATGTCTCTTTGTTGGCGATATTACAATTTCTCATATCTTATCCAAGGTTACATAAAATGTAGGGTATACATGTATGTATTCTATTAAAATACAAATGGCAATGAAATTCAACATCAACTTGAATTAAATTCTGCTATAAAGGATGGCCATGAAGTGATGAATCATTTCTTGATTATTTGGAGAGAAAAATCATGTTAACTCTCTAGTAAAAAAAGTACTATACATGTGGTTACGATTTAAATATGATGTACATGGATGGACATGTATGCATTTACATTGTATGTAAAACAGATAGATGGGGCATATCACCTCCTTTTAGAGCAGACATGTGCTAGACTAAAGTTTACACCTTACCCTAAAAAGAAAGGCTAAAGTAAATTCAGGTTAACTTCAAGCTAGAAGAAGAAATTTGATTCTCTGCGCTCAAAAAAAAAAGAGCTTTAATAATAATGTACATGTAAATGTTAACGGCATGTGTAAATTACATTCCATAGTAGAGCAATCAATCAGTCATTAAATTCATGGAATGTTGAACATCTTTAATAATCATGTCAGTTACACAAGCCCTGATGACTACACCATAATTAGACAACACTATGAACACGATGACAAAGAAAGCGGACAAAATATACAGCTCATCCTCATTGTACCCTCCACAATTGTTCTGGTAGACAAAAGAACATCCCTTCATTGCTATTACATGTATGTAAAATAAGTAGAACGGGTGAATATGCATGAGACACCTGTTCTACATATTTTTACATAATACCAATGAGGGGATGTTCTTTTGTCTACCAGGGCAAGTGTGGAAGGTACAATGAGGAGATGTATATTTTGTCCACTTCTTTGTTCGCCATGTTCATAGTGCAATACACTTAATGGATAATGCACAGTATCTTTGCATATATAATACACTTCTTTGCATAATGAATACGAATGTGAATGCCCCGCCGTTGACACTGCGCATAAGACAGCGGAATACACTACAGATAACAAAAAGGGCAAGCATGTCAATGAGCTGTGTGCGATTGATTGGCCAGGGTGCACTTTACTCACTCACGATGGGATCAATATATTTGCAAAGGGGCAAAACTGGCGGGGTTGGCTTGTGTCCCAGACATAAGTGTTTGAATTTCAAATGTAAATAATGATGTCATCCACGCTATATTAAATTAAATGAAGGTACGCGTCTGCCAGGGTAAAGTTGCAAGTACATAAGTCGTTACACCCGGAAAATGTCTAAAATCAATTACATGTTACTCCAGAATGTCACATTTTAAAAACTCACAATTTTATGATAGAAGATGGAATGAAAATATCACATGGGACTAGATTTCTCATAACACATTCATATTTTGTATAAACTTGCACATACATGTTAGTTTGCTGGTAACTAATTAATGGAAATTCAGTATCATTTTACAAAGCTGCCTTTAAAAGCTAAACAGGTAATAACTTATAAATTGAGTATAATTTTTTTTTAATATTATTGTCATTATCCTGGTCAAAAGAAAGATGTGTGAAGTCATAGTTGGCATACTGTACAAAACCATTATCATGTGACAAACAGCTGTTGCAGGTTTCGCTTGTGCTTGCTTGTGTAAAGGCTAAATAACATCATGTGCAGCTTTTAATTACATTTCATTTGACCCCAAATATAGAGGTACCTTCATAATTACCAGACACTTTATTTTCATCTCATGATTATTTTGGCAGACTTTGTATTCAAAACTTCAAATCATTTGATATCACGTGGATGAAGGCTACTTGGTAAAATAACTGCTTGAATGTTGACATTCAGCCTAATACTGAGTGTCTGGTCAATCAACTAAGAGAGGTCAACATATTGTGTCTTCATAGTTCATTGACAGAGCATGTTAATAAGACCTCTTTGTCCAGTACAGATATCCTGCCCAGGCATAATAGCGGTGATTAATGGGTATTCCAAATGGATGATAAATGGACTTACTGGCTAGCCTGTGACTTTGTAATGACTTTAAAATGAATGATGACTGACTAATTTGCATAAGAGCTGGGATTGGAGGGGTGAGATTGTCTTTATACATGTATATATTCAATAAAGTCTAATTAACCCGGGAGTGTGGATAATACAACTTTATTGGATCCTTATTCCAATATAAATTAATTATGTTGAAGCTACTTCATTCTTTCAAACTGTGTCTTTAATTCCGCTTCTAAAAGATAGACATGGTACATAAATTAGGGTCTGTGTCATAGACTATCCTGCAACATGAACTCATGAATAATGCATTGTTTTGTCATGTAATGGGGGACTGCGAGACGAAATCGACAAACGGGAGCTGATATTCATCACACGTTACATTGCCAAATATCTTCTGCCTACTCGCACACATCAAGCAAGATCTATGAATGAGGTCATTTTGTTAATCACCCGACTAGTGACAGTGTATTTCTAGATCAATATTGGAAAACAAAGGCCTACAAAAGCGGTGACTCATGTTTGCTCACATATTGTTGCATACCAATGACATTGTTCAGACAGCTGTTATTGGCTGGTATCAGAAAGAGGGTGACAAAAATATCCTGCTGTGTGCATTTGAGATAAAGAGAGAGGAAAAGAGTAGCAATGTGCATGAACATGATAAAAGAATGACCTTTCAGTCAAGTTTTAAAACAATACCAAGCATTCTTAATCTGTCAAATTATGATGAACGACTCTACGTGATGGAAATTTAGAGAAGTATCAATCTTATCATAAATCAACCAAGAGTCAAAAGGCCTACAAAGTATAAAGACCCTGTTCTCATTATGAGATTGAACCGTGGATCAGGCTACACGCTATCACGGGGTGGCCCATGGCCCGCGCCAGGGAAGTCCACTGCTAATTGCTGCGTACACACCTGCGTAAACACCTGCAATGGTTAGCGCGATCTATCGTAGCAGTGTGGTCTAGGCATCTATCGCACGCTAAATCACAATATCTCTCATGGAACACCACCCAGAGGTCCGTCGTTTTTGGACCGTCGCGGACCTCCGTAGATACATGTTCTCACCTTCGAGATCTAGCGCACACTAGAGCATGCTTTCTCGGTTGTAATCAGAATGGGTTTTAAGTCATCAGCCATGGCTTGACAATATGCTAGCTTTATATACAATCTGGATGCAGGCCTACATGTACCCACAACAAACAAAGTGCTCAGAATAAAAATTAAAGAGAAATTCCTGAGTCCTACTATTACATACATATATTGTAGATCTTTAATACAACAGGCCTGTCATACTTGACTACAAGTCATAAAAAATTAATACAATTTATGATCCTCACAAGATCAGCACATGATATTTGTTGGTGTTAATATAAAGGATACATTTTGATGACTCCATTAGACGTTCCGATGGCAAAGATATTCAACTTTGGGTCGTAGGCAAGGGCAGTTGGTTTATTGGGGAAGCCATGCTCGACAGTCTGTATGGGAGAACAAAAGAAGTTGATTCATTATGACTTCATTGTGAATTTACACGCATGTCTCATTGTTGTCTTATACATTATTTACATGTAAACACTCAAGTCATTTAGTCATACACACATGTAGCATGATACAATGAGCTTTGTGATAGTAAATTTGTATAACCCTATAAAACTTGAGCAGAAACATCTGAATTGCAAAAAACTGTTGCATCATAACATTTGGAATGGGGTACGACTATATGTATGAACAATGAATTAAATATGGGGTTTTTTTTCTATACATGTATGTCAATTTACATACAGGTGCATGTAGTGCAAATAATAGAGTCCATAAAGCTATATGTCCATGTAGGCTACATTAAAAAAGTACAATTTAAGATGAGTGAGACAAGAAAACACCTAAGGTCCATGTACTGTATAGTGTGTGAGTATTCCAGCCCAGGTTTGAGGGCCACACTGATTAGATTTTCTCAAACCTCCATAGCACATCAGGTGATTGCTGAATAGTTGATAATAAATCATGCTCTGGCTTTTGAAAAATCATAAATTTTCAGTCACAACTAATACCACTGCCTTAAACTAAACACACTGAACATGAACATGGAACATGAAACTATGTGAGCTGCCAGATTCCCCAAACACTACTGTACATGTAAATTAAGCCGTCAATCATACCAGGTACATGCCAAACTTGACAGAAATAAGATCCTTCCTAGATCAGACTGGCAGACCTGTCAGTTTATAGCCCTAGGAAGTCATTGATTAGGGTCAGATCTTTCATCAGTCTACCCTGATGATGATACCTGGATTTATACAACTTGAACAACATGTACCATGATGCCAAGGCGAATTCATCCAGGGGGGTGTTTCATAAAGCTGTTCGTAAAGTTACGAATGACTTTACGAACGACTGGAACATGTTCTTGGGTGCTATACTAATCAGATTCTCAATCATTTAGAACAAGAACTGATCACCAGTCATGCGTAAAGTCGTGCGTAACTTACGAACAGCTTTATGAAACACCCCCCAGGGCTTTTATTCATCCCTTGGAAACAGGTAAAAATCAGGTCCAGCTGGTCACTTATCTTATGATTATAACTGCTTTAAACATACAATGACTGATGTAGATGTCCACAGTCAAAGTACATCAAAGGTAAATTATAGACCTACCGTAGGTGTATGACCTAATCATTTGTTCGTACTGCACAATGCACAAACTGAAAAATGAGCAAGTCAACTTTTTTCATATGTACATGCACACACATGTACATGTACTCTGTAGGCCTATACACTTTTGCAAAGGAAAATATGCGCCCAAAATTGACTAGAATGTTTATGGTACATGTAGTTGATCATGAGAAACCAGAAAGCGAAAGGCAAGGAGGAAATTGATTCAAAGCTGCGGACCTGACTTACAAATATGTACATACAAGCATCAAGTTGGCCCACATATTTAGAGTAATATCGTATTCTAAAGTTATTACTTTTAACATGGAAAGTACATTTTAAACATCTGACCTCTTTAGAAGTGAAGTAATGTACATGTACACATTTGCTTGTTCTTGCTTCACTGATACATCACAGCATACCTTGTCTGTCTGACATGTACATATATTATTATAAATTCCCATTAATCCATAGCCCCACCCTGCTCCATTTGATATCTTGACCTCTAGCAGTGACCTTTTACAGGACAGACCATGCATGATATCTACCTGACTGGGAGGATTCCCACGAACAACTGTCTTGTACGATGCATGGAATTCTACATAATACTCTGCTAACTTTGCTGCCAAAGTATGGACGTGTACATGTATGTATGATACATTTGTAATTTTGTTTGTACTTTGTAGACACAGTTCAAAACAAAGGATCTTTTACATGTACAATGTAGATCAACAAAATGCAGGGACTACTGGTATGTAATTATGAATCAACAGGGAATAAGAGACAACTATCATCATCATCAATTTCAAATTTGATTAAAATATAACTCACCTGCAATCATTATTGCAAAAATATTGAATAAAAGGATATTATATTTAAAGACCCTCTGTACATCTACATTTTGTTTAATATGATTAAAAATCCAATGTAGCCCGTTGGAAGTTATCATGCAAAAAATACATAAAATAAAGTGCTATTAAGGAACCCTCTCAAAATTACACTTTCAAGATGGCGTACATGTAGATGGGCGATTCCATGCAGTGTGTCCTATACGATATATATATCTTTTCATCTTGAAATGAAGTACATGTATCTCTTGATGTGAACACTGAATGATGATTCTTTCTGGTATCACTACAACATTGGTTATGTTCATAATATCAGATTTTTCATTTATGGTTGAAATGAATGGAAAAATGTCAAACATCTATGTCACGTACAGGAAACATTGCACAGAATCGCCTACATAAAGTAGATCCTGCACAAATACATGTAGTTCTTCAGAAACCATTAACAATCTTTGATACCCGTTCATCTCATTGCAAACCGATATCGAGGGGGCATCGAATTTGAAGAGGCATATGGGTGGTTAGCCCTGCGAAACACATTATCACCAAGCGAGGGCAAACATGTGGCACAGGCTGACACGCAAAGCCTTTTTAATCAAGAAGACAGCCGGTCTGCTAGAGAGGAGAATACTGCACGTGGCTATGTATTTGTCTCCCTGCCACGAATACAAACGGAAGATGCACCCATACGATACACATCCTGAATGAGAGTCACATGAACTAACTGTCTTATTGTTCTATTGTTTTGATCATGTAGACACATTCCCATCAATCTCACAGCCTGAAAATGAAATTTTTACAACCTTTAAAAAAAAAATAATAGTAAATTCACATTTATAGATCATGCCAAACAATGATTGCACACATGGTTGCCTTACTTTCTTTTTTGACATAAAAACTAAAGTGTATTTGTTACATGTATACTTTTATACATGTATACATGTAGGGGAACACAGCACAAAGAAGGCAAGAAGCATACTTTTTTATATCAAAGTCAAGTGTACAAACCGCTGAACTATGGCACCTCTATCACATGTACATGTACAACATGACTATGCTCACCCATTGGAAGTTGCAGATGAAGTTAGTAGAAATGTAGAATGTAGGTTTTTTCAGAGTATGGTTTCAACTTCAAGTACATTTAATCCTTTTTCTTGAAAGTGCAAAATAAAAGTAGACTTAGCCAGTCATTACAATGCCCCATTAAAAAAAAAAAACACAAATGTATTTTAAACTTATACAGTTAAACAAAGAAGCTTGACTGGGGAGGAATTTTTAATTTGTATACAGTTAACTTTGCATAAGACAAATTTGTTGGGACCACATGACTTCTACCAAATTTGACGAAGGAAATGCGAATACAGTGAAACCTGTCTATAAAAACCACTCAAGGGAGACAAGAAAAGCGGTCTTCATGAGCAGGAGGTCTTTATGTACAGGTTCCTTTAATACAAGTTTCAATGAGTTTCAATGAGAAACACTTTTCAAGGAAAACGACAATTGTGGTATTTATAGACAGGTGGTCTTTCTGTACAGGTGGTCGGTAAAGTAGGATTTGCATACTTTGCTAAAAAAAAATTGATTCGACTTAGGGAAATTTCGACTCCTGCGACTTCGCGTTATGCAAGGTTAACTGTATACCTTGTTGAATTGCTGTATTTCTTTTAATACAAATGTACAATTTATGACTTATCATTACGCATACAAATTGTACACAAAAGCACTATGTTTAGATCATGACTCATGTGCCAATAACTCATCTACTTCTGCAAATACAAGTACTACATGAGTAGTTGCACTGACAACGTGGCCTGTGGATGTTCATGGTAAACTGCTTGCCCATCTTTTATTCTCATTTTGCATTCATAGAAGTTTTCCTTATGAATGCACGCACACTGCACACAATGCTTGAAGCAACAGGTGTACGGCCTGCACACACAAAGGCATCGTCAAAGTTCATGGCTGTGTGCGAACAAAAAAGTCAATTCAGCTCTACTTTATGAATGATCAATTTAACGTTTTCATTGCAAAGAAGCATTTCTTTTGATAATAAATAATCTGGGGCCCGTTGTACAAAACTTGCATTTAATCACAACTCCTAAAATTCAAATGCAAGTCCTTAAAAATCGCACTTTCTGATTGGCTGAAAATAAAGATGCGTTTGATTTTCCTGAGCGTTGTGCTGTTCTTCTTACAGCTCATCTTTTGAAAATATCTATCACTACATGTGCAGTACATGTTCATGTACCTAATGATATCAGTTTATAAATGATGAGCTGTGTAACGTCAGAAATTTCAGAAAAATATTGTGTAGATGTAATACCAAGTATCCCTCCTTCGATGGTTCTTTCTCATTTCAAATCTGATTTTTTTTTTCCAACTCATTGCCTACAGTGGTCTCTTGGATAATGGGAGTGAGAGAATTCAGTAGCCGTGGGTTAAAGGAAATATCGTATTGATTTATAAGTATTCGTTCATTTCAATAGTAGCATTTGCAATATTAGAATGCACTGAGCCTGTTGGTGTACAATATTGCCTTTAGTTAAGAAGACATGTGTTGACTGTTTTTTATTTTGAATTAAATTTCACAAGATACCAATAAGGAAAATAACCCTGATGTGATTGAATGCAAGCCAATGGTTTATCAAAATTGCCGTTTACAAATCATTTTCGCCCTGTTATGCAAATTGCACGGATTTTTAAATTGTTTTTTTGCAGAATTGGATCCACATTTGAATTACATGTATCTTCTTCTAGCTTACAAGTTCTTCCCCCGTTGTTCGAGGATCAGCGGCTGAACGCAGGTTAGGTGTCGATCTATGGGAGTTTATTAAGTCGTATATGGTGAATTTTTAGAATGTATCAGAGGCAGTGGGTCGTTATGCTGGCAGAGAGTGGGGTGGGTGCAGATAAAAAGGGTAACAGAATGCTAGCGGCAAGGGTGATGGTATCACACGAGGTGAAAGCCTGGGCGGCATTATCGGGTGGGCCCGAGTGCCAGGATGTGGTGAATGAGTGCATCTCGTTGGGATTGGAGGGCTGGGCAGGAGGCGAGAAAGTGGGTGGAGTTTTCGTCCTCTGCTGTGCAGAGTCTGCAGATGGAGGTGAGAGACTTGCCTAAGGTGTTCAACCAGTGCTGTGTTGGGAAAGTGCCTGTCACAAGACCTAAGTTCAGAGTCTTCAGAATTCAAGCAGGCAGTTGTATCCAAGGAAGAAGAAGAATTCTGTTCTACAGCTGAATCCATTAATTATGATTTCAACTTTAACCTGAAATAATGGATTATCAAATTTCAGACTCTGTCATGAATTTATGTAAAAACAAAATTTACTATTTGTACATTTATCATTAAGTTTTGCTAAAATCTATTTGAGTCCAACACTAACTAAACAGTTACTTTAGAATTATTTTAATTAATTTCTCATAGTCTGCACTAAATGTGAATAACACGACAATAAATATTAGAATTCCATTTTTATAATTTCCACAAAATAAAAACATCACCTAATGCCAATTATCATGTTAACAAATATTGCAAAATGTTGATTAAAAACTGTTAAGAATCAAGATTGTCGGTGACCATACAAACCTTGTTGAAGTGAAAGAGATCCTTTCTCATTTTGCAGCGTTCTTCAACAGCAGCAGCATTCTGCCGATGAAATAATTTCCTCATTCGACTTGCCATTGTGGTAATCCTAGATTTATAATTCCTTCTATCACAATTCGTCTATCTATTCCTAGGCTCTCTCGAATAAGATTCAGCACATCAATATAATCCAGTTCTAAAAATTGTTTGCCTTCGGTACACACGCACAAAAACGAATGGGGTTGACGATTCAGTTACACCCACCACAGAGAAAATACCGGAAACTCGTGGAGGAGCTCGCAATGGTAGCGGAACGCCAGGCGGCAGTCAGTGTACACAGCCAACGCAGTCTGCTACTCAAAAATCCTGCGAAGAAAATAACAGAAGAATCTTTAAAACTGAACAACTATGACAATATTTTTGTAATGCTTATTAGCTCCGAAAAGAATGCATTGAATAGTTACTAACAATCATTGCTTAATTTTCAATATTCTGCTCTATTTTGGAAGAAAAGTATAGATGACTTACCGGTCGTCGCCAGATAATGGATCGCAAATTTGTAAGTGGATAACGCGTGTGTGCGCAAAAAGCGTACGGTACGTGACGGCCGGCCATAGACGTAGACAAAGATGTATTATAAAGTGCGTGAGTGCTTCATTTTATTACTTTACATGAACCAGTATTATGAAAATGCATAGATCTCGAATCAGAGTCAAGAGTTGGACACGATTTTCAATTTCACTATGTTAGTTTATCTAAAACTTATTGAAAGGAATTTATACCTCAATACCAGTACTAAGCAATTCGTATAATAGTGTTATCACTCTTGGATAACTGTAACACGAACTATGTTTTTGTTGTGGCCATACAGTAGAACCTCACCAACAACCGACCCGGCCCTCGCCCCGGGCCTCGCCCCTTCTGGCTACGCCATTGAATTCAATCATTTCCTCGCAGGCAATGACCGAGTTGCAAATGATTTACAACATTGATTTATAAAAAATACAAATCATTTCAAAACTTAGGACCTACATATTTACATAATTACCATAAATGCATTTCTGGTCCATGAATATGATAGGTAGTTTTACTTTTATAAATGTTTCAAAGTAATTAAAACATTCATCTTTTGGGACCGTTTGCTCTAACAAGCCAAGCTTCTTTAAAGTCTTCTCATTCGTTCATGACTTGTGTAGAAGAACATGATTTTACATAAATAACTGTTAATATAATCTCTTATATTGACTAAATATTGCACTTCAAATTATGTTGATAACCTGTTATTCCTGTTACTTATTTAATATGCTATGTAAATGTTTGTGAAAGAATGAAATAAAATGAACCGACCAATGAACCAAATAACTTTATTAAAGTTTAACATACTATTATTGCATTATGGCCTAAAGAAGAAAGTATTGTCATCAAGTGTAGTTAATGAATGTTTTTGCCTCGAGAAAATAATCCGTAATAGATAAATGATTTGATTTTTATTGTTTCGACAAAATAACTGTTTTCATATAAAAGTTCAACAAGATAAAGCATAATGACAAAAACAGTGGCGGATCCAGGATTGAGTAAACGGGGGGGGGGGCACACACACACACAAAGTTTTTTCCCTCCAAAATTCTCTGACAAGCAAAAAAAAAAGGGGGTCCTCAGCATTTCAGAGACTCTCCTTTTCAGTCCAAAATTCTCTGACAAGCAAAAAAAATAAAAAATAAAAAATAAACTGTTCCAAAACGAGAGTCCTGTACAGGTTATTGTCTTAAGGGCAAGGACATGTGGGATAGGAATGAATTTCATTATTTTTTACAAACATACTGTTAAAAACACTCGGTAATTCGTCTTTATTAAGTTGATACATAAATATCCCGACAAAATAATGGTATAGCATACTTTTATATAAAACAACTTGATAAGGCTTAAATACATATTAACCCTCCCCCCCCCCCTAAAAAAAAAAAAAAAAAAAGAAGAAGAAGAAGAAGACTAAGAACTCCAGGATTTGGGGACGGGCACAATATTCAGAAAATTCTCGCAAAAGCAAACAAACAATTTGGTCTTCACAACTTTTGGTGCCTCAACGGTTAACTCCCAAATACACTGGGCGCACCCACGGTGAATATTCGGGTTTCGGGGGCTGGGGGGGGGGGGTCATGGTCGGATGTGCCCCCCCCCCCCGGCCTCCCCCGAATCTGCCAGTGGCTTGCCAAAGCAATTACTTTATGGAAGCTCTGTGTAGCAATTAAGGACAAGAAACCCGACAAAAGACCTCCTGACCTGGAAAAAAATGTCTTCTGCGAATGACAGTGATCATTCCATTACCTCTTCAAAAAATGCTAGATGAAGAAGTGGGAAATAAAATGCAGTTGGCCTGAGGCAGCCTGGGGCAATGTTTTTACGGCGGAAGGTTCTGTGATTTCCAATTTTAGGATTCGAATTAAATCATCTAATTTCTATACTGTGTAAGATAAGTTAGCGTTTCCGTCGCGCAAAAATCCAGAGGTGCACAGTCAACTTAAGCGGCACGCGACAAATAAGTGGGAGCTGAAATTGAAGCGTGCCACATATGGGGAGGGTTTGGGAAGAGTTCTTTGTCTGTCCCAATGTCGTCTGTTCTACTGACAACAATGAACATAACAAACAATGAAACCCAGCAAAGATAAAGCCGCAAAAGTACGAAAGCTCTTCTCAGCGGCAGTTATGTACTTGGTGGGGGTCGCGCCTTATAGCTTTACTGTGAAAATATGAAATACATGTATATTATCAGACGCACACACTCAAGGCTCTTAGAACAATGTTTACTTGACAAGTGTTCCATATTCTGAAAGTGTATAGTCATAATTTGTTGGTAGAAAATGAATTAGTGCAGAAACAAGTCGATACACAGCCTATCAGCCCCAACAAGCAAGGCCAAACACATGCTCGTCTTTGAAAGAAAAGTCTGGTTTTCAGGATCGCCCGACCATGCCTAGGAAAATAAGAAAAAGAAGAATATAAACTTGAAGAAGAAAATGAACTAAAGAAAATAAGAAAAAGACGACAGAGACGTGTATTGGTCATGATGATGAAGAAGAAGTAGAAGACGATTTTTTGAGGGGGTGTACAGCACCCCCTGGAAGGCTGAGGATGTTGGGGGTGCTATAGCTAAAAAGTAGTTAAAAAGAGACCCTAAAACGCTGAGGACCTTTTTTTTTTTTGCTTGTCAGAGATTTTTTGACTTAAAAAGAGACACTAAAATGCTGAGGACCTTTATTTTTTTGCTCAAAGCACCCCCAGTAACAAAATCGTTCCCAGGTGCCTGTTGTGCAAGGTGCGAAACTTTTTAATTGAGTCATTATTATATATGACATGAAAATCTCAAGAGATCGATAATTTATCCATTTTTTCATCATTGGCGGGAGAGGGCGCTGGTAATTTAGGAGCACAGTGCCAACATGGAATAGATTTATCCAAATTATTCACCGCAAGATTATACAAATTAGGATTAGGACTATCTTATAAGGGATAAACAAACACAAAATATGAATATTCCTTTCTATATTGACTGCGTTAAAATGGCAAAAGCCTGCATATCATTGCAACTGACTGTTACAGAAATTATTTCCATTTTTAGATAAAAAAGAATCCTTTTTCCACTCTGCAACTGTCTACTGTTCATCAGTGGTCATCTTCAGGGGCAGATCCAGGATTTAGTATAAGGGGGGGGGGAACAATTTTTTTCGCCAGACCTCCAAAAGACCTCTCGTGGGGGGTCCAGTTTCCCTCCATAATTCTGTGACAAACAAAAAAAAAGAAGAAAAAAATGGTTTTCTTTATAAAAGTCGTACCGGTTCAGTGAAGTTCTAATGTGAGAGCAGCAATGAGGCAAATCATTATATTGAGTAAATTTAGAGTTCATAGGATGTCGAGCTGATTATCGTTTCATCATTTCTGGTATTAAATAATTTAATACGTCCAGTGGCGTATCTAGGGGGCAGGGGGGGCACGTGCCCCGGGCGGCACTTGGAGGGGGCGCAAAAAGCGCAAAAGAGAGAAAGAAAAAAAAGGGAGGGAAAATGAAGAAATAACAAAATCCTTAAGGATTACCCCCCCCCCCTCCATCGGTAGGGTAAATGCATTAGAAATACAGTTTTTGAGGGTTTAAAATGCGAAAATTTCCTAAAGTTCAGTCGCTTTGCTCCCTCGCATAATTATTGTCTTTCAGGATCTCTTAGTTTTGCACCCCCAGTATATAGTTCTTAATAGCTGTAATTATCATTGCTTTGCTCGCTATCATGTAAGTTTCATCTGCTTCTTGCTAAGTATTGCGCGTCCAATATAGGATAAAATGCATAAAACATCATTTGCAGAGGGTCAACATTTAAAATAAATCTCAACTTTCAGTCGATTTGCTAAATTCCTCAACTATTTCTCAAGGGCTTTTGTTAATTTCGCTCCCAATTTTAGAAGGAGTGAATATAGAAAACCGTTTATCAATGTACAAAATTCGAACTTCTCTACCGCATAGTTGCAGTGGTCACTTGCAAAATTGTGCTTTTTAGGGTTAAAAATGCAAACAAATTTCTGCCCGGTCGCTTTGCTCCCTCACTTGTACAAGTAGGTTTGGGCACGAAGGGGGGGGGGGGGGGCAACTTCTTTATTTGCCCAGGCGCCAGAATCCCTGAAAACGCCACTGAATACGCCTAAGCACTGGTCTAAACTGTTCTTTTTTTTAATGAGATAATTATATAAATTTGAACTGAATTTGCTTTCTATCGAACATATTGCCTGTTGGTCATTATTGGCCACTATCTTCATTATTTTAATGATCAGTATATCATTCCCCACTTTTAAATCAAGATAACCACCTTTGATCACTACCGACATAATCCCAAACAATCATGGAAACTGCCACATCACGATAGTTATTACATAATGATCAACAAATTTCACAACCATGTCAAGTTACATACAGTGTTCCAATTCACTATGCTCATCTTCTCTGAACTCCATCATCACGATAGTTATTACATAATGATCAACAAATTTCACAACCATGTCAAGTTACATACAGTGTTCAAATTCACTATGCTCATCTTCTCTGAACTCCATCATCATCATCCCCTCCACTACCATCATCACCATCATTATCATCATTATCATTATCACCATCATTATCATCATCCCCTCCTCCACCACCACCACCATCACCACCATCAACATCATTGTAATCATCATCAGCATTATCATCATCACCATCTTTATCACCATCATTATCATCACCATCATCATCCCCACCACCACCATCACCATGATCATCCTTTTCATCACCATTATCATCATCATCATCATCACCTCCACTACCATCATCATCAACCCCTCAACCACCACCACCATCACCACCATCAACATCATTGTAATCATCAGCATTATCATCATCACCACCATCATTATCATCACCATCATCATTATCCCCACCACCATCATCATCCTTCTCATCATCACCATTACCATTATCATCATCATTATCATTATCATCACCATCATCATTATCACCATCATTATCATCATCCCCACCACCACCATCATCATCATCATCATCATCATCATCATCATCAGCATCACATATCTCCCACAACTATTTAATCACCACATCAAATCATTTAAATTGTAATACAGTATTTTCTAAGAACCACATGGCACAAAAAGCCATTACAAAATTTGGACCCAAATCACCATGAAATAAAACAAAATCAACAAATTATGAGTTTACCTGTGCAGAAATCATGTATTCAATGACCTCTCACTTGAAATAATTTACAAAGTATCTTTACCGTGAATCTTACAATTTCTTTCAAGTATTCACAATTTGAGGGGGAAAGGCACTAACCTACATAAAACCATTTATCCAGTTAGTACTCTTTAAAAACAAAATTCCTCCATTATGTACAAATGAAATTAAATATTACGGCCATAAAGAAAATATTTTCTTTGACACGTCTGTATACAAGGCACCCGATTGCAAACATCTAAAAGCCACTGCACTCAATTCTGGCAAGATAGAACAAAATATTTTTCACGAAAAGCAATTCAGTGCTAAAAGAATATTCTAAAAAAGCATTTAAGTAGTAGATTTGTAATTACAATAGACAAAAATAACAATAGTACCTTGTAGATTAAAAGCTGAAGCATTGAAGAAAAACAAGAAAAGAAAAGGCAACAATAATAAAATTGTCAAAGCCAGAATTCTTGAACATAACTTCAAAGACACAAATTTAGTGGCACTTTTGAAAGAAATAAACAGAAGAATGCTTTACAAAAAAATCACATCATCAATTTCATCTGATTTGGAATAAATTTCTGCGATTCAATGTGTTTTACCTGTCAAACGAATGGCTGTATTTACTAATAATAACTTTCTCTCATGCTCTTAACTTTCATACATGCAACTGAAAAGAGGAAGCATTATAGTCCGGTACAATGACCCCCCTGAATTTTAAGTCCAAAAAGTCAAAACTTTGAAAAAAGGCCATCGTTTCATTTTCACAGAATATACCATGAAAATTTTCCAAAAAAAGCTATCAAATCTGATGGTAAAGTTGATTGGGGAATACACATAATTGCTAAAAATCTAATCCTCCTTTTACTTTGTGATAAACATTGTCAGTTATGTTAGTCATAAATGCAACTGAGGCACAATTTTCAAGCCTTCGCTATTCACTTCATAACATTTTTCTGCAGATGTTCAGTTCAGTACATGTACACAATATGAATAAATTTGAACTGAACTAAACTGGACTGATAAATGGAACTCAAGATCGATTTAGACCTCATTGTTCACATCATAATATTTTTATCTAAAGATGCGCCATCTTTACCATGTCTACCTGAATGTTCATCGATAGCGATAAATCTTCGCAGCACGACGGGAAGAGCTGGAATACGCTGAAGCAATCACTCGGGATGTTACCGCGATCCAGCGAACGTCCCGATCTCTTTGCAGTTTCGCTTGTAAGATGCGGACGGGCATGCACTGTGCATATGTGACGTCAGAGATTTGTGCTACGCTCGCGTGCTGATCTTGGCAGATTACATTGCTCCGTTCTGCCTCTACTCCAGATGCTAAAATGGTAGAGAACAGTTCTAGATGTCACCACGGCAGGAAGAATTTCGGTGTTGCGCATGCGCAGATTGATTTTGCGGCTCAGCTTTATAGCGTTCTCTTCCTCCTCCTTCGTGCTTGCGAAAACTCACCATTATCTCATATTCTGCAGATAAAGACACCTTTTTCTGAACAAATAAAGTTGCATCTACGACATTGGCAAGATTCAACAACTACACTGCTCTAATTGAAACACATAAATAGACACATTTTTGACACAATCTAGCATTAGAGTACTTTGACTGAGCTACTTGTGGACCTTTCAAATCTCTCAAACAATCGCGGCTAGGAATGTGCAAGTCTCTTGACAGCTAGTATGCTAGTAACCAAAACCCAAAGGATGCAGACATAGTACATAAAGAAGAGTACAGTAAATATTCAATATATTATTTTTGCTTGTAAATGTAACTTACATACTTTTTACGTCAACTTCTCAAGTTACCACAGCTACGAGGTTCAAACATCTCATGCTAAAATGGAGGAAATTTAATTTTTATTTTACAATCAAATTGTGGACATATTATTCAGTTTTATTACCACTGAATGCCGTATTGTATTTGTGCATTAAATTGGATCTGCGGCATTACTTGATCAATAATTTGATCAATTCCGGATTTAAATCTATATGGCCCTTTTAGAAGTAAAAATATTCTACAAATATAAAGAGTTAATCTGCTTGCAGTATGAAGACACCAATGGACATAAAACTTAAACCTCTACATGTATTTACGAGTGACTTATTGTTATCAATGTAACTTTCATTTTCTCTTTTCTATTCTCTTTGTATGACAAAGAAAACATCAAACCAAAAATATCCCCATCATTCTTTAATTTCTACACTGAATAGTAAAAATTCATACAGTTTTGCAATAAAAATAGGACTATTTAAATCATTAAAAATTGCAATACATCTTGGGCCTACAAGATACATGATTGCACAATCACTTCAACACATAGCTAGGTATATTCATAACTCTGATATACATTTCTCTATCAAAAAATAACTCTGGTAATACTATCTCTCACATATCTTTTAACACTAGAAACATGATCATCTTCCATTCTGTATATCACTGAGAAGCCTCATAAAAGGGCGTTTGTCTTCATTAGGACCAAAAAAGTGTGAACAATGTGAATAGTGTTGTCTGCCAGTCATAAAAATGAGTAAGCAACTTTGAAACTCTTTTTCCAAAGGATTAATTAAAATAGCCTTACATACATGTATAACTCTTCATAGGGGCTACATCACTGTGACAAAATCACCGTCTTCTTACTATGAAAGCTTACATGAATCTCTATGGATGGTACATACAGAGGCCACAACTGCATTGTACATTTTGAAACTGATACTGCTAGAATGGGAGTCTTGGAAGGTCGCTACAGACTTTCCATTGTGATACAGAAAAAAACATGTCAGCAATACATAAATACATCAACGGTAAACGTAGAAACAGTACTTGTCATGTGACTCATGTCCATAGAGAAAGTACTTGGAAATAACCATCCTGAATAGGCTAAACCAGTCCAGTATCCAAATCTGCTTTAAAGTGATTTGAGCAAAGAAAATGAAAAAAGGGATTTTGAGCACTTCAATGGGCATCATGCAATACTCTATGTATACTTTCTCCTTTTAAGAATAAAGCATGCAAGCACTTTGGAAACATTAAAAAAAAACAGCGACAATATGGTTAAAGCTCGAAGAAGCAAGAAGTATTGGCCTACTTAATATTTGAAATGATGGTTCACGTTCAATAGGACTATCTGGTGCCTTATGCATATTGATGCTCTAAATAAAGGATAACTTTGAAGACAATGGATGATTTGCAATATAAACATTCAAGATTTATCCTTCATCGAATTTGGAGGCGTGAATCAAATGCACTGATTGAGAAAACAGTGTTTTCTTTCTCATAAAAATGACCATTCTATATAAAAACTCCTACTAGTTGTACGTGCAGTATTGAAATATTCAAATATATTTTCATGGGCTACTCAAGGGGCAGCATATGACACAACCGCTAGTAGATTGTCTCTTAAAAAACGATATAAAAACTCTCCGTCTATGTTATATACAAAATGTACAACTTGAATACGACGAGACAACATACTGCCAAGGCAATTTGGATTTCAATTCAGTCAATTGATTTCATATAAAGCATTATCAAACATTCCTAAGAACAGATATAATAATGATTTCTAAAAAAGCATAATACAATCTAACAATGCAGATTTCTAAATAAAATTCTGAATTTCAGATTTCTCCCTTTCTCTATATAAAAACAGAGGTCACTAAAATATGAATTGTGCAGACCCTTTATGTTTATCCTACATAACATTAAACCTATAAATACAACACAGATCAAAGAATTATAGGTCTGCTCAAATTTAATCCCTGATTGTACATAATTTTGTTACAGCACCATGCTGCAAGGAAGGGGGCGGGACCACAGCCTCACAACTTTGGCTTTCAGAATATATTTGTCTTAGAACCATAAACAAATTAGGCAATGACTCAAAAACTACTCTTTGTGGTCAATAGCAATGGCTTTGTGCTGTTAAAGAATACTGTAAAAAAAAGACTTCTGCAAATTGATAATGACCACTATTTTTGCAGCAAGAACTTAATACATGAAATGGAAAAATTTGTTGCTGTGATTAATCAAATTTCACATCACACAGATTTTGCGCATCTGGACCACTCATAAAAATCACAATTTTTTTTTTTTGCACGATCTTGTTTTCTAGTTTTACAATTAAAAAAAAAGAGAATATTAAACTGTGATGTACCACAGAAATATTTATATAACATCGGATTTGTACTAATGTTGATTTTTTTTCTTTCTGAAAGTTATTCATCAATATTCTTTTTTTATGGTTTTAATCAGCAGAGCCTGGAACATTGTCTACCCAAATGAATAGTGTATCCACATTTACTCTGTGTAGCTTAGTCTTTGAGAGGTAATGATAAAGTAATTAAGTACTGCTCCAAGATAGGTCCTGTTTACAATTCTTTACAATAAAAATATAAAAGGCCTTCTTTACATCCCAAAATACATGAGGCCTATCCCATCTATGGGCATTTTGTGTCCTTAAAATGGTGCATTTCTCCCTTGAGGTCTCGTCAAGTTTTACTATATCAATACAAAACACTTTACAAATAAGAGTCGACACTGTTCATAGCTAATCTCTTTCTAATCCTTTTTTCAGGTTCATGATACAACAGTTCTGCACTCGAAAAATATCTAACTGTAAAAAATTAATGATGTTCATAGTGCTCCCTTCATATGAGCACATTAAAAGGCAAAATATATGTGTGCACTTTTGCAATATGGGGAAAGGTTGATGGCGCAGAAGAAAGATTGCAAATTGAAAATCATCTGTAGTAAAAAGAAGGTATGGCACTGCAAACCAAACAATTAAAAATTTTCTCTGAAAATGAAGAGATCAACAATTTTTTTTTTAAAAGGTCTTGACTAAAAACCGTTGGCATGACGAAGCCATCAGATGACCATTGTGTAATTTTCGAATACAGATTAGGACCTTGCTGATATCAAAGGGCATATCAAATTTATACTCTGCCATTGCACATCTACCACTGGCTAAAACCATTTGACACTCAGTGACTCGAAACTCAACATGGTGGAGCCTCACACAGAGTGTAGATTTGGATATCTCAGATTCCTGTGCCAATATAGTCAGGACGGCAGCTCCAAGGCTTACATGTCAGCTCGTTGCTTGTCATCACTGGTTGAGGAGTAAAATTAACCCGTTAGATACTAGGCCCGAGATAAGTTGGGCAGGAGTCTATGGCGATTGTGTGTTATACCAAAATGAAATGGTATCCACGGGTTAAAAAAGTAAAAAACAGATGCTCGCTGCACAAACAATGCCCTAAATTACACCTTTGCCCCTCAAAATAGGATAGTACAGATAGTACTGCATCTGAAGACAAAGAATGCTAATTATGTAGTACAGTGTTATTTCCTTTCTCTATTTTCATACACAGCTGGGAAGGAATACACATAACTCGAAGCTCTTTCAAGGGAAGTGCATGCATTGATGGCACTTTGCTCCCAGCCGACTCAGAGGTTGTCATGGAAGGGTGCTTTCTGGAGATCTGAGCGGGGGATTTAACCATCGCACATCCACGAGTGCAGAGTATAGTATAAAAGGAGTTAAGAGCAACTCCTATTTGAGGCATAAAGTAGGCACCATCACAATGTCACAATATAGTGCTGTTTCACACGAAATACATCGTCATAAGGAAAAGTTCACGAATGTCGTGAGAGAGTGCCACCAATAGTTCATGAGGAGACATCCAGGCAACAGATTTCACTTATGTATCAACAGTCCAGCATCATGAAAAAAATCAACTCTCGTATGTAGACTGAAGCATGACATGTCATCACAGAGTCATAGCTCATACTTTAGAGTGTAGAGTCAAGAGTTCAAAGTTCAAAGTTCAAGGTTGATGTCATGAATAAGAGTTGAAGCTACACACGGAGCTGACACTCTGACTGCGTGGTTTGATTTCTAACAGGTTTGGATGGTTTTCGATGATCTTGGTGAGGATCTGGCCGATGTAGCCCCTCAGGTCACGGTTCATCTGCTCTTCTTCTTTCAGAGCCGTCATGATCTGAATAGATCAATTGAAAAAGAGTGGTTGTAACAATAATGTTTTGTCCCCAGAGCAAAAAAAGAGTAAAAAAATAAAGCAACAGATATAGGACAATGATAGGGAAAGATACATGTAGGAAGAGGTCCTGTGGTCTTGTGAATGAGTCGCTGGACTATAGATCACAAGGTACCAGGTTTGAGTCCGCGCAGAATAAATTTCCTTCGGCAAGACTCTATATTCACCACACTTGATGCAAGTGAGTTTTTTGGCAGGAATTAATTTCTTAAATTATTTTAATTTTCTCTTTGATACCTTGGTTGAAATGCATTATGTCCTATCTGTTTATCCACTGTAATTACAAGTTGTGGTGTAAGATCACATTTTTAGTTTTTTGTTATGCATAGTATTTGTTTCAGAGAAAAGGAAATAATTAAATCAAACAAAAAACAAACAGATACTTACCTCATCCTTAGAAGCCTTCTCCAGCTCAGCAGCGAATGAGTCTGACTTGGAGGTGCCTCTGTGAAGCAAACTCCTTCCAATCTGGATACCGTTGTTCAAGATCTGCGCACTCATCTCGTCGTTCGATTCTTTCAACTGCTTGTTCTCCTGTAATTTCAAAGAAAGGAAATTAGACTTGTAGGTGACCTGTGCTCACTCGGACATGTATCACTTCATTGCACTTCCAATAGCACTGGATGATATACGATAGTCACATCCTACCCGGTACCCATTTAACACCCGGGTGTAGAGGAGCAATGTAGATAAAATGCCTTGCTCAAGGACATAAGCTCCGTTCCAGGATCGAACCCACGACTTTTGAATCCTCAGTCAAGTGATCAAACCACTCGACCACTACATCTCTACCTCTGTTCATTCCGTATCATGCTATTAGAAAACATGCATTGTCCAATCTGTATGTAAAAACCTAAACCTCACCTTTCTCAACTGGTGTACCTCTAACTGTAGCTCACTGAACCTGCTAGGAAGGTCTTGTATACTGGGGCTGCGCATCAGACTAGCATGTCTGGCTATCTCGGACTGCCCCTCACTCCGTAACTGTTCCAGTTCCTTTGCCATCTCATCCATCATCTGCAGGAAAGATGGAAAGGCAAAATTAGACAATGTTTGTCCCAATAAAATGTAATGGTGCAGACCTAACAGAGGGAATATCCACCAATAATTGTGTAATGACTTCAAAGTTATCAGGAGCTGAATGAGATGGTATAGTATGATCTTCTTCTTGTGTCGCTACACTTTTCCCAGCCACTGCAAAAGACAGGCTCTTGCACGTGGGTTGTAGTCGTGGAGATCCTGTGATGTGCAGGGTTCTGGTAGCAGGGGGCAGTTAAGTAGGAGCTCCATTGTGTGATAATGATTTGCATAATCTTTAAGTTCATGTGCAGATCGATATAGCTCTACCAATCTTATCAAACAAAAAATTTGATCAAGATGTGAGAGAGGAGAATTGAAAACGAGTTCTGAAACATTTGTGAAATTAATTTTCAAAACTTACTTAACAGTACTTAGCCATAATGCTATCTCCTGTACATGGTAATAAAATTTACAATGCAGAGTATAAATGTTAGCTTGTAATTCAGATATGCCAAAAATTGGTAATGAAGCAAATCTATTTTTCATACAAGTCATCTAGCCACGACTGGGTAATTTCTCTTGACACTGTATGTTCAAACATTTTTTTTTCAAATGCTGAATACATATAACAAAAATAGTGTTAAGGTTTCCCCTAGTTGCATCTTAGATGTTATTCTTCCTGGCTAGAAGGAAATGACTCACTGTTCCATTTGAATGAAGCTCTTCTTCTAGTTCCTCCTTCTCTAACCGATGTTCTTCTTGTTTATTCTGGAATTCTGATGACAGCGCTAACCAGTTGTTATCCACCTCTCGTAGATCCCTTTCTAGTTTATCTCGGTCCTGTACAACAACAACAATAAAAATCCATCACGGATCAGGGTCAAAGGTACTGATAGCGCATTAAATGAACCCAGGGGCGGATCCAGGATTTTGTAAAAGAGGGGGCACAGAGCTGGAAAAGTACAAAATTAAGGGGGCATTTTTTTTCATTGTGTACTTAAGGTATGCGAGTTGGGTTTCAAAAGAGGGGGCATGGGCCGGATTTCCCCCTATGTAGATCCGCCACTGAATGAACCTGTACTTAAAGACCACCTGCTTATAAAAAACGCTTTTCCTGTTTCCCCTAAGTGGTCTTTATAGACAGGTTTCACTGTATTCGATAAAACCTCCAGAGATACAGTTTCCTCTCTTTTAATCAAAGGAATATAAACAGATTAACAATATTCAAGACCTCGAAAAAGCAAACGTTGAACATATTCGCAAAGAAACCGCTAAAATAAAAACTCTGTATGATCTCACCTGCCGTAACGTCTCCATCTGACTTTTTAAATTAGGCACTTCTGCGGAGACAGTTTCATTTTCTTGTAATAGTACTGATACTCTGCGATAGACAAGGAAAGAAAACACCAAAAAATGTTACTTGTTTCATAACTTCAAGATGAAAATTTCTTTACTATTCAATTCTAGTTTTAGTGTGTACTAATACTGTTGATACATCTTTTGCTTTAAATAATCTTTTCCATGCATTACTGCCATCCTTTGATTATGTCATGGCCCTGGGCCCTGTTTCATAAAACGTGGTATAATAACAAGTTATGGTGGTGTGACCTTATTTCGCGCGTGTCTTTACTTCGCGCACCAACACTTAATACGCTTCAACAGGGGAACGGTACGCGATGTATATGTGGGACTGAGACACCGTAATCTTCGAACAAGATCAATCATGTAAATGCCAAAAATGCGTCAAAAAAACGTATGTATGCTATAAAATATTGAATTTTATGAATTAAATTTTTAATTTTTTTACTGAAAATGACATTATTAGACGAAATAACTTCCAAAAAATACTATAAAATTGCAAATTCTTACACAAAATCAGGGCTAGGTTTCGTCCGCGACTTATTCCGTGTATTTCAATGAGTTTTGCCGTTTCCGAAGCGCGCTATAGCGCTAGCTAAGCAAAGTCCCCCCCCCCTTCCCACCAGCATCATCCATTCAGTTGTTTCAGCAATGAACAATATCACTAGTATACTTATACTGATAACACAGTAACCAATATAATATGAAAGAAAAAAAAACATGATATTGGGCAAGCATATTCTTTAAATGCAAACTTCATTTCAAAATAATCGGCATTATCTATTTCGAGGTACCATCGTATTTGTCTGCTTATGTTGACAAATATGACGTGCCTTTCGAATGTTTTGACACAAGGTACCGACCACAAGGGGGCAGCAAATATGCTGCGCGAAGTAAGGTCACACATTGAGAGAGACGTCGGGTTCGGTAAGCCTTGCGAATTTATCGAAATTATATTGAATTGTGATGTGTAGTCCAATTTCTAAATCTTAAAATATGATTACATAGGAAATTCTCGTTCTTTTGAGGTATAGAACATGCTATTTAGTCATCTAATTGTCTTGGAATCCCTGAGAAAATGAAAATGTGCGTGAAATATGGTCACCCCATCATACAATAAATTTTATAAGCTACTGAAATCCTTGTATTTGACTGGCTTAGAGCAAACTTTTCATGGATCTGTACCAGTTGTTACTCATAATAAGTTTTATGAAGCAGGGCCCTGATATGATAAGGTGCTAAAAGGCTCTATGAACGAAAATGATCTTATCATTCTTCAAGTTCTTATATTTGTACCTAGTTTGATTCTTCTTTGGCATTTTCTTATATATTATGACAATCTGAAACTGAGGATTTTATTTAAGTAAATTGATTTCACTTTTTAAATTTAATTTACAGATTTTTAAAAGTGATTTCAACACTGGTTTACAAGGAGGCCCTGCAAATTAACAAATACAACATTGACAATACAATACAAGATATGAACATGATCAAACAGACAGTCCAAATGAATTTTGCAATACCACAGTAACCAAATGTGATTCAGCAAGTAAAAAAAAAACTTACTTGTTTTGTAGAGCTTGAATTTCCTCATGTAGATGCTTGTGTTGCTTTGCCTTGGAATAAAAAGAGAGAGAGAGTATAGTGTAGTTTGAGAATGACGATTGAAGGCAGAGCTGTGAAGAGCATTATGGGAAATGAACATCAAAATATCTGCACAAACAACTAAAATGTCCTCATCACAATGACTTATTACAGCTGGCCATCAAGGAGGCAAAAAGTGATATTTTTAGGGTGGACATTTCTTTCTGCAAAAATGTTTTGAAATGAACTTCAATCCCATCACAATCTTTAAATCTAGTTTTACATTTGGAAGTTTCACGACATGTCAAGAAAAAAGAATATGAGATTTTCCACTGAGTTGTTATGAATGAAACAAGCTTACATGTTCTTATGATATTAATCGTAAAATTACCTCGGAAGAACTGAATTTCTACATCCATGAACATACACACTCAATCAGCTTTCTACAGATGAAAAGTGAAGTGGTTTCTGACAATTTTTCTCTCTTGAAGGGCGGGGGATCAAGGGGAATTTGGAATAATTGGCCATGCTTATCAAAACAGCCATACTACAAAAATTCACTTAACTTAATTATTACTTGATTACCCAAATGAATTATACACTGAGGATACATAACTAAGAGCAAGATAAGATTATGACAAACAAATTAGTATTTCATTATTACATCTAAGAACTTGGGTGAATTAAAGATAAAGTTGAGTTCTGGTCATGCAATAAAATTGTGAAATTTTGAAAATGAGGGCATCTGAGGAGCAATCCTTTTCAAGGGACATTCCATACTGACATTAAAAAGAATGAGAAAGCTCAGAAACTATTTTTTTTCAACTATCCCAGAACTCAACCCTCTCTTTAACTGTTGGCCCTGTGCATTATGAAACCCAAGGCTGCTGAATTATTTTAAAGGGATACTCAATCGCAGATTGTGGACGTTTTTATGCCGCGAGAGGGCACCGTGTTCGTTACCTGATCATGCCGTTGCCCCGTTGGGTGCAATCTTTGGACAGACTAGTCGCAGTGCAACATGCACGCTCCGCCTGAGCTCAAGCTCTCGTGCGAAATTCGGTCGGCTTTGTGCAGTCCGGTATATAATCCCAGTAGTCCAACGGACGCGTTTGACGCACAAACTTTGTGTACGAGTGAATGGGGCTTACGTAATCCCGACTTTCCCCACAGCCGCCTGGTTGCGTATCCCTTTAAAAGTTGATGTGACCAACCAGTACTTAGGTGCATGGGTGTTTTTACCCTGTGATAAATTTTTACTGGTGCACAGGATTAGAGTATGCGTGCGATCATGCAATTGAATAGGCGCTATTTCTTTTGTTCGTGTGGAGTGTCGACAGTGGAGTGTCGACAGAAGCGAGCCCGCCCTGGTTACGGGAGTCGACAGGAGAGGGAAAACAGTTAAATGCAGTCTTACACACTTACCAACTTCTCCTGAGACTTTTTATCCTCTTTCTCCATATACTCCGTTTGTCTTCTCTCCATCTCTCGTAGCTGCTCTTCAAGGTGAACAACTCTGGTGGGGAGAAAATGACATTTTAAAAATATAGATCAAAAGAATGCTTAATATAAAATATCACTGGTATTTAATGCGGATCACATTGAAGTGAAGGGATAGTAAATGAGATGAGAATAGTACATGTACTGAGCAGGGGGGGGAGGGTGGAGAGACCATTATGTGTTTACCAGAAAGGAGCAAACACAAATTTTTGTAAATATTTTTTCACTTTTATAGTTTTCCAATGGAAGAATGAAAAAAAAACCCAAACAAATTATCACCTGTTACTGTTAACAGTTAAGATGATATATGGACTGAAATGTGTTGTGTAAAATGTTCAAAACTTTAAAATGCGTATTCTAGAAATGCACATCCACCGGTCGTGAATCCATTTGTGCCATTCTACCGTGTACATGAAGATATGGAGGCAGACAGAGAATGCAAGAATGAGGAGAAAAGTGGAGGAAAGGAGCAACCAGTGAGCAAAAGTGCATGATCAAATTACGACAAATTATCAAAATAAAACATATCAAAACATTTATTTTGCCAATGAAGCATTCTGTCATTCTGATACATGGGAAATAGTCATTGTCATGTACCACATGTGTAAATGAAATATGTACTTTGACAATGTGGTAATCATATCCTTCAGCAGGAAAATGGTTCTTCGCCAGTAAAGTCATCATGTACCTTGATCTATAAACCAACCCTGCCTCATGAAAATCATTATGAAATAACAGAACTATACAGGAAAGACACATATCATCCATAATCTTAATCATCATGCTCATGACCATGTTGATGATCAGGATGATAAATTTGTTACAGGTCTCCAACACATCTGGGGAGCGTTTCATCAAGCGTTTTGTCAGTGATTTTTACCGACAACTGTTATAAGCTACTGAAATCCTTGCATCTGATTGGCTGAGAGCAAATTTGTCAGTAAAATTCACTGACAAAACGCTTGATGAAACGCTCCCCTGGAGAAGGAATATGGCATGTAAATATTTCCTTCGATTTTAAAATGATATTATTTTCAACCATGGCAACGACTTCGCACTTATAGCTTAAATTTGTCATAGTATCCCTTCTGAGTACAGTAGGTATCAAACCCTTTTGCGTTTGAAGCAATATGAACAAATATGAAAACCCTACCAAAGATATAAAGCGTTAAGCGGAGAGGTAGATTCTGTAAAGTTGTCTAAAGAACAGGTACATTTATAATGCAAAATGGTCCTGGGCCCCCGTTTTATAAAACTTGTTATCAATAACAACTGCTGCAGATCTATGACAAATTTGTTCTTAGCCAATCAAATTCCATGATTTCAGTAGCTTATAACAATATCATAACTTGTCATTGATAACAAGTTTTATGAAACGGGACCCAGATGTACGACAGTTCCTGAATTCATTAATTTTAGCTTGCATTTGGTTAGCTCTAATAAAGAATGGGATAGAGTCTCTTACTGTTTATGAAGTTGTTGATTCTCATTCCTCAGTTGTTCCTTGGTGTCTTCTATGGTGTTCTTATCTACTTCCAGATGGGAGATCTGCGTCTCTAAATCACGAACCTTATGAGAGGAAATAAAATATCAAAAAATGATAAAACATTAGTGTATGCTCTGATTAAAGATGAAGAATAAATAAAGTATTAAAGATACAGTCGAGTTCTGCATGATGGCCATATGATTACATTATGAAAGAAACTGTCTCAAAGCAAGTGGGAAAGGTTGATCACGTCTACATAAGAATTGGTGTACACTGTGAGGTCTTGGAATCATCAAAATGATAAGAAATTGACCCAATCTCGCTGAAAAGCACATGCACTGCACACAGAAATGGGTATATGGGACTGCACACACATGTGGAATGAATGTTCGGCCCAAACTCTTCAGCCATTTCTCCTCACATTTTGAATATGAGGACATTTGAAGAGCAAGCAATCCTTTTCGGGGTACATTTTTGCTATGATGTTCTTCCAAACTGACATAAAAGGAATGAGAAAGCTCACAAATTATTTTTCACCTTTCCGAGAATTCCACCTTTAGCATCCTATCTGAGGGACTGAGTGATTTAATAATATAATAATATGCCCATTTATATAGCGCAGCCACTATATGGATATACTCTACTGCGCTTTCCAATGTAACCTAGCCTGTGTCTACGAAATAGGGGAAGGGCATATCTTAATACACAGCAAAGGCTTCAGTCATCCACCTAGGTTCCATTCAAACCTAAGATTTCTGTTCACCATGCAGACAGACGTTCTACCGTCAGAGTCAACTTACCTAAAGTGAACTGATCGGGGGGGGGGGGGGGGGGGGTGTTTCACAAAGAGTTAAGTTGGACTTAAATTCCTAGTTGCGTCCAGTATATTAATATTAGGCGGGGGTGTTTCACAAAGAGTTAAGTTGGACTTTAATTCCAAGTTGCGTCCAGTATATTACGCATCACCGCATTGGTCAGATCATGCGCAGGGGACGACCGCTATTGGGAAGTCTATCAATGAGATTATGCGTTAAATACCGGATGCGCATAGGCATGACTCCAAGTCAGTAACTTTGTGGAGGCTTGATTTAATGAATTGTTGAATTTTTATATCTGTCTTGTATAATGATCTGTTCAGAAGGATAAACAAATAGCCAGGCATAGAAAGGTTTTCAAATATACAGTATAATTAAGCCTGAGTCGAATCGATTGGTTAGCCGGTGTTCGATCGAAGACATCGAATCCCGATTTCGTTTTGGCAAAACCGGTGCATCGATTTGTAGTCCGCCAGATTTTTGACTACCGTAGCCACCATGAAAAAAGCAAATAAAAAAAGAAACTCCGTAACGTACAGCATATACTAGCAGAGAACGTGAATGCGACTTCAAACTGTTGGCTAACTTTCGCTAATTCGCTCGCGGAGGACATCGCGCTTTACCTGTGCTTTCTCTATGGAAAAATCGTTTTGTCGTTACGAACTCTGCATTTTCAATTTGACAATTGTATAATTGAACATGATAAATACGGGCATGAGTACGAGTGTTCCTACTTAATTCGCAATAACTATATCGCACTCTCATCAAATTGGCAATTACTTCTTGGAAATGATCTGAAGCTGAATGAAGTCATGAGCGACGAAAAGTTTATTTTGTATTGTTTTTTTTTTGCATCGAACAAACGTGTTCCATTCAGCTCTCCAAAGACAAAGTACGATTATTAATTCTTTGAATTTGAATCATTGTCGGATGTGTCGACAATGAGCATCGCTTCGTGCGACACTAGAGTGATATTTTGGCTAGCCATACGGACTAGAAACTTAAGATTTTGGCTAGTCCGTCGTGATTTTTACTAGCCATTGGCTAGCGGGCTATCGTTAATGTTGAGCAGCGAGAGCCCCATACATATGCCCGCGATGCCAGCGGACCGGTCACCGGTGCATGGTGCATGGTGCATGCACTGCGTGCAACTGTGTGCAACTCTGTTTTCACCGCCCATCATTTATCGATGCACCGGTATTCGACCGAATCAAAGCCGTCGAATCCCGGATTATGAAATATTCGATATGACTCAGGCTTAAGTATAATGCTATTATTAAGATATCTATGACTGAATACTCCCATTTACGAAAGCATATGGCCATACGCTTTAGTCTAACACTGAGTCTATGGGGGGAAATGAGTTTGGCATTTCCGGTCACTTGCATATGTTTACTTTTGTGAAGCACATGATGATTTTCATTTTTATACCATATTACATACACTAATAGCATTGTAATGCCAGGCAGCTCAGATTTTATCAAGCCTCTACAAAGTTACCAAATCACTTTAACTCTTTGTGAAACACCCGGCCCCCTGTAAGGTGCTCACCTTGTCGTTCAACTCTAAGACATCACCATCTGACGCAGCATACTCTCCGTAAACCTCGTCCACGACACCTTTACCAAGATCATGTGATGAAGAAGACCGGTACAGCTGACTGTAACACAAACATCATAACATACTGATAATTTCACATCTATTATAATTTGATTTCATTTCATCTGATGTTCATTTATTTCCATATACATCAAAGATGAATGGTCACATAAAATCATACATAGAAATAATGATAATATACCTGAATACAGCACTATAATTATGTTAATAAGTACTATTTCTAAACGCTTTTACAATTTCATGCAAGAAATAAATTTTCAAAATAAAATTAAAAATACTATACTACGGTACTTTATATATAAATTCACAAATATATTTCACAATGTAAGTGAACCTAAGAACTTGAAAAAGTTATTCAGGTTTAAGACAGAGTTAGTTTTATATGTAACAAACAAAAGCTAAACGTTTCTTTAGAGTAAAAAACAAACAAACAAACAAAAGGAATACCTTGCGATGTTGCTTGATGTAACTCTCACTCCAGGGCTGTAATATGTCAAGAAGTCAAGAAAAAAAGATAAGTTAGAGAACACAGTTCATATGATCATTTCAACAGAAGTCAGATTTCCTTTCAGTTTTCAGTTTTCTGCTTTGTTTTTTTGTTCTTCTTTCTTCTGGTGAAAAGGATGAAACCATAAACCATTACCTTATAAAAATCAGTTATTTGGCATTCGATAAACAAACTTATTTCCTTTCATTTGGCTTAATGTACAAAATTCTGATGAGAATCATATTAGAATGATAGTTTTTCTTTATTATGAAAAAGAGTACAGTTTAGTAGCATTTAAAAAAAATAATAAAGATGTAAAAGCAAAACCAAAATATATTAGGGATGATTTATGAAATGACCCAAAAAATGAATAATGGATTTCATATTCAAAATGGGTTCAAAGGGTACAAAATATAAATTTGATGCTGACATTATGAATATAGTATGAAGGGCGAGGAATCCTAAACAAATTTAGGGGAGTGGCCCCCCTTTAAGCAATGAATGTATTAACATTGTTTAAAATAAAGAAATTGATGATATTTATACAAAGTATATCATATAAAAATTAGTGTAAAAAATGGATAACTCAATAAACGTGATTATAGTACACTCTATACTACAAACATTTAAAGTCAAGAATGCATATGTACAAAGCTGACAAAAACACAATCAACAATTGTTGGATACATATTTGGGTGATTGCTTTGACCAATATTTCATGCACTCTTTTGAAAAACTATTTAATCTAATGGCGAGATGAAGAAGGAGTGAAATCCATGATTTCTGATCAGACACTTTGGCCCCACAGATTAAAAAAAGCGTTAAGAAATATCACGATATATTAATTGTTATCCAATCTATGTGACGGTACTACACCACACGCCAGTAGAAATCGTGCAATCCAGGATTTCCAAGCATTTTATTTATATTTTCAAATTGAGCCCACGAACCGATATCAATACAAGACCTAGAAACGTCTTTCCCCTCACCATGTTAATCTTCAGCTTAAAAATATCATCTGGAAATTAGTTCCTTCTCCTTAAAGAAGTTATCTTGTTTCATAGTGGGATAATTGAGTTTCTTGGGAAATGCATCATGGAGAATATTATCTCTGTTACTACTGTATACAGATGCCAGCACCAATTATTTGCTGTATGATAGATTACATGCGTGCATGATGGCTTACATCTACATGTATTGTACGTAGGATTAAATCTGTATCCTGTAGGCGTGTTTACTATCATTTAAATGTAATATACAGTGTATATCCTACGTTGAGAGACGGAAGATCGTTAACTCCATGTTAAAGGGTATGAGTTATAGGCCCTTCTGACATTACAGCAGATGATATGCAAATAGACTTGGGGACACCTTTGTTCTGCCGGTACGTAGTAAATTATCCCCACCCACAATGTCATTATGATGGTTGCAACAAATTCATTTCATTATAAAAGTCCTTATGACCGTATTTGCAGTACGTACTGCATGGCAATAATCTCGCATCATACTACAAACACTTCAGATGTGATCCCACTCTACCGATAATGCAGAATGTAACTAGGTAGCGCAAGAAATATGAACTCTCCGAATAACGAGTTCTAGCGTAATGACATACACCCTACCACAGTCTGAAAGCACATTTTGAAAGCGACGTGTGTGCATGGTTAATATGAAATATCCACTGGTCAATATTGCTCTACTATGCTTCAGGAGTAAAACATGAGGATTTATTGAAAGCTGAGAGCTATAAGGACATTAGCTAAGTTAAGGAATTTTTGGCTCTCAGAAGAGAATGTCATCTGTTGAGAGCGAGAATGGTGTTAACTCTATTGCAAAAATGTAAGCTTATGGCATATGCCCTTCTAACTCTTAATTTTAACAGACACTGATATGTATTGGGTGTGGGTGTCACAATGATGCCATCCTTGATTTTTTTTTTTATTGAAGGGGTGGCAAAAGGCAATCTTATGCTGGGTGATTGAGGTATATCATAGTCTACTGAATCAGACTCAAAACTGAAACTGATTACATACAATTTGGGGCTGACACAGGTTAAATATGAGTAATGCCCAGCCAGCTTAATTGCCAAATTTGTTCTCATTTCAAAGGCATTCAATCAGATGGAATTTTACAAGCTTCCACTAAGATTGTTCCCAGCATTTAGATTATCAACAACCAAAGAAAGTCTGTGAATATAAGACCACGGCAAGAATCGATGTGAGAACATGATGATCACCATGGTAACTTGTATTTACACAGTTCTTGTATTCAATGCCAGACTTCTAATTTCATAACCTTCCACTAGTTCGGCTAAAAAGATAAGAAACCAATTTTCCCTTGTCATTTTTGCTTACATAACTCTTTAGTTGGAGCTTTGTGGATAAAACTGATTTCAATTTCATTCATTTTCATGGTTGCGATATACCACACGGACTGAATGAACATAATTGCCTCTATGAAGCATAACATCTGTTTGGAGCCAGAAGGGCGTTAACTATATACAAACGATGCGACTTCTGGCTCCACACACACACATGAAGTCTTAATTTTCTTATTCTGAGCATGCAGAACATCAGTAGCAGGCTTCACATAATTTAATGCAAACACACATGGTGCTTCACTTTTGTGCGTGGAAATATGGAGAGACATAGGACTAATGTGAACTAGGCACAAAAACATTAGCAACCTCAAATATTGACACAGTGACATAATGCAAGCACTATAAATACTATATGCATAAAGGGGAGTCACCTTTTCAATTTTTTTTTTGTTTCCTACTTCACTACTTTAATACAAGGTAATGCACAAAGACTTTAAATTTCACACTGAGACAAACAAGGCCTGGGTACAAAATTACTAAAATTAACACACAATTCTGTTGGTTTCATTTAAAGGGAAGCTTGAGTTCTGGGAAAGGTAAAAAATGATTTGAGAGCTTTCTTATTCTTTTTATGTTAGTTTGGAAGATTGTCATAGTAGATATGTTCCCTGAAAAGGATTGCTCTTCAAATGCTCTCACAATTCAAAATATGACAAGAAACAGCTGAAATGTTCGGGCTGAACATTTGTGTGTAGTCCCATATACACATTTCTGTGTGCAGTGCATGTGACTCTCGGCAAGATGGAGTCCATTTATTATCATTTTTGTGATTCCAAAACCTCACAGCATACACCAATTCATATATGTGCTATATAATCAACCTTTCCCAATTGCTTTGAGACAGTTTCTTTCACAATAAAAAAAAAAAAGACCAGAACTCAACTTTATCTTTAAAAGGGCAACAAAATTTACGAAAGTTTGAGTTAAACTTGATGGAATATTTCTCTAAAAACACTGCATGATTGCCATAGAAGTTATGTAAAAAAACACATACAAACAGATATTACTGCATGTCTTTTGCAGGAACAATGGTGAAAATTTGAAAGCTCTGCTTAAAAAAGGATTGCACATTTTCCTTCCAATTACAGGACACTACAAATAGTTTAGTTTGAAACTTTGTTGTTTTCCATGCTAGCAATGACATGATACAAATGCAAGAGGCAACATTTTCACGAGCATGATGGCTTCATAACGAGATGGAAAACAATTTTAAAGCTTTGACAGATCTAGGGAGATTTTATTGAAGAGGGTGATAATTCTGAGTGACATTTTGGATAACAGGACTGTAATAAATGACTTCTTTTTTTTAACTTGAGTGTTAAACTTGTTTGACCAGTTTGTATGCATTATGTAATGAGATATGGATTCAATCTTATATAGCTGAACCTTTATAAAGCTCTTCAAATTATTTTGCCGCACCCTAAAACCTGAAAAGCCTTCAAATACATTTTTGTTTTCTTCTGGGAAGTATAAATTCTGCATTTAGTTTTTATACAGACACTAAAATTCTAATTGTTGACAACAATATAATACCTCCCTCTCCCCAAGCAAAAATTTACATATACTGCTATGTAATCATTTCATATAGCATGAGTGACAAAAGTGCTCCTATCTTCATGTTCATGACTTTTGTATAATATCCATAATAAGCAAGCAGACACACTTAATATTGAGCACAAACAAGTTTTTGACGTGAATTGTTGCAGGCAGATATGAAGTGAGCACGATTTGGTTTCCTCATTTTTTTTCATGTGAATTTCTTGGGAGGAATTTTTCCATCAAAGGGGAATTTTCTTACCTCGGATGGTTGCGAGGGGGTTTAACTACAGCACGCTTTCTTATGCTAAAAAGAGGATTTCCAAGAGAGACTATACATACATGTATCATAGTTGCACCAAATAATCAAACATGACTTTAAAAAAAAATACAGGGATTTTTTACAGCTACATCTACTACAAAAGGGATACAGGTAATGACTAAGCCTAGTAATGACTGATAGATTGCAATAGGAATTCACTTTAAGGAAATTTTAGAGTCAATGTCACATACAGTAGGAAAAAAGTGACAAATCAACAGAAAGGTACAGCATATGAAAAATAACTACTGCAAAGAAGATTCTGAAATTAAGAAATATTTTGAGAGGAATTCGTTTGAATCCAACAAAACATTTATCCTCAGAAAAGACGCAAATGCGAGTACATGAGGAAAGGATCGGAACTGAGAAAGTCACATTAAATCTCATACATATTAACAGAGGTATCAATGCTAAGTTTACCTAGAAATGTAGCCATTACAATGAACGCTTCATCGGGAGAAAATGATGGAAGAATATAACAATTTTATGTAATAACACAATAAAATGGTTGAACATAAAATCTCTTGAAATACAACTGATTATATATATATATATTTATTTAACTAAAACATCCTCTCCCCAAAACTCTCTTGTTTTGAATTCTTGTATAATAACCAATATTCTTTATAGACCTGATTAAAATAATGGTGGACTTTATTAGTCTCCACTCAGCCTACATGTAGCCCCATTTAAACCAAAACAGCATACATGTATAAATACATAATTCTCACTGCCTGAAAGGAAGGCCACCAGATACCAGAATGAGTAAGCAATTCGGGGCCAAAAAAGAAATTAATTCAGACTTATTTCCAAAAAATAAACAAGTTGAGATAAAGGGAATGACATAAAAAAAAATTGTGTTGTACACAAAATCATGAATAGAACTGAGGTTAAAGTAAATTGAGGATAATAGATCCATAAACGATCCTACTGATAAAATTATTAAAGTGGGTGTCATTTAGTTTTGCATATAATCCACCATTAACCAACCATGTCCACTTGCATTTTTGTCGCATTCCTGACCGAAGTAGTTAACTGTTTGCTCTACCAGGCAGTCATACATCGAACCTTGAAATCTATAACCCACATATCCTATGTAACAGCAATTATGCTAATTGATATTGCCAATGCAAATGTCATATAGGAAAGGGGAAAATATGGACAATATTTTTCTTTGTGTGGGTGAATGTACAGCTTTACCTATAAAAATGGAATACGGGTATGTCTAACACACAGGTTGTGTGTATTTTTTAAGTGCATCAGGCACTTGATTTGAACTCGTAGAAATGATCCAGATTAATTGAGAAGGCCAACATTTTCAACACAATATAATATATTCATAGGATCTGTGCTTCAAAATTGTAAACAAGAAAGTATTCATATACGTAATTTTCTGATTGATTTTTAGATACAAAAGGCCAACGTGTATTAATCACTGTCTGTATACAGCAATGCATGACAGGTAAAGATTGTTTTACGTGACTAAATGTTATAAAAAGGAAAAATAAATGACATTTACAACCACAAGATCATCGTTTAAAATGCATTTCAAAATTTTTTTTTTTTTAATACTAATACTGAGCACAGTACATCAGCAAACCAAAGAACAACATAATTATACATAACAATGTCAATCAATGCTTATCATTTTGACACGACCACATAAACCAACTAACTGGTAATTTAATTAGCAAGATACAGAAGGGCGCTAATTGCTAAGAGCGGCATACATGTAGGGGTGCTAATTGCTGCATAAAGGCTTTTGGCACACCCTTCCTAAGCAATGTTGCGCAGAATATAGAACACAAATCGTTAGTATGTTTATAATACATGTACATGTAGGTTATAATATATAATATAATATATAATATAAGCTCAAAATACAATACTGTTGAACCTTGGATAATATACAAAAGAACAGAAAAGCAGGATGGGTTACAGAACTATGGAAATCATAAAATCATGCTAAGAATAGATATATCAAGGTGCATGAATATTAACAATATTCCAGGCAAAAGTATTCTGTAAATACAAGTAAATATAAGAATTATACACATAGGTGGTCAAATTCAACCCAGTGTTACCTGAACGCAACTGAACCCAAAGTTATTGAAAAATAAAACACCACTGTTAGAACAAACCGAATTAGAGTATGAGTATATGTGTGTTAATAAAAGCAAGGCAAAATTAATGTCATCCCTGACATAACGTCCCTTACTTAAAATTGAGTAAACCTTTTTGCGTTAAAAAAAAATGCACTCATACGGCATCTTATGGAATTTTACATTTGCTCTTGTTTACTAACTAGTATAAATCTCATTTACTGGCATTTGAACTTATACATGGGTTCTATACTCTTGTAGTAATAGACACAAATGAAGGATATCCATGTAGGCTTTGGTAATTTTTTTCTTACTGTCAAAATAGAGTCTGGAGTCACAAAATGCATTAATATTCCAAGAAGATGCTAGAAATTGCTTTTTCCCCCATTTCCCCAGCTTGATTGCTTTGCACAGTTTTTTGTCATATATCTTCTTCCAAAGCACATGCTTAAATTCAGGCAAGAAAGTGGCTAGAATTTGTTTTTCCTTTTTAATTTTTCAGTATAAAGATTTAAAGTGGACACAAGTTGCACATGATGCAGCATTAACAAATATGTAACTCAGTTTGAGTGTAATAGAAAAAAATATCACCTTAACATAGATTATCAGTATTACCCTTCTTTGACAGCTCTAGGAAGCAAATGAAATCTGATATTTGTAAGAATTGTTTATGAAAGCCTATAAAAACTAACAACTATTGAACAGTTACAACGTACCAGAACATTGGAAGTGAAATTTGGACAAAACAATTGAAACTTGATCAGGTCTTGAAACTCAACAGCTGGAGTTGATATTTTGACAACCTAGTTCATTCTCAACAATACAATAATGAATAATTCAGTTTGCAATGTTCAGTTTGCTTTGTAATGGGAGTATGAATTTTAAATCAACATAAAACGTAATTTGACTCTGGCTTCCACTTTCAAAGTTGGGCAAACAAAATCCATGCAACAGCACTGTACAGGCAGAAAGGCTATAGAATATACATATGCGGCTAAAACTGTGCTACATTTCCCATCAAAAGAAAAGAGAAGTGTGGGTTACAAGGCAGGCATAGTGATACACTGTAAAAAAAAAAAAGAATTTTAAAGGTAAAAATTTACCCAACTCGATGGTAATCAAGTGTCCGACCAACATAGGGCAGCTTCCTCCCAACTTAGGTAATACATACATACATTGTACATCATTCCATTAGCATCAAGATAAAGAATGATTACAATACTTCAAAAATGGGCAAAGTCGGATTGTAAAATTGCCTAAAGTTGGTCAGAAACATATAATCACACTGTACCATCTGTGTTGGGCTAACTTTTACCTATTTTTTTTTTTTGTACATTGATAGAGGGAAGCAGGGGGAAGGTACCATTTCCGATGAATGTGCGACCACACGTCTTTCTTCGACATGTAGGGTTTCCGACTTTCATAAGGAGACAAGCTGTTTGGAGGAAAAGGAAGATCGAGGAGAGGAAACAAAACAAGGGGTGAGACCTGGTCACACTTGGGTATTAGTCTGTAAGAAACAAACATTCATTATAGAATCCATAAAGCAAGGACGCCCCGATGACAAGCTGCAGAAAGGAGATTCATATACTGAAGATAGATACAAACAATAGCAGAATCGATTTCCAATTAGAAATTAGCAAAGAGGAGTCATTGTCATTTATGTGACTATTTTATAAACAGATGCCAAAATGCAAATCATTCTTTTTGCTATTAAAACCACAGCATACCCTGAAGTACATGTATATAGAAATAAATCAAGAGCTACATTCCATGTATATATCAACTTTGTTCAACCTTGTTCCTGACAAAAACACTACAATTCATTTCTGGTTTTCAAAAGTGATGTATCGCCTGTATATACTTATATATGATGCACATACATTTTCAGTGATTGTGAAACAAGAGACTTATTATACCTAGATCTACACAGTACAATCTTACATGTACAGTAGAAGTCTGTCTACAATCTATACACAGCAAAAAAAAAATGGACACTATTGAATAAATATTAAATTTAAACTTATCTTTCATGTATCAAAATAAACATAAATTAATTAATTAATTCTCTTAATTAAAGATGATGCAATTGGATTCATACTGATCACGCATGAGTGAGCACAGCCATTTAATAATTTACAAGTCTCTGAAAGAAAATTGCAAAATGGGGCATCGGGCCATTTAAATGTCAATGAGCATTTCCGTCTTGTAAAGTCAAATTAAAATAACAATGAAAAAGTAACAAAACAAAACAATCACACATCTTGACCGTTGCTTGTCAAAACCATGTAAGCAGTTTTTTTCCTTCTTTGTTTTCACTGTTGAACAAGAATGTCTTAACGACGCACATATTAACTGACATTTTAACATTTGGCTACTTGCTCTATTTTTGTAATTATCTTAATCAGACCTTCTAACGGTTAAATAAATATGCCAATCCAAGTGTCAAAGTTCAAAACTTGATCTAAATTGATGTTGGTAGAGCATTAATTTTTCTTTAATTTGAAATATATTTTATCATATTTTATCGACGATTTATATGAAAACTTCGAACAATATAGAGAGTCCATTTTCTATTTTTTGCTGCGTGTATGTATATGAAATTATGAATTCATAATCAATAAATAAACGAACAATGGGTGAGATCGAGGGACAACACTCTATATGATCAAAGTGTAATTATATATGCATGTATACAAAGAAATTAGTCCCAGGATGTTGGATAGGAATCATAGCACACTCAACAGAATCTTTCCTTCTGCAATCAATGTCCAAACAAGTACAAGGAAAAACAAATACAACCATAATTTCAAACATTATTCATTTGCGCAATGTATGTCACAGTGTTCAGACTTTGCAATGACAATCATGATATACCAGCATTCAGCAAAGTAATTTCCAGGAATTTACAATCCTTACGGAAACAAGACCCAACACACAATATAAGGAAGTACTACATATACATAATAATACATTGTATGTCTGTATCACACTATAAGGAAATTTGTTATGATTGTTTTCATATTTACTTTCAATTTATAGCTATTATTACGTTTTCCCTCTTTCCATCAATATGTCCAATTCATTGTCAACAGAAATATATATTATATTGATGGATGATTGATGATTCTATAAACTCTATTCTACAGAATTGAAAGATGAAGTAAGCTACATCATACAAATATTGATTGTATTATTTATGCAGACACTCTGATCTATATATAATCTTCCTGGTCTGTGCTCGTGGAGCTTCAACTATAAATCAAGTACATTTGTGACCAGGCACCACAAAACCACCAAAAAGTCGCACTGTGTGATTTTCAGTTAGAGCTCAATCAATGTGTTTTTGGTTGGCATGGTCAAATTTTAGTTTTGGGTATTTCCTGAAAGAGTATACTTTTTTCTAAGTAATCTAGAAATTTGGAGGCACCAAACAATCTAAAAGTGGTATTTTTGACAGTTTTTAATTAGACTTATATGTGTCTTCTCTGGATTTTTTTGTATTACTTTTCTTTTTTACGACCCTGAATACTTATCTCATTTTGATCTTGAATCTTTGAATCTTTGATCTTTGAATTTTAAAGGGAGTAAGTTATTGCATTGATACTTGTGCATTATGATGAACAGGATATGACTAATTAGTATGCCAAGTTTTAGGACAATCTGATAATCCCTTCATAGAAATTTTCATTGAGTTCTAATCCTCCTTTTGTCACCTTAGCACAACACCTTGCAAGTCAAAGTGCTTTCACTGTAATATTTCTATCTCAAATCTTGTTTCTTTTCATGTTAATATTGCGATATCATCTGAAGTGCTGTACAGCCTCCGTAAACATTATGTTTTAAAAAGGCAAAATAGCATTCTCCCATTTTATTCCATTCTCATCAGATACACCCGTTATGTCATCTGCTAATAAGAGCCAAAGGGACGTAAACTCACATCCTTTTATACTGAGTTAAAGCCCTTCTTGCTCTTAACAGTAGGTTTATAAATTTAAATGTATTCACTGCTGAGTATGCAGCTCCATGTTATTAGCAATGCCAACTATATAATGTCTATTCCTAACAGCTCTGCAAACGACCCACTGCCAACCGACCCATCATCTCCGACACGACACAGAGAGCCGTGGGAACCTACGCTGCCCCCAAAACGTAAACCACGGCGATCACGGGCTATTGAAACACGAGACTAGGTCGTCATGGCAACCAGCTGTGTGATGCTCTCCTGCTTGGTCACATGACAATGAACTCCAAAGCGCTGTTGGGGATACAGTGTATGAGAGTGTGTTTGTATGTGTGGCTCTGTGCATGGGCATTCAAGTCTGTGAAGCCTCAGGCTCGATCAGGCAAATGCAATTCTATTCATTTATGAAGTGATAACTTGCTGCTTGCAATTTAAATCTAGAATGCGAGCTTGCACAAGAAGGAGATGTCATGTGGCAAAAGATGAAGCTCTGGCTGTAGGCTTATGCCATACTAACCAAGAGATAACAAAAGGATTGGGCGGCGAGGGAACATTTTATTTTAAAGATAAAAGGATCTTCATCATTAGGGTGTAATTATCTTAAAGAAGACCAAGAAAATAAGAGATAATGGTCTTCATCTTCTTCATTCTATGATATACATGTATATACATGTATATAATATATATATAAATATTGACATTTATTGCCCGGTAAATCAATTGCACCAAACAAAGAATTCACTCTAAGAATTGGGCAAAGATTAATGGCTTTCAAGACAAATGAAATTTGAAGTCTAAATAATTCTATGTCACTCCAAATTAATTACCATCTTTAAGTAGCTATCCAAAGAAAATCCAACGAAAATCACAAATAATGGCAATTAATGTATCACGAGAAACTGGGAAGCTTACAGATGGCAATCGTACAAGTTTTATGTCAACTGCGTATCTGATGATTATAAAAACAACATAAATAAAAGCTCTTCTAAGCATCTGGAATATCCAAGGATTCGCCAGAAATATAGCGATGTTTTGATGTCGTCACACTTGAGACCAATCCTGCTTAAGCAGACGACGTCCTATAATGAATGAACGTAATTGCAATGCAATTATTTATCAAATTATAAAGAGTTTGGTACATTTAAACATGACCTTATTTCACACCATTCTAAAAGGGAAAGTGAACTGATTCTGATAACTAAATCTGTTTGATTGCAAATACACAGGAGAAGGATCAATGATCAATGAAATAAACCCCATTTTCAAATTGAAAAGCCCTCCGAATAATAGCATAGATGGTATTCGTTCCCTCTTGAAACACCGAACATGCCCCGGTGCAAGCAGCTGAAAATACAATGGCGTCTTATTTTGTTTACAAGTGACTGATTCCTTTATTTTTGTAACGCTGCATTTTTCATCAAAATAATACCATACACGAAGTTAAGAGTGAGGCAACAGACTAACATTAAGACTGACGCTAGTCAAGTAAGAGAAATAAATGAAGAGGAGATGACAAAACAGGCACTGAAAAATGTGTAAGATGTTATGGGACATCGTCTGCTTGGACAGGACTCGTCCCGTGTATGACGTCACATTTCCAGGGTTGAAAAAGAAACTCCTTGCGGGGCGAAAATATTTCGGCCCACATTTGAAACATAATAATATTAATTTATGAACACCTATGGATTTCGAATGTTGATGGAATGTTTTAGGGCATCTTCCCCTTTCCGTTGATACCAAATTTATTGCATTTTGATGTCTTTGTACATCTCCGAGTAGCTCCTTCAGGGGGACTTTATATCTAAGTGCACTCCTATTACTGATCCAATCAAAATCTATATCGCTGTTTATGATGATGTTTATCACTGATATGGGAGGTATTCAAGGTAGCAGAACAATAGTTTTAATAAAAACAATATCAACAACACTCAGTTCTTATAATGCACATACCGGTATCACATTATCTAATAAAGTCTCCATGAGCTTCCAACAAGCTTTGCACTATTGTCTAGGTCCAGCCTAGCAGCCCTGATGAACAGAATATGTGCTATGTACATTATATCACTAAAGGAGAATTAACACTAGAATATAAATGTACTTATTAATCACTGACCTCTATCACTATAGAAATAAAATATCAGAAAAGGGTTTAAATCAAGACATTCTAGCTCACGGTATCTTCTGCTACATGTAACACTTTACATGGGGTCTGCCATTTTCTTGATGACATGGAGTTGTACATGAACCACTGGAAACTGTTCCGGTCAGGAAGATATTTTCAGTCCTCGAGCTAAGTTGCTTCTCTTCATTATAAAATATCCCCATATATGATGGAAAATACATAACAGGTGTATACATATATTCTAAAATTTGAAATTATAGATTTCTTTTTAAATTATCTGGTTTTGCTAACTTAAATCGATTTCTTGGTCTTGCCTGGCAGAACAGAACATAATTTATACAACACGCATTCTGACTTTTGAAATCCGTTATCTCAAAGCATGTGCATGCATAGTTTGTCACTATTGACGCTCGGGAAAGTCATCATCCATAAATTTGAATTAATTCGCACCGTTGCGTATGTCATAGTATCAAGAACATAGATTTATATTTAGTAAAATCGTAATTTTCAAAGAAATATAAAACACATTTTCGTTTTTAGAATATATGTATATATCTGTTAAATATTTCAAATCTCAAATGGGATTTTGTATCAGAAAGAAAGATAATTTTGCATTCGGATTAAAAATATCTTCATGTACACATCAAGAAAATGGCAGCCCCCGGGTATCGCTAGCAGACGTTAAATCTTGCTGAGAAAATCTTGATTTATACCCATCTCGTATATTTTAATGCAAAACTACGTAGGACAACAAGAAGGGATAGATTACATCTTTGATTATAAGCACATTTATATTTTTAGGTTAATTCCCCTTTAAATTGTAATTTTGAAAATGACAATTGGCTTCCAGGATCTAAGAACACCTTTTTTTCAATAAGTTCACACAAATTACAATTTTCATTGATTTTTTTTTCTTTTGCATTATTGTATAATATCTATAAGTATCAAGGGCAGGAAAGTGTTCCGATCTAAAGACTACTGTAAGCTCTTGTTATACACGCAAAGCAAAATTCAATTGACCTTGCAGTAAGGCATGTAGTCTCATTAAATTAAGGTCATCTTCCCTGTAGGCCGAGGCTATGACTTCATTACTGAATTTGAAGAATTCAAGTTTAAGAAACTTGTACAAATGAACCATTTGAGTCATGTTCAAAATATTTCTTCTTCACAATTTTTCTAATTACAAAAAAAAATCAACTGGAACAATTTAAGAGAAATATCACTATTTCTTTTATTCACCAAAGGAATATTAAGAATTAACAAAATCATTTAATAAAATCTGAAGATGTATACCTTTAATATAGGCTTTTTCATAACTGACATTTTACAAAAAAAGGTTGGTTGAATGTAAAATTTTGTTACCTGATAGTTTGATGATGATATAATTGTGAGCATTTTATCTGGTACTAAATCTATATATATATATATATATATATATACATGTACATGTACATGGTTGCAATAGACCTGTTTACTATTAAAGTTATTCAAATTTTATGGATGTTTCTTTCCTGGGGACCTAGTAACGAGGTATTACATTAACCTGTTATTAATGAATGAACTAAAATACTTGGAATCCAGTTTCCATACATTACTTGTTGCTGTGTCTGACAAGCCTCTGACAAGCATTCGGTTTGTCAAGAACAACCTTCGTTTTAAAAGTATGCATAAAATTTGAATATATTTGTGAAGAGGTCTCCTTAATGTTTTTCACGGCTGCATACAAGCTCACAGACACACATGCAAAACAGGAGTCGTACATGCATTTGGTTTTCTACTCTAGATCCTTCTCGCTCTTGAACTCTGGACCCTGGTTTCAAACGACAGCCATGACTGATGCGATAATCAATATGTGTCCAGTTTGCTCGCTAATACTCCTCACAGAGCTAAGGTTTAGTGCTTATACAGCAGTTAAGGCCTAATTGAATATGCCTGTGGCGTGAAGAGGGGTTGAGTTTAGAATGATGTGAATTCTTCTCACCAAAATATCAGTCCACACGGGAATAGAAGAAATTGGATGACAATTATAGACGTAAATCTATCAAAAATACTGTTTTAACTCATATGCCTAAGGTTAAACAAGGTGACGCAATATTTTATGTATCTATTTTACTTTTTTAATCTGGGTTTCGAAGTATATTGTTAATTTCGATCAGTGACACTTTACATATTTAATTCATATAATTTCAAAGTTCCTCTGAAAATGCACATTAAAACCCCCTAATATAATTCACACTAACCCCCCCCCCCCCCGCCCCCCTCGACTAAATAACTTTTACACGCCATACATTATCATTACATACACTAAGCCACTCATACCTTAACTGCATGATTGATGCCCAGTTTCATTTCTCAGGCACGTTCCGTGATAAGCCAAAGAATCGATGATTGGTTATATGTACTGTTAATAAATTATATTACTTTGAATATATTAGATTTAACCTAAGCTGACAAAGCAGTATTCACATTTGAGGGGATTACACTGAATCTTGATGTCTGCCCTCTCCCTGACAACTTCTAATGGAATTCTACTAGGGTTCTTGCTTGTTTTTAATCAAGAGTGAAAACCCTTTACTATATCTTTCTCCCTTCAGGGCATAAGAAGACAGGTTGTTGATCTCCTATGTCCGAGTGTGGAGGGAGAGCGACGATAGGAAGAGCCTCTCTACACAGCTAACCTGAATTAGTTGTGAATACCAGATTCTGTTATTTCTCAGCAAAACAGAAAATATTTGGTAATCTAAGAACATTATAGAGAAATATGATAACAGATTTATTTTTCTAAAACTTCATCACATTAGGATAAATTACTTGTATTTAATCCTTCTTTTCATTAAGTGTTGCATGTTTGATGTGATCAATTTGTTTGAAATGTCCAATTAAAACTTTATTAACAATTACATTTATAATAGACATTACCCAAACTTGTTTAAATAATATATATTTTTTATGATGTACATGTACAACATATCATTCAGCTCTTAATTTATTTCTCAAGGGCATATTTATTTTTTGTTAAATTGTCAAATTTGATGCTAGGACCATTAGGCCTATAAGCACAGCTTGAAAACTTACTGGCACCCTGGACATGTGGGCACCCCAAATCTAGGTCTTGACCCCAAGAATTTGAAAATTTCAATGTAGAGCTCAATGCATACAGACCCTAAAATTTCAGACCAGACCTGCTACAGAAAAATTAGTGTGGAATGTGGAGCACCCTGCTATAAGGTATGGTATGCCTTAACCTAATTTGCAATTTCAAAACCACAGAATTTCTCAATGAAAACCACTAGAAACCAAAACCACTGTGATCAAAATAGAACACATCCACATGATAATGATATAAAGATTAAACCACTTCCTTTGTCTTTGTCCCCACACAATACATAGGCCCATATATCCTATCAAAAGTTATATTTTCCAGTTCCCACTAAAATGAACTTTGTTTCTATAGCGACAGACTGTGATAATTAAGAGAGACTGATGCAAAAAATAATACATAATAGAGTACCTCTTTATTTGTTTCTGTTCCTCAAGGTACTCTACAAGTACTTACGCATTCCCATGTAATGTATATTGGACAAGGACAAAATTGATGTAAACAAAATGCATTAGCTTGCATCACCTATGTCTACAAGGTATAAAGATGCATCCTTGTATAAAGGTATGAAATGTATTCCTATTTGACGTGCTGACATGCTGCAACATGTTTAAAATATGATTATATTAAGTAATGAATACATGTACATGTTTTGGCAACGCTACAAAAGTATACTGGTGTGAACGTAATATAGCTCATATTTCATTCTTTTCTACCATCTCTGCACCTAAGCAAAACATGAACAACATTTTCCAACGAGCAGAACTATATCTTTAGTTTTTGTTTTTTATTTGTTGTCTATATAATTTTCGCAATATTTTTAGGGAACTATCCTTGTACAAGGCCCAATTGCTTTATTTATGTAGTTCCCCATTTCATTTTCTAATTTCGTTTATGACATATTTTTTATTTGTTTTGAATGTACTTTTAATTGAAAATGAAATAAATGAGAATTGAATTGAAAATTGAAAAATAATTTGCGTTAAAAAATGATGGTAGTACCGCAATTCAACTGAAGTTCATATTTTCTTACACATATTTAGAAAATGTTAGTCTACTTCTAAATTTTCAAAACACTTTGTTCATCTTGCATATATTTACAATGAATAAAGAAATCTAAATTTTTCTCTCTTCAACCTCAACCATGCAGATGATTTCATATTGATAGAAGACATATTTCCTAGATTCTGGAATTACCTTTAAACGCTGAACTCTTTTACGTGACATTAAAGTAAAATGAGTCGCAGATCAATGACATTCAAATAATTTGCAGCAAAGTGATAGCAATGCTCTTTCAATCATTGCAGGTCATGAGAATTTGGTTTCCACAACAAGAGGAACTGGAGACTGGCTGGGAATGATGTAGTCCCACGCATAGGAAATAGTTGTAATGAAAACATAACCAACACCAATGTTTTCTGTGTCATCCAAACGGCCTTGAAGGGTGAGACCTGATTCCACTCATTGCGGCAGAATTCACAGAATGCGTGACTGCGCAAGCTCTACTTCAGGTAGTCTGAAGGAACATCTTCACAGGCTCCATAATCTAATCAACGACTTTCCTAATTGGTACAGTGTAGGTCCTCTTTCAGAACCTGCCTTTATATATGTTTATCTTCTGCTAAGATCCAGTAAACACTTGGAAGCAGAGACAGGGTTAGATTCAGAAAGCTCCCACAATTATGCTCAGAAAGCTATAAAAAAATTTTAAAAAGCTCTCATACTTATCATTACCCCATCTATGCCACCAGGATTTCGGCTATTGACATAAATGAACTGTAAAAGCATTGCATTTTTACTTACTTTACTTGTTTCATACTTGAATTTGGAATACAATATATTCCATGCGAATAAACCTCTCAATGATGGTGCTTGTTTGCGTTTTAAGAAGAAAATAGTAGCCATTCCTAGCCTGAACACATTGTTCAACATTCTTGGGTAATCTTGGGTGAGTCTTGGGCAAGTCTTGGGTGAAATTTGCCACCCACGCTATAGAGGGGTTTTACATGTAAGTAGCTTCTGTAAACCAACAATGAAATAGATTTTTTTGTTTTCAACGATATCTAGAAAGAAAGTTCCCATGGGGAAAAAAGGATAATGTTTTAAACTGCTTACCCATTGTGTACATTGGTAGGGGTCTGTCTGTCGGTAATGGCCGTCTCTCCGGAATCTGAGATGCTACTTGCATCTTGGACCTCCACCTCGATGCCTGCATCGTTCTCACCAAAGTCCTCAAAGTTTTCCTCGGAACCGTTGATAACGGGAACAGAGAATACAGGGTGGCTTTGGGTACTGTGGATACAGATAGAGAGAGAGAGAGAGATAGAGAGAGAGAGAGAGAGAGAGAGAGAGAGAGAGAGAGAGAGAAAGTCAAGTTTAATAGTTTAGAGAGGAAAGTAACTTTAGCTTTGTAACAACAAATCATGCTCTTGTACCATCTAATTTTCCACCCAAATATTGGGGGGAATAACAAAGATATTCCTTTCCACCTTTGAGCAATGGTAAAATGACTTGTTTTGTTCACGGGAGCATTTTTAAAGATTTCTTACAAAGAGGTAAGGTTTTGGGAAGACGTTATACTTCATCTTTTCCCAGAGCTCTTTTAAGCTTTTGAAAGCTGAATTTCTTTGGATTCTTCCAGGTGGCTTATATGTGGTTATGCAAAATTTTAGTCAAGTGTTATATGATAATCAGGAGGGAAGGATTGGAGAATTATGAATGATCACCATATTCATTTTGTAGCAATTGTTAGAGCATGATGTTTAAAAAGAGAGAGCCGATTGCTTTTCAGAAAGAGTATATTTTCAAAATAACCTGCATAGGTACTGCTGTTGCTGAAGAAGAACCACATGCTTAATAATGCTTTATCTTCATACTGTAAGTGGTGCAAAATAAAATCAGCTAAATGTATTCAAATCACCAAATACATGTAACTGTAAGAATAAAGAAAGGATTAAGTAACAGAAAAAATGAAAGTAAACAATATAAAATTCATGGACACACTTTTAACAAAACAATGGTAATGCAACAAAACTCTTCAGGTTTTTTAAAATATCATTTATTTATTCATTTTTTGAAACAACCTCAAATTTCATTTTCCCATCTTTCCTGCACAGTATGTGATTCCCATGTGTCAGTGCACCTCTAAAATCACTGTTTTAAAACGATGTTAATTACATTACTTTACGCAGTTGTACATGTAGCTTATGCATTAATTGTTTTATCCCATCATCATTCATCCTTAGTGGTTAAAAAAAATTGATCAACAAATATATAATGAATAGTGCAGACACATCTGGAAAAGTGTCACAAAGCATGCTAAAAATGGGCGAGGTCTTTTAATACAAAAATTCCCATTCACTCACATGTCCTGCAATATGTAAGCAAAATCAATACGAATTTTGGAATTGTATATTAAACCTTGGATGTATTTGTCTAAATTTGTGAGGCTCCTATGCATTTCTACACATAATAAAAGGACTTATTGAACTGTATTGTAGTTAATGAACCAAATGGTAATTAATATCCACATTTGTTTAATTTCCGGCCTGTCATAACTCAATGGCTGTTTACTTGAAATCTGGAGCATAAACATTTGACAGGGAATACAAGATTCACAAAGATGGTTAAAATGTGATTAGATCATAACCGGAGGTGTACCGGTACACTTACTTTTAGTTATGTGAACATCAAAAAAGAAATTTTTAAACAGCCAAGAATTTATTGCAGGTTTCCAGCTATACATGTATCAGCTAAATTGCTGGGGGGAGGGGTCCTAAAAATCTACTTTGCAAAATATGTTTGCAGAAGGTGTGTCAGCTGCACACTTTCAGATGACTCATCTTTTTGTGTACATAATTATGTAAACTATATCACAGGGAAGTAAAATGTACCCATCTGCATCAGCCCCACTTGTTAAAATATATGTTAGTCTTTCCACATTAATGGAACAAATACCTTTCTCATCAGCAGGAGCTGTGTTATATACCAGTATACATATTTTCTTTTGAAATGAAAGATTGTATATTTTCATGGAAAGAAAACAATTTGCTCATAGAAATAATCAATGATCTAAACAACATCAGGCCAGTGCAAATGTGTCACATGAATAAATAATTCACACATATGGAGCAATGAGAAATAGGAATGCTTTTTTCCTAAAATATTCAACTTTCCAGCAGCACTTCAAGTAGATTATGGACTGCTAAGCAGGCATTTGAAGTGTTATTTTATCTGACGTTGTTGCATTCCTCCCCACTGCACCTCATTGTGTTTTTCTCCCTCATTGCCAGCCTTCCTAACCGATCAATATTTTGGTATTATCCACTTCTCCACACTTTCCACATCAAGAAGAATAAACTCAGTCCAGTGTTCCCCCAAACAAAAAAGAAAATCAATAATTCAAAATCCCACAAGGTTGCCAACTTGCCAAAGGGACAGCATGGGACGCATGGCCCAGAAATGTCCAGAAGACATGATAGACTCGATTCTAATCCAGTAATAGGTCAGGCCAGTTCTGCAGGCAAATCGGGGACATCTTCCTCAAGAGCATTTGCCATTGTTTGTGATCTCGGTAGGATTTATTGCTCCAAAATAGCCACAAGTTATTTTTTTTAAAAGCTTGAATTTCATGCACCGACTGTGGGGGTTTATCATGAAATGTTTTGGACACATGTCTCTTACAATAGCAACAAACAAAAATCTTATTCTGAACATACTTTTTCCCTTCTGTCTAAATTGTACTTCAAGGAAATGTGACACACATTTCTGACTTTTTTCCACGATAGATTTCATATAGATGGCTTTTGATACTTATATATGACCTTGATTATATGATGCCCTATAACCTTATAACCTTATAAATTCAACCATCTTTTATAACAGAAAATTATTTCTACACGAACATATATCAGATGAAGGGAGTCTAATGATGTACATTCTGATTATGATAAATACCTTTGTCATGTTTAACCTTTGCAATTCTAGATGGTAAATACTAAATATTATGATAAAACCAACAAAAAAATGGCCCATATACATGGAGTTATCAGTATTTAAAAGTCATATTTTATCCTCTATAAGCTTGCTTGTAGGAGGGAGATCATTTATCTCTCTGCTTGTAGTGTAAAAACTCCCGCCGCGAGTTTGCACATGGCTCCTCAAATTATTGATTGCAAGCACATTCAACCAAACTCTTCTTCTTAATTCCAGCATCTAACCCCAAACATATTGATTTAATGATTGTAATTCCCAAGATAAGGCTGATGCATCTCAAAGTAATTTCTTGTCTAATGGCAGACTGCCTCAACTAAGTACAGGGTGTCGTAACTCAAGTCAGATAACATCTAGGTGAACTCGAGTAATGTGTTAAAATTGATCGGATCAAAACAACTGACTATATGTAGCTCATCAAACATCGATACTAATTCATGCAAAAGGATCATTTTAAAGAGAGGGATGAAAGCTTGGGCATGCAGTGACAGTGTAAATAATATGTGCTATGCCACGTTCTATAATGCTTAACAAAATGTGATTCATGGCATCTTAAATAATGAAGAGTTCAACATAATATGACCATCGTATGAATGTACTGTACATGTACTGTTTATTTTTTTGTACAATATTGCGCTTCACTGTATTCTCTGATTGTGGCTTTAAGAAAGTAGTGATTGAATTTAATTCAAAAGAAATAGGACTGTAATGCCCTTTGCTTCTAATGCTATTTTGCTTCTAACATCTCTACTTTTGGAGACTTCTCAGAATATCACTGTCCTAATATCACATTTACCATTGGAGAGACTTCATTTAGAGGAAAGAAAATCTTATACCTATGTCAGATTACATCACAATTTTAGATAACAGGCCTGTGAGTGGGGTTTCAAAAAAAGAGTGGAAAAAAAGCTGAAACTAGTTTACCTGATCTATTTGCTTGTCTTTTGCTTCTTATTTGACGGAATGCAGATTGAACGGTGCGGTCCACAGTTCTCAGGTATACGAATGCAAGAAGCATGAAATTCACTTCGCGCGCGAAGGCAAAACACATACAATACGATACGTTGTTTTCCATCGGTCGCAAGAGAGCTAGACTCCGCTCGCGCTCACAGCCGTTTTGCTGAACTACGTTTCCAGCCGTTTAAGACCAATGAAATAATGGTTGCCGATAAAATAGTGGGAACAGCACAATGGAAAAAGCGGAAATTGACATCGCTGAGAATAAAAAAAAAGCGGGATTTCACAAGCCTGAGATAATTTTGTCATGAACACCAGATAGCTTCTGTATAATGATCTCTATATGGGACAAGATCACCATTGCCATTGAGGCTTCCTTTACCTAAGCAACAAGGAACAGTTTGGGTAACATATGTGTGAAATGTCCTCTGACGACAGACGATCAGAGCACTCTAATTGAAATGTCCAGAACCATGCATGCAGAATCAGAAAAATGAACCCTCCGAAATATATGTAACTTTCCAAACCATGCAATCTTGTGTTTTCACACCCACTACACATTTTGTGATTCGACTATAATCGAGCCCACACTGAAACAAATAGGAACAGCAATAGATGTGAAAATTGGAACATGTAAAATCTTCCCGACTGGTGTTCCAAATTGTCAAATCAAAATCCTAATTGCAGAGTATTATGGCCCTTCCAATCGTACAAACCTCCTGGTTGCCAGATTGTTCCAAGTACAAAGCCGACATGTATATCACCTTTTCTCTAACTGAAATACAGCGTGAAAATCGATATTTTAATATTTATTAGGACATCAGGAACTTAAATAAAGAAAAGAGTTTACACGTTTAACCTCTTCTACGCCACCAAGTTTTTAAGCTTTCAAGTGGAGAATTTTCATCTATGATGCGTGTCTGACTACTAAATTGGATATAAAATATATACAGTCAAACCTGTCTATAGCGGCCACCTGCTTATAGCGGCCACAAAAAAATTCCCCGCAGGAAATTACTGTGTTGTAGACCCTGCATATAGCGGTCACCTGCCTAACGCAGCCAGCGGCCACCCATTATGTATCCCTTGGACAATATCTGACCGCGTACTATGTACATGTACTATGTGAATAAACTTCACAATAAGGGTACCTCTTTCTGCATTTACACTAAAAAATTAACTATTTGTAGTCTCAACAGAATGTTCAACACTGAAATTTTTGGACGGGTTTTGCCGCCCATCGCATGGAAGAGGTTAAACTTTATTATCTAATATTAGATCTTCTCTCAAAGTTGAATCAAAGTCTGATTGTATATTGTACATAAGGCTTATATGGGCATAAAGTCACAGGCATATGAAATCAACAACGAAGATCAAAATAAAAAAACCAACACACTCACCTTGGAATGAAGTCCATGGTCATCAGGGCTTCCACCCCCTCGTCCATCTCCAGATTGATGATGGGGCTGGGTGACGATGTCCCCTCCTCGCTCATGTCCGTAATGGCGCTGTCATCGTATTCGTTGTAAGTGCTCTCAGAAGTCTGATGGAGAAAAAAATGGACAGACGACATGAAATAAGTGCGTCCCCACTGGCCCTAACAAGCTCAAGCTTGAGAACACCAAGGCCCTGTTTCATAAAATTTGTCAATAACAACTGCCCAATTTTTATGGAAAATTTGCTCTCAGCCAATCAGATTCACAAATTTCAGTAGCTTATAACAATTACACAAGTGTCGTGTTGCGGGGATCATGTTTGTGATGTTAGTCCATCCAGTAACAATGACGAGTCGATGAGAGGTATATTGAAGTGCAGTTTTACATATAGTTTATTACAGTCAGAGACATACAACATATATTATCGTGGAAATATGTCTAGCAGGAGTTGAGCATGTCTGCTCTCTGTGATGGTCAGTCCTGACTCTCCTCTTAACTATCTGGGGTGCTCCATTTATATCTCAAGAAGTATAGGGGGATGCAGTCTATCATGTGGACAAAATGTGGAGTTCACATAAATTCTGAATTCTGCTGGTGCCTTACAAAGTATACATTAATCAAGGAGTTGTCTAAAGAACAAAGGGAAATTATAAACAAAAGGGAGATTATGAACAATTGGTGTATTATGATGAAGGATTAAAATAACATCATAAAATTTGGGAGTGTGGGCACAGGAGTTGAAGGGGGCTTATATTGAAAACTATTACATTTAACACAAGTTTTATGAAACTGGGGCTCAAGTCTGGAATGGGCTGTCTCCATATTAAAGTCTGAAACAAACAACGCTCATTCAAGGAGGTGATATAGGTAATTTCCTAGTTTTATTTCATCAAAGATAAACGGTTAGGGATAGGGTTATAACTGGGTTTCACGTTAGGTCTAGGGTTAGGGTTCAAGTATTCCAATCAGCAAAAAATATTTTGCTCTCTATATCAGGGATTCCATGTTGCTGTACTTTATTCCAAATATGAGCTTCAAATGTTGATTCTATAAAGAGACATTGCAAGTTGAAATGCACTCCCAATAAACAAAACAGCGACCTTTGAGGAGACGAGGAGACGAGTCGCCGCACCTGTACATGCTCGCATTGAATAATGGCCCGTGCGGGACTGTACTCGGAGTTGGGTTCCGCACGAGGGGGTTTAAGTTTTCCTTCGTTTTCTTTGTATTCCTTAACCGTTAACCCATAGAAGGCCAGCTAAAGTGTTCCGAGGTTGATTTTATACATTCTAGCTGTACAGAAATTATTTTATGACGTAATTGGTACACTTTAAGGGTTAGGAAGTTTTATGCATCCAGGTTTTAAGTTAGGAATGTGGTTAGTGTAGGTAATTGACCATGGACCAAATGTTGCAGGGGCATGTATAGTGCAATTTCTCGAGAAGTCAAGCTCTCTAGTTTCCGAGCATATCAAATTCAAAACCCGCTAAAAGGGTAAATAGCGAGCTATTTCACAAACAAGCTCTACTTTTCTTGGAATGATAGCTTGAGCTGATATCCTATAAGAGCATGATGAAACAGCCCGCTATTTGCGTCTCCACTGCGAATAAGCTTCAACTGGATGCGACACAACGAATTGCCGCGGATCGGAATTGGCAGGCTATTTTGAAAACTTAGGCTCATGAGGACCGGCCTTATATGGTCACTTCACACCTGCTCGCCTCACTTGTAATCCTGAGAAAACAAAAAGCGATGGTGATAGCCCTGATTAATTATGGACATGTGGTAGCCCAATATTGACCAAAAGTACCATCTCCAGGCACATTCTGTAAACAAATACAAACTCACTTCGAATATGGGGCCTCGTAAAACTAAGATATACTTTCTTTAATTTCTCAGAAATTGAATGTTTTCAGTTGCAGACTGTTCAGGTCTCAAATGTTGTAAAGTACCACTATATATATATGATAGGAAAATATCATCTGCCAAGAGCTACAAGGGTAATAAAGGGGAAATCCACCCTTATTACAAGTTGGTTTTAAAAGAAGCAGAAATATTAAAGAAACAGATCAGTGAAGATTTGAGCAAAATCTGATAAGAAATAATAAAGTTATGAATTTTTGAAGTTGTAATCAATCAGACACAAATTGGCAACTCTGTGACATATCTTGTGAGCTCCTCTCCCATTTGCCCAGTACCTGAAAAATCATTAATTTCCATTTTCTCTGAAGAAAATATTCAATCATATATGTACTTTTAGATATAATCATTGCGCATGCGGTTTTTACACAAAACTTGTCTAAAACAATGATGTTCCTTCATCAAAAACTAAGAAAAAAAAAATTTCTGTACTGAGCAAATGGGAGAGGAACTTGCAAGATACGTCACGGTGTTACCAATTTGTGTTTGATTACAACTTCAAAAACTTCATAACTTTCTTATTTCTTACTGGATATTGTTCAACCTTTCACTAATCTACATGTATTTCTCTCATTTTGCTGCTTATACTAAAATCAACTTAGCACTAGGGTGGACTTTCCCTTTAATTTACATACATACATTGCACATCCTACAACAAAGGGTAAACAATCATCATTTCTTATTTTACCGGTAGCATCAAAATGACAGCTTAAAGACAAATATCATGAAAAATTAAACTTTACTTCTTCTCAGAAATATGCACTCCCACACAGTTTATAGTCTGAGGAGGTCCTATTTGTTGAAGTATAGCCCAGAACACTGAATTTGCATGGAAAACATCAATAATCATGGCACTCTGAGGTATGATTTCGATTTTTTTTTCTTATGGTTCACATTTCAAATCAATGGGACTACCCTTGGAAATCAGTAATCAGACATCTTGTCCTTCATGCGTCGCCATGGAAACCTTTTGTAATAATCTATAACGATGCTACATATGTGCATTATCAAATTTCCCTGAGGGGTGATGTCGTCCTCACGTTACTGATGTTCTCATCCCTCGTGAGGCGTCGTTATGAAATAAACATGCCTCCTTCATGGAATGTATAAGCAGTGAATATACAGGTACATGTATGTACATACTGTAGGTGTTACATGTAAGTCCCCTGCACATTACATGATCTGACTGTGATCCGATATTCAAGGAAATTGCAATAACATTAGGTACAGAAAGTTAAACAAACACAATTTTCCTGATTGAGCTTCCGAATAAGGATATAAAAACTAACAATCACAATGTTAGTGCATAGTAAGTCTTCGAGTTGGAGAAATAAATAGGTTTCATATTGTAGGCAATTAATCTGCATTACATCACTACAATTCTCGCTACCCCAAATACGCAATTTCGCCAACAGATGGCGTTTGTCATGCAAACCACGCATGCGCAGTGCTGAACATATCCTGATTGGGTCGACAAGTGTTTGTCTTTTTGCACTGAAAATGTACACAGGTATTACAAAAATCCTCGAGTTTCCGACATGTTTGAAAAGATACCATCATGATTTATTGAGACAATTGGTTGCATTTTCAAAATTTGAGTGGTTTATGTCATGCGATCCAAAAATTAAGCATTTTAGCACTCATTTTATTCATAAGCCGTAGTATTATTTTTATTATCAAACTGTCTTACCCATTTCTACAAAGTACAAACCATCAAATCTACAATATCCATATGATCATACCAGACTTAATACGTGAAAAAACTGACTATGTCCAACAAGTGCATTATAGTATACATAGTAGAAGCCATGCAGAGCTAATATAAGGCACTTCAAATATGCTGGTATGTGGTGGACATACAAGGATGTAAAACCAACACGACCTGTCCCAGAATATTCACAATGACAAAAACATCATGAAAAACACAATTAGCCAAAAAATAAATCCTGATAATGCAAGTGTTTGGGGTTTATAAAACTTTAACCAACCTGAGACATGATGGTACACTCAATACAGCAAAACCCCACCAGCAAATCAGTTAATTTTACACAACTATATATCCAAACAGGGCGTCCAATTGATCCAAATAGAGTGACTGTCTATTCCGTTGATGCCTATATAACCTCAAAATGTAAATGTGTTTGACTCTGACAGCAAAAAATGTTTACAAGGCTGCATGCCCCAACGGGAGAGCCCGCTAGAGATCGGATAGGGATCGACTGGCAGAATGGTTTAATTACGCAGAATCCAATCACATACAGGAAACAACTAGATACGCAAAATCCTGTGATGCCATGTCACTGGAAAACAAAAACAGTGTTGACCCTCCTCCTCCTCTTTTTCTCTTCTCTCTGTCTCTCTGTCTATCCCTCTCTCTAACAACGGAGCAGTCGGCACACCACGTACTGAAAATTGGCTGGATAACTTCCTGAATGGTGCAACTTGTTGATTAACGTCCACGTTCAAAGTGAAAACCACTTCCACCACAAAGTCTAACAACTGTTGACCACGTCTTCTCTCGGTCTGTCAAGTGTCAAGTGTCAAGTGCAGTTCTCGCATGACACACCATCTGTGGCAGATTACAAACACTGTGTAGCTAGCCAGGCGATTCCCAAAATGTTCAAAGTTACTTCAGGAGTGATGTCATGCAGTCTAGCACATGTTCTCGCAGACAGTATGTTGCAATAAAAACACAGATTATAACAGCGTACATGTAGGTATTAAATGTTTGAAGTTAATACATGTACATGTATATGTACATCATGAGTGATGATGTCATTGCAATCTGGCCAACGTGTTCTGATAGCATGTTGCAAAAACAAACCTAGACAGATCTCTTGTTTGTTGTCTCTTTCAGTTTCAGGGGAAGTCCAACGCAAATGTCCTGCTTTATTTCTGCTTACCGAGTATTAGTGTGCAGCTGGGATTCACTGTGACGCAGTACATTTGTTCCCTTTTTATGGAATCTCCTTGATCAGACAATGGCAAAAACACCCCCTAACAATCCGTGAGTAACCAAAGGACAAATAGGAGAACTTCGGTTGAGCGAACCTCATTAGCATAATGGCTTTATCAACTCATCTTTAGACCAGACCTTTGTACTGTTACAACTGTCTCCCAACTCACACACCCTGGAAAGGGGACCTTGTTAGTGTGTGTTTTACTTGGACTTTGTCTGGATAATCCTTGCTAATCCTAGCTCAAAAAAAGACACTATAGAAAGAGGAAGATCTTCTATTAATCCCAGTCAAGTACAAAAGAGAGAGAGAGAGAGAGAGGCCTACATACAAAAAAAGAGAGAAGAAACTGGGATTTGGGAAGGATTTTCTTGATGAAAATGAAATTTCAGGTGTGATCTTCCCAGGCCAAGTTCTTCACCTAATCTGCAAACCTAATCATTGACCCTGTTCACATACTGGTTCAATAAATAAATAGAGATCAATCATTGGCATTGATGTACATGTATGTTACAGCATGGTCCATGACTAAAATAACAAATTATGTTTTGCTTATATATCCCAACATTTATCAACCATCCCTTGCATGGACAACCTGTTGCCATGACAAAGATGTGAAAACTCTTCTTTTAGAAAAAAAAAACATGTTCATGTTTGATAGACAGAGTTCAAATACAAAACATTCAACATCCTCGACCATAACAACAGTGGGATGATCTATGTAATATTTTATCTTCAAATGTATCTCACTGAGAATAAACTGATGAAGCACAAAGTGCAAGCTCTCTTGAATAGATAGCATAGCATATGGCTTGTCTGAATCATTTAATCTATCAATACGAATCACTGAAGATGTTCGTCTGATTTGTGATGTAACTTGAGAATTGGCCTTTTTTTACACAATAATTTGTAAAAGATTTCATATCAATATGATTCAATATCAAATTAAACGAAGAAATACAAAAAGAAACTTTAGTCAGGTCTAGATCGCTGTTACCTTTTAAGATGAAAATAGCTTGTCAACCTCAACATATCAAATTGTGTATGTACACTATTTTGAGGCATGCATGTATAGTGGTTTGAAGACGAGGCATTTTACCTTCCATCTTTAAGTCACTTTGGCATCTATTTAAAAGATCATATCATCTGTTTGGAGCCAGAAGGGTGTTAACTTATGTGTTCAAGTATATGAGTTAATGCCTTTTTGGCTCCAGACAGATGATATGTACCAGTGTGTATTCAAGTGTTTTGAAAACAATAAAACTTTTATGGGATTTACCCTTGTTTTCTTATATAAATTTCACCATCCAAAAGACTTGAGTATTTGAAAATAGTCAAGTACAATGAAATTCTGTCCAAAAATGTACTTCAAACAGTCTTTTTTAGCTCATCAATTAATGTTCATATCATAGTGATTAAATCACTCATAAAGTTTGGCCTTGCTTTATCAATAATTAACTAGTTCATATCCTGTAGATAACGCAGTTAATTTGTACAACACTCTTCGGCACACTATTTATCTATCTAGTATTATGTTGTTTGAAATAAGAGTGATATACAGTACATGTATGTACATGTCAAGACTGGCATTTAAACATATACATATGTACATGTACCTTCAAATGGGCTCGAAAATATGTTGCAATGAAATTCCCCACGAGCTCCCTTCTTCAATAACATGCTTTAATAAAAGAAATTATACCAATAGGCTCGTAGATAGATATTACAAACAGATCATCTGCTGAATAACAGCCAGAAGGGCGTACTCTATGTAAAGATATATACGAATAAGCGCCCTTTTGACTCTTAACTTGTAAAGAGATGTAAATGAAGGCCTACATAACAAGTCCAATGCTGCAATCTGCCTACATAGTACTGCATTCACATTTAAATGGACACTACATGTATCATTCTACCATATAACTTCACACTCGATCCACAAAATCATTCACGATAAAAGCTTTAGCCTACCTCCTTGGCCGTCTGTTCTTCCCGACGCAAAATAGCTGGAATACTAAATAAAGGCCTGCTAAAATGTAGTTTTCCTGATGCGCAAGATGAGAAAGCTGTACGTGTCGAAGAAAAGCAAGGGGGCCTCTCGTCATCATGCACAATCATCAGATCAACCTGACAGTTCCTCCCTAGCCAGGCATCTAACCTCAGACGGTAACTCGATGTCCGATGGGGAACATGGGAAATTCTCCCATTACATCGTTGGTAGCCAATGACAATCCATTACTGGGGAAAGCAATACACCATCCCACCTTGGTACCAAGGGAAAATTCCTCATCTCCAACAGAAGAATAGTCTTTGCAAATGAATGGTTACAAACCCACATGGACATCAAATTAAAGGAACTATGTAACTTTTGAAAATGAATGTTGAATAATCGATCTAAACAGTTGTGGGAAGAAAATATCGCACTGGCAGTGAAAATGTTACCTACAGAACTTCTTTGACACCCACTTCACTATTGATGGTGATGTCTACTATTATGGGTAATCCCGCCATGGTACAAGTTCATCAAATTGAGATTGAAAATGAACATTAATTTTTCATTCATTTAAAGATAAAGTTGAGTCCTGGACGTGTATTTTTTTTCTGGCAGGACTTGCACCATTTACCTGTAGGGCTCTGGTCAAGAGGCCCCGTTTGAACACTTTGAGAGAGACTACAACTTTAAGCCTTGTATTTTCCCAAGGTATCACTCTATTTTTATTTCAGCAAAAGAAAATTTTGTTAATACTGAATATCCAATCTGATCCCGACGAGACTCAAACTCAAGTCACCTTCATGTATGACAAGCGCATCGTTTATCAAAACGCGCCACACAAGCAACTGCAAGTCAGGTCCGCTCATTTTATCATATCCCTACGATTTGTTTTTCATGAATATTCATGCCAACTAGTCTTGACGGAATAAACCTTATTGTCACTTCAATTTGGCGCTCAAATACTGCCCTCTCTCGTCGGTGGCGCAAGTTCTGCCAATAAAAAACATAGCATCCTGGACATGAGATTGAATTGTGAAAGAAACTGTCTCAAAGCAGTTGGGAAAGGTTGATTACATACAATTGGTGTATGCTGTAAGGTCTTGGAATCACCAAATTGAAAAGGAATTGACTCAATCCTGCTGAGAGTCACACTGCACACAGAAATGTGTATATGGGACTACACACAAATGTTCGGCCCAAACATTTCAGCCGTTTCTTGTCATATTTTGAATGTGAGGGCATTTGAAGAGCAATCATTTGCAGGGGACATTTCTACTATGATAATCTGCCAAACTAACATAAAAATAATGATAAAGCTCACAAATTGTGTTTTTTTCCTTTCCCAGAACTCAACCTTCCCTTTAACATTGATCCTGTTTCTTCAAACTTTCAGGCATTGTTTTTCCTTTTTCTTTTTCGGTTATATTCCAAGACCCATTGATATAAATGTTTCAACTACTTTCACAACCATATGTGAAAATAAAATAATAACTTTAAATTGGATGTAGCCAATGACAAACGATTACTGGATAAATAAAATGCCATCTTGGTACCTAACCTCAGAAAATTCCTCAACTTGGATTACAGCATTGAATTGAATGGTTACTTAGATACTAAATCAAAATACATTAATACAGTATCTGAATGCATCCCCTTCCACTACTGTCAATTCTGTCATAATATTATTAAAGGCACAATTGCTAAATACGTGCTGCTGTCTACACTTCTCTCAAATGACCAACTGCGTGCCATTCAAAGCCATTCAGTAAAGGAAAAAACGTGCCTGGAATGTATGTTGATCCTAATCAATTGTTGAGAGATTGAGCTGGATCCATAATGAAATAACAGGACGAAATTTCTGATTAAAACAATGCCCTCATGAATTGAAATGGACTGAACGGACATGGTTTGATAATACAATTAAATCATAACCTACTAATTTATTTTTCTGGTGTTAAATAAGGCTAAAGCATAGGTGTCGAATAAATTTAGCAGATGCAATATGACTTAAAAACTAAACGATACAATTCAAACATCTAGTTGTACCATAAAAGTTAAGCTCTAAAAGACAATGAAGGTGAAAGTAGTTTGTGCAGACACTCACACAAAGAAAAAGTAGAGCAGGTATATAGTGTAATATCACCTAAAATACCAAGAGAAAAAGACAAGAGAGGATGAAAAAAAGATGGAATCAAGAGAGGATGAAATTCAATGAAGATGGAATGAAGATAGGATGAAGATGGGATGAAGATAGGATGAAGATAGGATGAAGATAGGATGAAGACAGGGTGAAGATGGGATGAAGATGCCTATTACTGGCACTGCCTGGATCTTATAATGGCTTATCTTCTGTAATTCAAGTATTTAACCGCAGCCTCCTGTGAATAGCCCTACAGGAAATCAACCCCAAAAAGAGAGTCCGCTATCATACACTTGACATTTTCACGCTCTTCCTCTATTACGTCTTTGGTGACGTTCCGAACGACTGTTCTCCACCTGAGTACACTGGATCCGACGTATCGCACAGCTCCCAGCAGATTACCATCCAGACTCGAGCAATAAATTTCATAGAAACCAGCAACGAATTGCTAAAAATAGCGCATAAAATTGATGTGCTGATCAGTCTTCTCATATTAAACAGTTTCAACATCCCACCATTTTGTCACGAGACAATCTGCCGTTACATAAAACTTTCATGTTTTTGTGCTGTCAAATATTTAACAGCAATACAAAACAAAAAATATATATGCTAAAAAATTTTCACATTAAAATGTTACTTAAAATACTATAATTCGTAAGTTTCTGTTTTGCTTGTCTATTTGTTAGCCCTCAGGTGCAGATTAAAAAGGTAATAGTTTATGCTCCAATGCAATGGTATTTTGATTACAAAAAAAAAATGTTTAAAAACCAAACCAAGCCACCGTATACTCAACCAAACCACTTCTAGAATAAATACAAATTAAACTCAAGTACACATGAAACCACATAAATACAAGTTCAGTATATCCTTAAGCCACAAATTACATACACTTATCAATAAATTCTAAACAACACTGTATTTATTTACAACCATTTAAAAGCTTTATAAATTCCCATGCCCAAAAATATACCTGTGACTGTGAGTCCTCTGTAGAAGAAATCATAGCAAATATAAGAAAGGTAGTAAAGAGCCAAGCACTAACAACCTTCCAGGCGATCCTCAATGCTGCACAGAACACCTTCTGCAGTGCCTCTAGGACAATTGATGGGTGTAGAACATCTGAGAAGTATCGCAGGTACCACACTAATGCAACTGGAATCAGGACAATATATGTCTTTGGCACATCAACCATGATCTCAACTTGACCAAAAGCTTGTTAGGGTCAAGAAATCAAAATGTCCTCAAGATTCCTTTCAACATCTTCATAAGGACCCCATCAGACACATTAATAATATGAAACAGATTCATTTCTAACACTTCAAGAAGTATTTCTATTCATCCAGACAGCATCCAATGGGTCTGGTTTTAAAGTTAGACAGGTCTCTGATCTCACTTTCCACGGAAATCATGTCACAGGAGAAGAAGTGTTTGCAAGTGTTCAAGCAGTAGAGCGATAAGATTACTACATGGTTACATAATCACTTTATAGCATCATATATTCAAGCCATTCCGTGTAAAACATAGGTACATCTGAATTCTGTTACTTCCTTTCAAAGTTGGCTATTTTGCGCAGGCACGTTAGTTTAGGATGCTCCTGCAATGGATGAACCGTTTTTTCAGCAATACCGTGATCAAGGTCCTTCATATCAGAAATGAAATCACAAAACTAAAAATGATATCAATATCTACAGACTGCTGATCAAGGTGAGCTGCATTCCAAGTTAAATGCATGCATGATCATCAAACACACCTCAAAGACATCCAGCCAACATACAATGGACACCATTCCTAAATTTGGCTATTCCAGTTTATGTCCTCTGTAAACTTTGGTCATACTTTATCAACATTTTGCAAACAAAAGGCTTGATCAGGCGGGACAAAGTCAATAGTTGCAATTAAACCAAATTGGATCATCCATAGCTTTTATTTCCTTTTATAACATATGATGCTGCTGGTCATCATTCGAACAAACCTCAAAGAGTTTGTGTAAGTCACTTTCACATCCTTTAAAGTCCAGTCTTCTTCACCATACAAATGCTAAGTCACAAGCTTTTGGCCAGTCAACAAGCTCCTTCACATGTACAAAAGGTACCATACATATTTCCATTGCATGCAGAATAATCCAGCAGACACACAATACATCAATTACAGGTAAGATTCACAGACAGACTTCTAAACCTCCAGACATAACAAAGCCTTCTCAAATTTCAAGAACGTCACATCCAATTTCAAGAAAACAAACTGTTAGATTTAGACTATTGTGTCTATGCCCCGGCTCTGGTCATAAATCTTCCATGTGGCAAATACAAGTTTTGGAATAAAGTGTATACATGTAGATCAAAACCTGAAACTGGAGCTCAGAACTCAAACATACCTTCACATCTCAAGTTCAATGCTGGTTACAGGTTGAAACTATCAAATTGCAATTATCACAATAAGTGATAATCTTTGCCATCACCGCAAATAGAAACTATGATCTTGAAGGGAGAGGAGGTACAAAGAGTGCTTTATCATTTTTAATGCTTGAAACTTGGCGGATCTATATGATCATGAATATTAGGAGATTATATCTTGCTGTGAGAGACATCTCCTTGATAAGACTTTTGAAATTTCTTGAAGAATTTTTTTTTTCCTTCAAATATATCAGTCCTTACGACTGTCATCATTCAAATTCAACTCACTAATAAGTTCACATTAAAAAAAGAAGGGTGGACTTGTACCCTAGATCAAAGTTTAACATAATTACTGAACAATTCAATCTTTCAATTTGGAACCTACATGTACATGTCTCTTCTGTATGGTTTTATGAAATTTCTCCAAAAAATACACACAAAAAAAATTATGTACCTGTTTAATATTATGGAGAATCTTCGTCAGAGGCAAAGAGGGTCTTTTTGCCTCTGAAGAAGATTCTGCTAGGATCGAAAGCTCAGGCCCCTTTTGACTCCATTTTACTCCATTAATTGGCTCGCTATTATTGGATAAGCAGTTTTCAGCAGTTTGTTTTCCATGTTTAATATTATAAGAGTCATTCTATATATACACTATTTCAACATGAAATTGCTTTTGAACAAAAATAAAGCAAATCTGAAAGTCGTCTCTGTAATGTAGAAAACAGTCAAGAAAATTGAAGAAACCTTTTTGTTTCAGCACTCAGCAATATTTATGACAAATGAGAAGTCATCACAATAAGAGACAAAAACAGACAAGCCCTTCACGTAAAATTACACATTATTACGTTGTTGTCATAAAACTTGCAATTTCTGCTTTTAGCAAATTTAAACATCATCACAATAATAGAAAACAATCAAGTTCTGAATCCAGAAAGGATTCGCCGTTGTCGTAAAATTAACTCGAAAAATGCAAAACCCCATTTTAGTACTCCTTGCATTTTTTCTCAAATTTAGAAGATATCACTACAGGAAATAAAAATAGTCAAATATTGTACCTGGAATTAGAAATCATGGTGTCGCAAAACTTGCTCTTTTGCTTCTGGCATTATTTTTTAAAAGCCACCACAATAATAAACGAAAACAATCCAGTGGTCTACCCACAAATAGTTAATTTTTGTCCTAAAACTCACCCCATTGCTTTTGGCATCATCGTCATCCACTGTAAATTGTTTGGGATCGTCCGGGAGAGAGTGGGAGGATGAAAGCTCGTGGGTAGGTGTACCACCTGCATGAAATACAAAGCACATGCATAATTAGGGTCTATTTTGGGTATAAAAGTACCACTCATGGCTCATTTACAGACAAAGTAAGAATGAAATACGATACTTCCAAGATAATTAGACTCATAAAAATCGATTTTCTGTTCCTTCTCATTATAAAAGTAGCACCTGTACCATTTACACAGAACACCAATTCATGAAGCCCTGCTAGAGTCATACTGTCAGAGATCACTAAAATTTCCTGGATTTAATTGAATCTTGACATATTTATTCTGTATACAAATCCTCAAAAATCTAAATATTTGCAGGAGTTGGGGCAGATCTTATTACAATATAACATATACAGCAAGGGGCAACTGTAAGAACTTGCATTCATCTCCTCCTTTTCTGTTATGATCATGACATACATGTATTTATGACAATATTTTATTTCAAAATTATCTCATTTTCATCTGATATTTGATGTAGATATCATCAGACCTTTAATGTTTAACATCCTATAGATAATGATATACTGAAGTCTTCTAAATGTAAAAGGTTTCTAAATAGGTCTTTTTGCCTCAGACGAAGATTCTGCTAGGATCGAAAGCTCAGGCCCCTTTTGACTCCATAAATAGTAAATAAATCAAATTTCCCCTTTTTTTCAGGGGGGGGGGGGGTTCTTATATTTGATGTAACTTATATATCAAAAGTAATATCATAATCTAGTTTATTTTCATGACTGTTTGAGAAAATTGGCTATCGTCATCACTTCCAGTTATTGATACATGTACATGGCATGACCTTCACTACGATCACCCTGTATACTGTACTTTTTTTTTGGGGGGGGGGGGCTATCCATGTCATATTAAAGTAATTTACATATGACTGATCGATTAAGCATCAACACCAGTGTTTACAAATTTTATCAGTTCTGGGTATTTGACCTTTGAGTCTGTGAAATCATAATGCAGTCGTCATAACATGTGGACAGATGTTACTTCAATTACTTTTTTTAAATCTGTATTATGAGAAAATAATGCAAATACCTTGCCAGTTATGGGCATACTGTGTAGATCTGCATCTTTGTACTCTTGATAATTTGTGCAAACAATATTTCAGGAAAGTAAGAGAATGCAGACATTTTTGTTTTTGCAATTCTTTATAATCTTGATTATTGACAACAATATCAGGGAAAACATACAAACAGAGACCTATCTTCTTTCTATTATTTGTAATCATGAGAAAAATAACCAATATTTTCATACTTAAAGGAAAATTGAACAGGATATTCTGTCATTTAATCAATCAAATCATTCAATCCAGAAATCCAGACTTTTTCCCAACAGGATTTTCCATGAATTCACTAAACTGCTCCCCCGGAGAACAATGTTGTTCATCACATTCTGCTTTTTTTTTTTTTTTTTTTTTTTTTTTTTTGGGGGGGGGGGGGCAACATTCGGATGAAAACTTTTTGTTTGGGGTCCACGACTGTCAGAAGGAATTAACTTTACTTTCCCTTCTTGGTGCAAACACAGTTAACAAACGGTTGATGTATACATAAAGCAGTTTGACAACTAACCCACTTACATGTACATGTATGCAACTGTTATTAAAGCTGCCACGAGTCCTCAGTTGGGACAAAATACATTGTTGACTCAATTTCTTGACAGGTCTATACAAAGTCTTGGGAGGAAATTTGTTGACTACTGTACTCCAATAATCTGTCACTTATTGATACAAAGTGGCAAAATCCATGTTATAGGTACAAGAATTTGAGGTAATGAAGTCAAATATGCTGCTTTCTATGGGTGCATCAACCCTCCAAATATTTTTATCCACCTGAAGGAGAGAGATGGGGTTAGGGGGGCTCCTTTTTAAATTTTCACAACAAAATTTGTCCTAACGAAGGAAAATTCATGTCCTACACTTTTGATAGCAGGTATCCACACTACAAGGGAATTGGTGCACATGACATAGGCCTGTCACTTAGACCCCCAAAATTTAAAAATCGAGACAGGATGCCTATGCATGCAGACCATATACATTTTGATCTGGACCCCCTGTCAAAAACGGTTTAGTGTGGAGCCCTCAAGTAGGCAAGCTTGGGCAGAGGCTAAAATGGGCGATTTTGGTCCTGGGGCAAAAGTGCCCAAGTTCAGGCTCAACACAACTCTAAAGTCCTATCAAGATCTCACCCCCCCCCCCCCAAAAAAAAAAAAAAAATGTTAATAGGGGCTTGTGTACACCAGGACCAACCCCCCCCCCCCCCCACAGAGTTTTTTTTCTCCTCGACCCTAAGGAAAAGAGTGAGAGTGAAGCCCTATCTAAGCTTCCTTAATACATACATGTACCAGGACCAGGGCCCAGTTTTCTTTCAAAATGTTATCAGTAACAATTGCAACAGACCTATCACAAATTTTGCTCTCAGCCAATCAAATGCTATGCTTTCAGTAGGTTATAACAGTCATTGTGACTTGATATTGATAACAAGTTTTATGAAACAGGGGCCTGCAGGTTCATGTCTTACCAATTAGCACAATTAGATATAAGATCTTTTGTGCCTACAGTCCATGACAGGACAAACAGTCACAGCAAATTATATTTGAACAATTTCTCTATAACTTCATAACGAAGGATGTGATATTTTATCTACAATGTCAGCATACAACAGCATGACAAATATGTCAATCCTACAAGTGTCTTTATTTCTGTTTTTTCTGAGGTTATTGCATAAATATAAAAACTAACCTTTCTTGCTGAGTATAATAGACTGGATGCCTTGGCAGAATGCTATGAAATCTATGAGACCTGTAGTCTCTGGATCCAAGGCCAGAAGAAGGTCTTGTTCAAGTTTCTGGAATTGGAAGAACAAGAAAACATCATAGCAATAAAGAAGTATGGTTAATAATGATGCAATAGCAATAACGATTGTACAGAAAGGCTTGCTTTTTCAGTAATCACACAATTATATACTGTAGTCTTTATTTAATTAAACATTAAAGGTCTATTGAACTAAACTCTCTCTCCGTCTCTCTGTTTCTCTCAATGTGTCTGCCTTTCTCCCCCCCCCCCCCCTCTCTCTCTCTCTCTCTCTCTCTGTCTGTCTCTTTCTCTCTTCTTTTCTTTTTTTTCCGGGTTGGGGGGTGGACTTTATTTCAATAATGCAGCAAAAACACTATATATTTAGTATGTAGGAGCGGAAAATCTCTTTTATATATTGATTGAGTGTCTCTACTTTGTAGATATCTCTGATAGCTTTGTGTTTACAACTTTAAAAATTTTGGACCAGTGTTGATCAATTTCACTGTTAAACTACAATACATAATTGGAGAAAGGGAGTAAGTTTAAATGAATTAACTTGTCTTCTGCACTTCAACATTGTGCATTTACAATTGAGTAAAATAAATTTTCAATACCAATGACATTCTTGATACGCTCTGTAGTCTGTAAGTTTATTTTACACTAAAAAAAAAAAGGAGAGAAAAATAATGGTAACAAGAAAAATAACAGAGCAGACACCATTTGCTTGGATAAAGTATTGATACAACCCTGTAATATAGTTTGTGTATAGGCCTGCCACTAGACAAGCCTTCTACACTAAATGTACATTCAAGTCAGGGAAGTGTTTTTCCCTGTACAAATTGTACACTGCAATATTGTATGTACAGTTCTATAACATTCTCAATGCATGGCATTGTTCTTTTACTGACATTGTCATACTACGTTATAATACCATCATGTGAAACTCCACTACAGAATACATAGTGGGAGGCAGAACAGAAGGCTGGAAATATACTTTTGTTTGCATAATGACTAATTGCTCTGTTGCATACATATATGCATGGTAAAGCAATTACAATGGTACATAATTTATTATGAACTCTCTGTAAATGAAGTGTTTATTCCCTGCGGCTATTTATGTTGCCAATCAATAATATGTGAGCACTGTGAGAACGATGCCCCCATTCATAATCATAATGGTGAAATCATTATGCAAATAAATGCTAATTACAAATTCATATATAACTATCCCTTATGCCTAGTTATAATTATACCGGATGTGCACTGTATGAGTAGAAAGAGCAAAAGATTCTGCACTTGTAACTATTTTCATTTTTGTTGCATGACCATATATGCATTTGATGTTACATTTGATGTTACAAAGACATTACACTTTATTAGGACCTTGGAACACTAAAAGAAAAAATATTATTGTTCCCAATTTGAAGAATATAATGTGTTCCTGTCCTGAAAGGGTTAATACAAATAGGGGTGCAACCAAAGTTTTATCAAACACTTTTCAACAGGAATTTCCCACTGATGATGTTCAAACTTCAAAATGAAAAAAGTTATTTTATTGCATCCATGTATTATTATAGATTCATTTTACGATTTAGGGCCTACATGTTCTGTATGTGTAACCTCAATGAAGATCCCTAGAATTGAGAAATACTGTTGGAACATTTCATTTAAAAATATGATAGATAAAATGATATAAATATCAAGCTGTAGGATGTTCAATTTTCATTTTAAATAAATAACACGGTCTTTAAAACAAAGCCAAAGTCGTAGTAGACCTACACACAGACAAAGGCCAATAACATGTATTATAATTTACAAAATTGTCAATGCAACGCATTAAACTTGACAGAAGTTGACGGAAGAGCTTCCTTTTTAATGGGAACCACTTTCCTGAACAAAACCGATGTTGAGTTCAATATTCAATCTCTGGTCATATTATACTAAACCAATGTCTTTCTCTTTCACTTATGTTTGTATTACAGCATAATGGTTTCCTAAAAGTACTACAAACTGTCTGCTTGTACAAATACATCCTTCAGAGTTTTCATGCATGTGTTGAAATGCTTGACAAGCTAGTTTACTTCACTATAAAGAAAAAATGCAATGCATATTATATCAATTATAAAAACATTTTATTTTTATTATCCTTAGGGTTGCCTTGCTTTTGTTTTTTAAAGGCAGAGAAGAAAACATTCTGCTTGTACAAATACATCCTTCACAGTTTTCGTACGTGTCTGGAAATGCTTGACAAGCTAGTTTACTTCACTATAAAGAAGAAATGCAATATATTACATCAATACAAACATCCTGAATTTGTATTATCCTTAGGGTTGTCTTGCTTTTGTTTTTTGTAAAGGCAGAGAAGAAAACATTCTTCACAAACTAAAAGAGCACACTACAGACAAGTTTAAAGATGATTTTATGACCCCTATCCAAAGAAAAAAGTGATTACAGTCTAATCAATAACGGTGATTCTGTAACTACACAAAGATGCCATCCTCACATTTCAAATAAAAATAGTGATTACAGTTGAAATCAGTCTTGCATTTTATTTCATACAAAAGTCTCAATTCCCCCCTATCCGGGGGAGCTAACCTATCATTTTATTATCACCAAAGGTGTTCCACTTCACCAATTACAACAAGCCTTTCTTAGGCTTCCTTCACTTATCTTTATTTGTTGAGCACGTGGGTAAACAACAATACAATGTCCCTCTAACTTTCTTCTTCCTGTTTGAAAGATGCTTTAATAGAGGGAACCATTCAAATCCATCACAAAACATGTTTTGGCCTAGAAACCTATATTTGGTTACCCATCCCTAAATTTGCTTTGCTCATTACATGTAGGTAGTTATTAAAGTGAGACTGGTAAATCTTGTACATTGTTTTCTACCTGTATGTAAATATGCTTTCCAGTTTACAAGCAATCTAGGCAAGCTTCAGAATCTACACTTGTATCTAATGAATGGAATATTTGCATTGAACTTAAAATCTTAAATCTTAATTGCTCATGGCTTTTAGCGCGATTCAGTGATAGACTCGGAGAACTGATTGTTGGGAGTGACGCAAAGGGACTCATTGGTACATCTGAAAATTGAATTCTGAAAGCCTATAGATGTACTGTAGTCATATTATTTTCAATAAACAGTTAAGAATTCGGTCTTCAAATGGAACAAATTTCTTACAGCTGACAGCACTCAAAAGACATGACAAGGTGGAGGGGGGGGGGATATCAATTATCCATTCAATAGAGGGTTTCACAGAACTTTATTAATCTTTCTATATGAGTGTACAAAGACATCTTAATGTATGAAGGCCTACTCATTTTTTTCAAGGGGGAAATCATTAAGATAATGATTTTCAAGTATTATATCATAAAGGCAAAAAAGGTTATACCAGATCTCACATCGATAATGCAGACTTGCATTTTACATCATGAATGTCACTTTATTGGTCATGGCTGGAGTGAAAAGAATTTCGAAATAACCTGACCAGGCCAGGCACGTGATGTAATTACATTTATTAAAACTAGATGTTACCTGTAGATCCATATTGCATTCATCCTGATGCAAACCAACATAATCGGCTTACAATGCACTATTGAATTTACTGTAGGCCTTTTCACTGGAGTGTATGAAAGAGATTCATTCACACAAGTGCAAATAAATAAAATTCAATTTCAACTTCAAGTCCACAATCTACATTAACAGATTTCTGGACTATAAAAAAACAAATAAGTTTTACTCATATTTATTCAAATCTACTGCTTCAAATTTCGAAGCTTAACAAATATAGGGGCAGAGATTGACAGATGAAGAGTCAAAAGAAAGGAAGGTAAAGTGTTATCGAATCGGATGTGACATCTTTTACCTGGTCACTGCCACTTCCGAAGTGCTCTCTCGCCAGTTCAATGAAGCGTTTGGTTTCTACGAAGCCACTTTTCTCAACATCCAGTGCTTCAAAAACGGGTTTCAATTGCGAATTGATATCCAATTCCGATTCCATATCTAGCTTCCACGGGAATAGATTCCAATTTGGGCCGGCCTTCTCACGAAATCTGGGCTTTTTAGAAGAATTTCATCCATATCTATCCCCACGATTGTCCAAGTGTCCGCATCCTTTTAGCCTGTCCAATTCTTTCATTCATTCACACAATTACAATATAGGCCTATACAGCACACTGCATACACTGCATCCTTATTTTGATGGCATCATCTGCCGTTATGGATTGTTATGGTGGAGCTAGGCAGTTTTCGCATGCGCTGAATAGTCTCATTATTTAGACCTTTATTAGTTTGTGTATTTTAGTAAGTGTGGAAGACTTAGAATTTCGACTTTTTATCTACCTCTTTCTCCACTCATGGTAATTTATGGTAGATATGTAAATTCATCTTAAATGAATATGATAAAGATCAGTGACTTAGAAATCAAGCGCTTGTTCGGGGAGGGGTCAGTCGCGTTTGGAGATAGGTATTACAAAATAGGGTCTGCATCAATTAAGCTATTAACCTGTTGTTTCATTAGCAATCAATATGAAACGTCATCACTGCTGTGAATTTGTGGGAGAGAAAAAAAATTACTACTTTTTGCAGGGTCATGGGAATACCTTTCCAATGATACAAACAGGGGCGGATCCAGAACTTTGTAGAGGCAGGGCATAATTCCGATAAATAAAGCAATCACGGTCGCTTTTGGGGTGGGGCAGGGGGAGTTTTAAGGAAAGTAAATATGGTTTAAAAATGGCATCTACAAAGTTTGCTGCTCCAATTAGCCTACCTACCTGTCAAAGAACAACTTTTGGCTTAAAGATGTTTGCCATGTTGACATAATTATCAGTGACCAAATAAATATGTACTATCATTTAACTAATTTTCACACGACTTTCGGGAACGATTCTCCTTTGACGTGATAATGGCAATAAAACGTAGGCCTAATGTGGGCACCTCTGACAGGTGCCCTAAGGTAAAAATCTTTATTCTTTAATAGGGCACTCTCACTGGAAACAAAACAGAGTAACAAAAAATCTAATTACAAATTGATAATGTTATTGAAAATATGGTACCTGTTGGACTGCTATTATAATTGCCATAAAAAGGGGATTAGAATATCAATGCTAAAGCAAGTTCTAATTTGGCATCGGTTCTGTCATGGAGATATTTGCAGCTCTATTGCTCCGCTGGGGTAAGGGAAACAGGTGGGAATCCACCCATTCGAACCCCCCCCCCCCCCCCCGTCCCTTTTTTTTCATGATAAGAGTAGGCCTACCTCTGGTCTCTCGTTTCGTTGCGATAAAGATCGATGGTCTGCATAGAGATCTCTATGATGGTCTACTCCCAAAAAGACGAAGCGCCACCTACGGTAATAAGCCAGATAATGATTCATCTATTTTTGAAATATTATCCTTTTTCCACGCAGGTTGTCTTTTTCTACTATAAGTTCTTCTCCCTCTCCTCCGTCCTCCTCCTCCTCCTCATTTAGTATAATGTGGTCAACTCCCGGGGGGGGGGGGGGAGTATGTCTCATTGAGGCCTGTACGGCATCCGCGTCCATGACTTTCTGAAAACGAATATTTAAGTCGAAAGGTTTTTGATATCCTTTACAGGGAAACCCGCGAAAAATTTCTGATTTTAGATCCTTAACAGGGATTCTTTTAGATCTTGCAGAGTATTTTACACAATATTCGAGGACTGGTTCTTCTTGGCCCTTTTTTTTTTGGCCAATAATTAAAGACAAATATTTGCTTTGGAATACATTACAGAATAATGTTTTCATTAAGAATAGAAAAGGACCTCTTTGGATTCATAATAATATCCACGGGGAGATTTTCAAATACTGAATCGTACTGTCAAATTTCCTTCCCTTTTCGAGGATCTTTTCTCACCACTAGTGAATTTGATACCCTATATTCAGAATTTTCCTGTTTTTGATTTCCTAAAGGAGATCCCTGGGTTACCCTTTTCGTTTTCATGGACGCGGATGCCGCACAGGCCTCAATGAGCTAGGGTTTGTTCTTGTTATATGATGTCTCTGATTTCATTATTTTCTTGTTCGATTCCCAGATAAATGGACCTCCTTCATGACCAGGGTCCCTTTTCAATAAACTTCATAAAACAGATGCAAGGATTTCAGCAGCTTATAGCAACTATCGTAACTTGTGTTATTGATAACGAGTCCCGTAACGAGTTTTATGAGACGGGGCCCTATATATTTTCACTATCGCAGCACACATATACCGTTGGTCTGCGATCCGAAGTTTGGAAAAAATGTATATAGCATTTGATATAAACATTTATACCCATGTTTTTGACTGAGACTCTGAATAGTTAATTAGACGCAAAAATCGAAATTACTGCCAGTCGGCAAGCCTTCTAGTCGGAGGGGAGGAAAGGCTTAAATGGGCTTCGAATCGCAGTGACGTCAGAACAGTCCACTGGCGTAGATACGAACGCACTTTCTATTGTTAGTGGGGGGCATGATGATCATCCCCCCCCCCCCCCCCTAAGGCGCAAGAGATTAAATCCAGCTACTGTTCGAATGCGTTCTGTAGATTAAAAAAAGAGAACAAAAGATGCATGCGTCGAACTTAGTCGAACGGGTTCCAAACGCAGTCCGTAAGCCAGCCAACTACTTTCACGGTTCTCTCGAACAATGGAGGTGGGTTCGAGAACGGTCCTGTGAACGGCCCGATTATGAATAATTATGCGTGTCTACGCCTGTGGAATAGTCCTACGATTGTCTACGATTTGGAGCTTATTTGGCCTTTATTTCGGGTAGAAGGCTGCATGACGCAACAAATTCATGAGTTTAGTATTCATAATAATAAGAACCTGAATCAGGTATATTTTATTATTTGTCAAAATGCACATACAGGTATTGCAATTTATTTCCAAAATAGGATCGCAGTCGACCGTACAGTGTGCGGTGGGCTTTAGATAATGTACTACTGAAGATGTTATAGCCCGCCTTCATAAACACAATAAATTCTAGAATGAATATCGCAGTTATTTTAAAATGTTTTGACACAAATCTATGAGTTTATACTGCTCTGTTAATTCTTATGTTCGGGTTGTTGTTATTGTTGTTGGTAAAATTTGATTTTATTATGAGTTTTGTTTGATTTTTCTGTACAAGCTATTATTTTTTTAAATTTTATTTATTTATTTATTTATTTATTATTATTATTATTATTTTTTTTTTTTTTTTTGGGGGGGGGGGGGGGGGGTTGGGTAATTATTATTCTTATACTTAAAAAGATATATATTATCATGCCAGGTTACCGAATCCTGCCCGTTCTAAATATTGGCACAGTCCTGACAAACCTGCTCGTGTTTGTCCGAAGGTTTCTCGGTAACAAGTTTCCTATATAATATGTCTCTCGGGTGCACACTGGTGGCTCCCTTTGAGATACCTCAATATCTTGAAATTCGAAAGAAAGATAAAACCAGTCTTGGTTTGAAATCAAAGAAAAATATCTTCCCCGAGGAAATTGGTTTCGCACGACTTTGCTTTATCAAAAAAGTATAATATTAATAATAACAGTTGTATATATTTTATATATCTCCCTTCTTTTTATTTTTCAAATGTATCAACCGACTAAGAACGAGCAAACAAAATATGGATTTTTCATGACGTGCGGTTAGTGATAACAAAAACAAAACAAAAGAAACAAACAAATACAATTCATACTGAATAAGAATTATATTCCATGTAATACACCTATTGTAGATTACTTATAATCAGGTATATACATAATACATACTCTCTTTCCTTTATTTTCATAACAGTGATGTCCCTATTACTTACGAACAAAACACTATAGACGTATTTTATGTTTAATAAATAAAACAAACAAAACAGCACAACTAAAACAGTATTTGCAGCAGTGTTTTACATCTCCCGTAGCCTGATGCGGGAGAGAAAAGCCAACGAACCATTCTCTGAATGGGTCGTATAATGATATCTAACTTTTCTCGTTATTTTGTTAAAAGGTAACACCAACTTAGAAACAAAATACCTGCAGCTGTATTCTGCTTTACCCATAATTTTTTTTTTGAGGGGGGGGGGGGGGGAATAGCATTTTGTGTTTTAGAATCTGATAATTTTAAAAGTCTTAATTTCTGACAATTAGTTTCAGAGAGGAGCATAGCTTTTACTTTGATATATCTTGGGCATTTTGCTATATAAATTATGTTCGACAGTTTCTATCTCTGGGCATGAATTACAATGTCCCGTTGGGTGAATTCTCATTCTACCTAGGTATGCATTAAGTCCTATACATCCTAGTCGGAATCAGCGAATAATCTTTTATTTTGTACTCTCTAATTTACAATTTAATAAAGGTCGGTAAAACCGACCTTTGAGTTGTTTAGTATTGCGTAACTGGAGAGTTGGGACATCTTGCTTGCCATTGTTCTATATTAAAAAAAATCAATAAAAAATTCCGTGTGTGTGTGTGTGTGTGTAATTGGGTTTTTACAGACGTGTATCAATCAGATAGGATTATTCCTCTGGCTCTATATGCGCGGGAAGTCGACACAAGCGTGCAGCTTGCTGTTCGCCAAGACTTCCCGTGGAATAATCAGAGGATGATTACACAGGTTTCGAGGATCGAAAAGGGGATCAACGGAGCAGCACAGCCGCCTTGATTGAAGGCTACACTTTCAGAAGTAAACGGATTTTTTTATTGAAATCTTTTTTATGATTAGAGGATACTGAAAGTGTGATGAAATTTGTTATTTCAATATGTTTACTGAGAGCTGCCCTAGCAACAACAACAACAAAAAAGCCTTCGTTTCCCCTAATACCACAATTGAAGGGAACCCATTCAAAGAAAGCTTCAAAGCTCCGGGGGGGGGGAGGCACAGTGCCCTCCCCCCACTTTTCAAGTACCCCAAAAAGTGCCCCTTTTATCTATGAAAACTGCCCCTTTTTATAGCTGATAAGTGCCCCCTTTTCTATAAATTGCCCTTCATTACTTTCTAATAAGTGCCCTTTCACCTTCTGATAAGTGCCCCCTTTAACCTCAGACATTACTGCCCCTTATGAAATCTAATAATTTCCCTTTTTTCGTGTAATTAGTGCCCATTTCCCATTCTAATAGTGCAACTTTTTCTTCTGATAAGTGTCCATTTTCACTTCTGATAAGTGCCCCTTTTCCTTCGTATAACTGCGCCCCTTCTTCTTTCTGATAAAAGCCCTTTTCACCTTCTGATAAGTGCCCCCTTTAACCTCAGACATTACTGCCCATTATGAAATCTAATAATTTCCATTTTTCGTCTAATTAGTGCCCATTTTCCGTTCTAATAGTACAATTTTCCTTCCTTATAAGTGCCCTTTTTTCTCCTCTGATAAGTGACCCTTTTTCTTTGTATGACTGCCCCTTCTGCTTTCTAATAAGTGCCCCTTTTCGAAATCCGACAAGTGTTCCTGTTTTCGTCTGATTATAGTGCACATTTTCCGTTCTAATATTACAATTTTCCATTCTTATAAGTTCCCCTTTTCACCTCTGATAAGTGACGCTTTTTCTCCGTATGATTGCCCCTTCTTCTTTCTAATAAGTGCCCCTTTTAAGCTCAGATAAGACTAGTGTCCCCTTTGAAATCCGACAAGTGTCCATGTTTTCGTCTGATCGGTGATCGTTTGCCGTTCTAATAGTGCAATTTTTCCTTATGATAAGTGCCCTTTTCACCTCTGATAAATGCCTCTTTTTTAAGTGCCCCTTTTACTTCTGAAAAGTGCCCTTTTTTCTAATAGTATTATTTCTCCTTTTGGTAAGTGCCCCTTTTTTTAAGTACCCTACCTATATACCTATATATATTTCATATATTGTACCTATAATACTCCGTTGTCGCTTACAAACTGTGCCCTAAAATCCACAAAAGAGCCACTTAGGCCTGCCTAGCTTTAAATAATCAGAGAGGCTTCATAATAATAGATTCCCCTACTGATATCAGCACAGTGAAGGGCAGTGGAGCAGGGGGCAGGAGGGGCACAATTCCCTAAGTTAAACAAGAATGAGCAGTGCCCCTAAATCATAACAGGAAAGAGGACAATTTTTTTCTAAAATTTTTCCAAAGCTCGCTCGCTTCGCTCGCTACGCTCTCTCGCATTTACCATTGTCTTACCATCATATTAGGAAAATTGCTGCTATTCAAAATATCTTCAATATTTTGCTCATTCGCTTCGCTCGCTCGCAAATGAATAATCAGAGCATGACAACTGCAAAGTAGTTTTTAGAACCATGTTAAGACATAAAAAATAGTGTGTCAAAAATGATCCTCTATAGTGTATTAATCGGAATGTAGCGGTGTACTAATGTTTCAAAATGGCATTTCCGCCTTGTTTTCACCCTTTGTAGGTGCCCTCCCCTCCAAGTGCCCCTTTTTTGTTGGTGCCCCCCCCCCTTTGAAAGACGCTCCGCCGCAACTGATTTAAGGTGAGTGAAACTAATAAGTATATCGGTAATAAAATTTTCTTCTTTTTTTGTTCTTGATAGCAACTAGAACGCTTAATGAATCGCTGAATATAAATGCTCCTACATAATTATATAGATGTTCCAACCAATAAAGAGCCAGCATAATTGCTGCCAGTTCAGCTCTCTAATAGAACCATTTGACAGTCGTTTCGATTGTTGGTAGGAAACGGAAAATGCGTGTACACAGAAAGATGCCGAACCGCGTCCTTCTTGGGGAAGCTTTGAACCATCTGTGAATATATGGAGTTCGGGTGAAACCATTTTATGTTCATTAGTTCTAAGCTTTTCTGTTGTAAGGATTTTCTGTTTTGTTTACTTGATAATCAAGTCAATTGATCCAATGGTCCAAAAGCAACCATGGAGAAAAAAAATGGGAATTTTGAAATTTTCTATCGATAATTTATGTTTTGAGTTCTCTGTTCGATAACCAAAAGGCTTATTGCAATTTTTTTTCTTTTCAAATACTGATATTGCCAACAAGGTTGTATATTTTGAAACATTGGATGTTTAGGCTGCATTTCTATGCTATACATGTATTTGTATCCAAAGGATAGATCTATGGGCATTTCTCCCATTTCATTTTGGGGAGACGCCAGTGATGTCAAGGGGAGAGCCCCTGCACAAATCCTTAATCCCTACACAAATCTTTAAACAGCGATGGACTGACGTCATTTTAAGACCGAATTTCGCAGCCAATTGTGAATGTACGTAGAATAAAATAACGTGATACTAGTAATGTAATGATTTGTGGGAAAATATTTAATAGTGCAGACTATACGTTATAAAAGCTATTTTTCTTCAAATAGGCATTTATTTTAATTTTAATAAAGGCTCACATAATAAATTTATTTCTAAACTCGACTAGAATCTGCGTGAATTAAACTGCGATTTATTCATCATAAACTGATCGTCAAATTGACCAAGTGATGTCTGTCAGCGTTAAATGTGTTCGCTTATTTTCTTAAGGTCAAAAGCTATTTTACACTCTTGTTCATTCATTGTTCTTCTGTACACGGAAAAAGAAGCAAACCTGTCAATTTTAGGATTGAATGGTAAGTTTGATAATCAAAATATGACAAAAATAAGATTTTCTTAATTGTAACGATTTTCAGGGAAATTTTCCTAGTAGCATTGACATGTTATTTACCAGTTATTGGGTCATTGTGATGTGTACAGGCCCACATGCATGTTTTCGTGTGTTGTCTTGTCAAAGCTTCTTTTGTAAATCCGCTTCCTTCAATCCGAACAGTTAAAATAATTCTTGCAGATGATTGGGTGTGCCTGGAAATGGATGTGTGTTGCAAGAGGCATGGAATGCACCATGGCTAGCCAGGATTGGCTTCGTGAATGTAAAAAAAAAAAAAAAATGGCTATACGCCTTCACTCATAGCTACATTCCTATACTTCGTGTGTATAAATAATGTAGGCAGTCATACACCTCACATCAGCAAGCAATGGTCATATTGACCATTAGAATCATATACATGTGTGTATACTGGGTATTGGGGATACAGATGTAATTTTGTTTCAAATGGATGTTTTTGTGGGCAAACTAATACTTAAGTATCATTCTTTAGAGTTTAAGTTATCAGTTCGTTAAGATACAAAATGTAGAAAGTTATAAAAACTTACATTTACAGCTCTCTTTTTGGAACTTGTTACCCACACCTGCATACGGATCACTATTGCTCTCAATATGTTGTGCACTAGTGAGGCCGCTCTACATGGTTACGCACCGTTGATACGTACGCAGAATGTTACGCACACAAGCTATTCTACGAAGACCTGAAAGGGCCAAACTGACGACGTAAAAAAATAAAAAATATTACGTACGTACGTAGTAATTATTACGTACGTACGTAATATTTTTTCTTTTTTTACGTCGTCAGTTTGGCCCTTTCAGGTCTTCGTAGGAGATCGACGAACCCATCGCGCCGGTACTACTACGAGCGCTGAGGGCTCCCTTCATCTTCTTCTTCTTCTGGTTCCGCCTCCGCTCTTTCGGAGATGAGCGACAGAGTAGCGGTCTGGCAATCACAAGTAATAGCAGGTTGAAAGCTTAGAGTCTGGATTCTAGTTATTTAGGATGAAGCTCTATGATTCTAACAACGAACATGATGAATTATGCACTAGTAGCCTTAGAGCGATATGAGTGTAATTTATAGAGAAAGAAGAGGGTAAAGAGCAGTAGTCTATTGTTGGTTTCAGGGGGAAGACTCGGGTCAAAGGGTAGCAGGGTTGCACTCGTGAACAAGATGGGGGAGAGTGTATCGTACTGGGAGGCACAGACAGGGAACTCCTTTAGGCAGTCTGAAATCCTTTCCTGAAATGAGTGACGTATTTGACTGAGTTCGCTGCATTTTGCCACAAAGTGTTGTATGGTCTCCTCTTCAGCCTTGCATAATGGACAGCGGACGTCCGTTCCCTTTTTCAGTTTAGCAAACCTCACTTGTACCAGATACGTAGAGGTCAGGAGCTGAGCTCGCACACTGAGGGCTTTTCTGATAACGTCCGTTTGAGGGCTGCTCGGGTACAGGCACTTCGGGCTTGGTGGGATTTTGTTGATCCAGAACTTTAGAGAGGACTTAGAGCAGACAGCTTCTTCAGACTCTTGCTGCACGGCTGATAGCACCATTGCTTTCGACGAGCGCTTCCATGCCTTGTAGGGGACAGGGTTTACAACAAGTTCCTCCAGGTTTGAGAGATTGTATTTGCTGAGTGTCTGGTTCAGTGATTTTATTGTGGGAGTCTGACACTCAATGGCGCGCAAGAGGGTGCGGCGTTCTGGTCTAGTTGGTTCGAGATTGATCACCTGCCCCACGAGAAGAAGCTTGTCTACATCGAGATGTCTGCTCAGTGGAATCAGTCCGGTCAGGAGAAAGATGGCTTCAGAGGCTGCCGTTAGAGGGATGCCGACTATCTTTTTGAAGAGCTGTGACTGAGATTGATCAAGTTTTGATGTCACTTGCTTAGAGAGTTTCAGAATGGCGGCACCGTATAACATCCTGGGAACACAATAGGTTGTCCACAGATGGGCTGAGAGAGTTGGTATGAGGCCTCCTGTGTATGCACAGACAGGGAACTCCTTTAGGCAGTCTGAAATCCTTTCCTGAAATGAGTGACATATTTGACTGAGTTCGCTGCATTTTGCCACAAAGTGTTGTATGGTCTCATCCCATCGGCATCCCATAATCGTGAAAAATACAAACTGGATGCTGACGGGACAGTCTCGATAGCAGTTATCGACAAAAAGGACCCCAAATTTCAGGAAACCCTCTTCAAAGGTCACAAAACAACCTGGTAAGTTTTAATCATCTATTATTCAATATAATTCTTTGGATATAAGTAAACTGTAATATATTATATTCAATTAAATATAGCCAAAAATGCACAGTGATGCAGTTTAGGTATGGGATGTGTGTTGGCTGCGTTACTACACAGTCGGCAATGGCGTGTACCTATGAGTGATACACCTCACTCAACGCCACTCACGGGTACATTTCTGTAAAATAGTTGGTATTTTCTGTCGCATGTACTAAAGGTATGGGGGGGAAAATAAGATAAATATTTTAAATACTTGCTTTCAAATTCAGCCCTTAAAAATCTCACTCCTACCTCAAATGGCTGTTAGGAAGAACTTTTGATATTTACAGCAAAATCCAAAGTCAAAATCTTGTCCAAAACCGGAAAAATCCCTGCTGATTTGTTTCGCGATCGCGTGTTGTTTACAAACTGCCGATGTCTTAGACTAAAATCGGCCAATATAATTTTTGTCCACGAAGAAACTCGGGATCGCAAGGGCACATCGATCTTTACGATCGCGCACACAGAAAATCGGAACTTTTCCGTGTACGCCATAGGGACCGAATTTTTGAGGACAAAACTCTTTTGGGGAGATGTCAGCGCCCGCGGCGACCAGGAAATGTACACAATGACTCCGATAGCTCGTTTCGCGAGAATCAACAGTAAATTGCGGATTTCATTTTTGTAAATATCTTTTCCAACATTGGTGAGTTGAATTTATTGTATTTCTTGGATATTTTGGGGTCGGTTTTTGAAAATTAAATGCCGATTTTGAGTGAATATTGGTGACTTTTGTGCAGTGGGGTTTTAAAAAGATGAGGTGTATGACTGCCTACATTATACACACGAAGTATAGGAATGTAGCTATGAGTGCTCAACGCTACATTACTGCAAAATAGTTGGTATTTTCTGTCGCATGTACTAAAGGTATGGGGGGAAAAATAAGATAAATATTTTAAATACTTACTTTCAAGTTCAACCCTTAAAAATCTCACTCCTACCTCAAATGGCCGTTAGGAAGAACTTTTCATATTTTCAGCAAAATCCAAAGTCAAAATCTTGTCCAAAACCGGAAAAATCCCCGCCGATTTGTTTCGCGATCGCGTGTTGTTTACATACTGCCGATGTCTTAAACTAAAATCGGCCAATAAAATTTTTGTCCACGAAAAACTCGGGATCGCAAGCGCACATCGATCTTTACGATCGCGCACACAGAAAATCGGGACTTTTCCGCGTACGCCATATAGGGACCGAATTTTTAAGGACAAAACTCTTTTGGGGAGATGTCAGCGCCCGCGGCGTCAAGGAAATGTACACAATGACTCCGATAGCTCGTTTCGCGAGAATCGACAGTAAATTACGGATTTCATTTTTGGAAATATCTTTTCCAACATCGGTCATTGTCATGCCTTATCTGCATGACAAGAGGAGGCATGGACACACCAAAACACTGGCGAGTTTTCGGAAATTTCTTACGATCTTTTTTGGATTTTTTGGTAAAAATACGTACGATCAAAAAGACATTCTAATTCTAAACGTTTTCCTAGGAGGATACGCTGTGGCGAAGGAGCTGTCGGTCGCGGGAGTTATCAGAAAAGTGTTATTTCAGGGCATTTTCCAGTCCTGCTAACCCGTGCGCAATTAGATTGCTGGGTAAGAACGCCTGGCTTCGTGATGTAGAAGGCGTATAGCCATTTTTTTTTTTTTTTTACATTCACGAAGCCAATCCTGGCTAACCATGGCCTGGTCACATCCAGGGATTTGCTGGGGGGTGGGGGGGTGAGGGTGTCATGCCCCCACTGTCGGCTAGCGACAGACGGGTTGCCATTCTCTGATTGGTCAGTTAAGACAGTGTGATATACGTGTGCGCTGTGTGTGTACGTGAGCCGTGGTGTGTGCTATGATATATTACGTACATGCTCTACACGCTGTATAATGTTGTTTTTGTGAAGTTCTTCAAACTCTTGGACTCTGCCAGTTTGTTGCTGTTTGTATAGTCATGATAGTTCTAATCATATATGTTATCTTTTTAATATGTTTTCTCTGTTTATTGGTTCTCCCATCAAAATCTCAAATCTAAAATACTCTTTCATTTCTGTCTCTAGAAAAATATTCTCTCCCTTGCTCTCTCCATCTCACCATATCTCGATTTTTCTATCTATCTCTAATGATTTAGATGCCAGTCAATTAATAGACCCTATCTACCACTCATAGGTACACGCCATTGCCGACTGTGTAGGAATGCAGCCAACACACATCCCATACCTAAACTGCATCACTGTGCATTTTTGGCTATATTTAAGTGAAACTCATATATTGGAGTTTACTTAAATCTAAATACTTATGTTGAATAATAGATGATTAAAACTTACCAGTTTGTTTTGTGACCTTTGAAGAGGGTTTCCTGAAATTTTGGGTACTTTTTGTCGATAACTCCTATCGAGACTGTCCCGTCAGCATCCATTTTGTATTTTTCACGATTATGATGAAGGGAGCCCTCAGCGCTCGTAGTGGTACCGGCGCGATCGGTTCGTCGATCTCCTACGAAGACCTGGAAGGGCCAAACTGACGACGTAAAAAAATAAAAAATATTACGTACGTACGTAATAATTACTACGTACGTACGTAATATTTTTTATTTTTTTACGTCGTCAGTTTGGCCCTTCCAGGTCTTCGTAGAATAGCTTGTGTGCGTAACATTCTGCGTACGTATCTATGGTGCCTAACCATGTAGAGCGGCCTCACTAGTGCGCAACATATTGAGAGCAGTCGTCATCCGTATGGAGGTGTGGGTAACAAGTACGAAAAACAAGGCTGTAAATGTAAGTTTTTATAACTTTCTACATTTTGTATCTTAACGAACTTATAACGTAAACTCTAAAGAGTGATACTTAATTATCAGTTTGCCCACAAAAACCTCCATTTCAAACAAAATTACATCTGTATCCCCAATACCCAGTATACACACATGTATATGATCCTAATGGTCAATATGACCATTGCTTGCTGATGTGCTATCTACCTGTATATAGTGAAAATGGCAACATGCCGGTCAATGTACTTATCTACCTGAAAATGGCAACATGCCGGTCAATATACCATCTACCTGAAAATGGCAACATGCCGGTTAATATACCTATCTACCTGAAAATGGCAACATGCCAGTCAATTCTACCTGTAAGCACATCAGCAAGCAATGGTCATATTGACCATTAGGATCATATACATGTGTGTATACTGGGTATTGGGGATACAGATGTAATTTTGTTTGAAATGGAGGTTTTTGTGGGCAAACTGATGTACTTAAAGTGATTAGGTAACTTCGTGGAGTCTTGACAAAATCTGAGCTGTCTGGCCTTACATGCTATCAGTGTATGTAATATGGTGTAAAAATGAAGCCCATGGGGAAAAAAGCACTTCAAAATCACCATGTGCTTCACAAAAGTAAACATATGCAAATGACCGGAAATGCCAGACTCATTTTCCCGATTGACTCAGTGTTAGACTAAAGCGTATGGCCATACGCTTTCGTAAATGGGAGTATTCAGTCACAGATATCTTAATAATAGCATTATATATTTGAAAACCTTTCTATGCCTGGCTATTTATTTATCCTTCTGAACATCATTATACAAGACAGATATCAAAATTCAAAAAAAAATTTAAATCAAGCTTCCACAAAGTTACTGAATGCCTTTAAGTATCATTCTTTAGATTTTAAGTTATCAGTTCGTTAAGATACAAAATGTAGAAAGTTATAAAAACTTACATTTACAGCCCTCTTTTTGGTACTTGTTACCCACACCTCCATACGGATGACGACTGCTCTCAATATGTTGCGCACTAGTGAGGCCGCTCTACATGGTTACGCACCGTAGGTACGTACGCATGGTATGTAGATACTCTACATGGTTATGCACATGGTTACGCACATGGTTACGCACCGTATATACGTACGCAGAATGTTACGCACACAAGCTATTCTACGAAGACCTAGAAGGGCCAAACTGACGACGTAAAAAAATTAAAAATATTACGTACGTAAGTAGTAATTATTACATACGTACGTAATATTTTTTATTTTTTTACGTCGTCAGTTTGGCCCTTCCAGGTCTTCGTAGGAGATCGACGAACTGATCGCGCCGGTACTACTACGAGCACTGAGGGCTCCCTTCATCATAATCGTGAAAAATACAAACTGGATGCTGACGGGACAGTCTCGATAGCAGTTATCGACAAAAAGGACCCAAAATTTCAGGAAACCCTCTTCAAAGGTCACAAAACAACCTGGTAAGTTTTAATCATCTATTATTCAACAGTAGTATTTGGATTTGTGATATTCCCCATCTGAAAGTGGAAAAAGCGAATACATTTACACATCGCGGGCGCGGGAATTGTAATGGGGCCAAAAAAATATGAGCAAACAATTGTTAGGGCTAGCTAGCTAGGCATGCTAGGGGATCGCGAAGCGACAACGCATGGTTGTACAGCACTGTATTGTTCGCCTTGTAAAAATGTACTCTCGTAATGTTGCATGTTCATATGAGAATATTTTCGCGTGTTGTTAAATTCGCGGGTGATCTTTCATTCGCGAAATTCGCGAAAATAAAACCCTCGCGAAAATAACAGCTTATACAGTATGCAATGCCACATAATAGACCTTCCGCAGATCAGCTCTTCCTCATAAATGTAACGAGTCGATCAAATGTCACTTTTTTTTTCACTCAATTGTAATCCTCCCTCTCGTCTCTCACGAGCAAGAATTTGAACGTACGTAAACATATACTGACGCGCATTCGTATTGCAAACCATACACCGCCCTACGAAAGTTTTTAGTAAAGGAGCCGGGAAATTAATAGACCTTTTTTATATCATCCTCATCGAAAAGAAAGACGACAGTTATGCGGAAAGTATTGTAAGTACAGTCAAACCTGTCTTAGTGGGCACCTGTCTATAGCGGTCACCTGTCTATAGTGGTCACTTATATTGCCTCCCTGTAGCAAGAAATATGTGTCTTAGAACCTGTCTATAAAGACCACCTGTCTACAGTGGCCACTTTTTCTGTTCCCTTGGGTGGCCTTAATAGACAGGTTTGACTGTACCTAAAGTAGACTTAAATGAAGTTATATCACATTTTGTTTCTCAAATTGGCAACAATATTATTTTCATTTTAGTGCTACATGGTTCCAATAAGGTGTAAATGTCTTTGAAAACAATATATGTGAGCTCTGAATCAAAAGTAATTGAGCCAAACCACATAATGTGGTCAATTGTCATGAAAGGGATAACCAATTCCTGACTGGAAGTTATAATAATTGTTATTAATACGCTGCTGAATGAGACTATGGAACTATTCTGTGAGTAAATCTCCAAAATATAGAGTGATACAAGTTATGCTGGCATAGGCAAGGTCTTCATATATTGGGCCGCAATACTGGACAGTGATGGGACTATTCTGTGAGTAAATCTACAAAATATGGAGTGATACAAGTTCTGCTAGCATAGGCAAAGTCTTCATATAAAATAGCCTGATAGCCGCTCTCAGTCCCATACATATCATATTGTGTCTTACACCTACATTGGGCTTGGACATATTTCTTATCTGAACTCCGAGATCCGGATTAGCTTTGCATTGTAAGTGAACTTACATTTTAAGTGAACTTTGCATTGTAAATGTACTTACCATTATTCTCATAATCCTATTGTTGAGGTGTTTGCACTGAACTGTAACAATGGCTAGTAACAATACTCCTTTAATAAACACTAGACAAACTGCTGCTGTAACTTGCCAAGTTATCAAAGACCTTTTCAAGAACCAGGAATTTGTTGACCTGCTAGAAGGCATTGTTAGCAATGCAGTTAAAAAGAAACTCATTGAAATGACTTCAAAGATCGAAATAGTTGAAGGTGATATGCTTGATCTGCAAAAGAAAGTGAAAGACAAGGAAGGGGAAATTGATAAATTAAAGGCACACATCGAACGTCAGTCTAATGACATTGCAGCTATGCAAAATTCGCTGGACTCCATGGAGCAGTACTCTAGACGAAACTGCATCAGGATATTCGGAGTGAAGGAGAAAAAGGGTGAGGATACGGATGCTATCGCAGCAGACATCGTCACCAAGCAGCTCGGAGTACCGCTGGATCCTGCGAGAGACATAGATAGATCACATCGAACAGGGAAGGCAAAGGAAGCATCTCAAGCAGCAACATCATCTGAGAACAAGCCCCGTTCAATCATCGTCAAACTGTCAACATACAGAAAACGAAGAGAAATCCTGCTCAATAGGAAGAAACTCAAAGGCACAGGTGTAGTCATCGTTGAAGATCTCACTGCAAAAAATCAGAAACTCCTAGCGAAAACTCGTGCTGCATCGAAAGTAAAAACTGCTTGGTCATCTGATGGTCGAGTAATCGCGCTCATTTCTGCTACTGGAGGAAAGACAATGACTAGATTAATTGCACATGAAGAAGACCTAAAAGATTATAGGTAAGAGACAAGAAGTCAGTTAATTACCTACAAAAAATATATATTGAACATTTAATCTGAACTTAGAAAGTCCTTTGTACGCAGTAAAATATAAAATATTCAATTAATACTGAACTTGCATCATTTTACAAACTTTTTGATAGTACACATGGATCTTTTATTCGCACCATCCTGCATTACTATGCACTCATCGTATTTTGTCATTATTGTAATAGACTGTAAATATTTTAATTATGTATATATCTTTTTAATTCTGAACCTGTCTTTGTCTGTACTTATCTCTTCTTATTTCACTCTACATTCTGGGAGTCATGAAGTTTGGCATCTTGACATTTTCTGTAAAAACTTATATGAATAGTAATTGTATATTTGATAATAAGAACCCTTTCCACTGTGTTGATGATGAAGATTTTATGAAAATGTTCGGTTCTTCATCTGCTTGCAAAGATAGATGTACTAATAGCATTCACGATTTAATATCAACTGTAGAAACTGAAGAAAATAATACATTTAACAACTGCTCGTACTTTAGTGTGGATGAATTCAATAAAGAATATGGTGAGCATAGTAACAATTATCAATCATACATTCATTTTAATTGTCGCAGTTTAAAAAGGAATTTTGAAAATTTGGATCTATACTTACATTTGTTAAAACATGATTTTAAAATTATTGGTTTGACCGAAACATGGTTGAACGATACATCCCCTATTGAGTTGTTTCAACTTCAAGACTATGTATTTATAAACAATGACAGGCAGAAGAAACGTGGGGGTGGAACAGGTTTATATGTCCACAAATCATTTTCATTCATTGAACGCAAAGATCTGTCAATGGTAAATGATTCATTAGAAAGTTTGTTTATAGAAATTACAGGTAAAGGAGTACATAAATTAGTAGGTGTTATATATCGTCCTCCAAATCAATCAATTGATGAGTTTGTATTACATATGACTAGCATTTTAAATAGAATCAATTCACTTAAACTAGATTGTATTTTCATGGGTGATTATAATTTAGATCTTTTACAAATTAATCAAAATACTAAAGTGGACACATTTGCTAATTTAATGTTTAGTTACTCTTTTTTTCCTGTTATTGATAAACCTACTCGGATAACCACACACTCGGCTACCTTTAATACTTGACAACATTTTCACAAACACCAATGACCACTTAAATTCAGGAGTTTTAGAATTAGAAGTAAGTGACCATTTGCCCATATTTGTTTCTCTTCCATCTCATTTTCATAGTAATGGTCAATCAATCACATTCTCAAGACGTCTCATAAATGACCAAACCCTTTTTATGTTTTATTCTAAACTTAGGCAAATAAACTGGAATCTTCCTAATAATGCTGATGTAGCATATAATATGTTTATCACAAAATTTATAGGGCTATACAATCAATGTTTTGTTTACAAATTTGTTAAGATTAAGAAAAAACATAATAAAAAATCTTGGATGACTCCTACTTTATTAAAATTATGTCGTAAACGTCTAAGAATGTATAAAAATTATAAGAAGAATCCCACTGACTATCTTTACAGTAAATATAAAAAATATAGAAATCATGTTACAACTAAAATAAGAAATGCCAAGTCTGTTTACTACCAAAATAAATTCAATATGATTAGAAATAATATGAAAGCAACTTGGAGACAAATAAACCAAATCCTAAATAAAAATAATTCGAAATTTTCCAAAATTACTTCGATAAAAACTAACGGAAAGACAATAACAGATGACATGGAAATAGCTGATGAATTTAATGATTTTTTTGTTAATATAGGGCAAAAATTACTTTCTCAGCAACAGGTGGGATCAAGGGATGCACGTTCTTTTGACTGTTATTTAACTAACCCTAATAAACATTCCATATTTTTTAAGCCAGTTGTTCCTAATGAAGTTATAGACATAGTATCTAAAATGAAAACTAATACAAGTGCTGGGTTAGATGATATTAGTATCTCTGTAGTGAAAAAAGTCATAACAATCATCTGTGAACCTTTGTGTAAAATTCTGAATATAAGTTTGACAACTGGTGTTGTTCCAAAGGAAATGAAAATAGCATGTGTTAGTCCAATTCATAAGCAGGGTAGTATTGAAGATATAAACAATTATCGCCCAATATCTGTACTTAATATATTCAGTAAAATATTAGAAAGATGTGTGTATAATAGATTACTCTCATTCGTCAACAAGCATTCCTTACTTTTTCAAAATCAATTTGGTTTCAGAAAGGGGCACTCCACGTTTACAGCAATTCTGGAATTTCTCAACCATATATATAATGCTCTTGACAATAAAGATCACACACTAGCAGTCTTTATCGACTTATCCAAGGCTTTTGATGTCATTGATCACACCATCCTGATATTTAAATTAAACTATTATGGCATTCGTGGAGTACCTCTAAAATGGTTTTCCAATTATTTATCTGATAGGGAACAGCTAACTGTTGTAAATGGAATTAAGTCCCAACCTAGAACTGTTAGATGTGGAGTGCCCCAAGGTTCAATCCTTGGACCTTTATTATTTTTAATTTATATTAATGATCTTCCACAATGTACACATTCCTTAAATTACTTATTATTTGCAGATGATACAAGTATTTTTATGTCAAATAATAATATATGTTCTTTATTCAATTCAGTAAATATACAATTAAATCAAATTAAGGTATGGATGAATGCAAATAAGTTGATTTTAAACGTCGACAAAACAAAATGTATGTTGTTCACTAATTCGAAGATAAAATATGATAATTTAGCCTTGTATTTTGATAACAGAAGACTTCAATTAGTAGAAAACACTAAATTTCTTGGAGTTTATGTAGATAATAGATTATCCTGGAATGTTCATATAAACTATGTTTGTAATAAAATTGCCAGAAATATAGGGGTACTGAGTAAATTACAATTCTTACCTAAAAATGTACTTAAAATGTTGTATGATACACTCATTTTACCTTATCTCAGTTATTGCAGTATTGTTTGGGGATATACATCTAAATCAAATTTAAACAAAATTCTTATCCTCCAAAAAAGGGCAGTTCGTACAATAACAAGCTCAGATTATTTAGCTCCAAGTAAACCTTTATTTAATACTCTAAAAGTTCTTCCAATTTATGATTTGATATCTTTACACAGTGTATTATTCATGTTTAAATGTCATAATGACATATTGCCACAATTGTTTCAGAATTACTTCATGAAAAATTATAATATCCATTCCTATGAAACCAGAAACTTAAAAAATTATCACTTACCTTTATTTCGCACAACTATAAGACAGCACTCAATATTCTATAATGGTCCACTACTTTGGAATAATCTACCCGAAACTTTGAAATACAGTACATCCTATAACTATTTAAAACGCAATTATAAATTACTCCTTATCACAATGTAATGCTTTCCAGAATTTATATACTTCAAATGTACTTCTACCTCTCTTACTTACTCCTTCCTGTAATCTGTCCTATCCGTAGTTTTTCTTAATATTTAATATTTTTTACATGCAATTACTTAATATTCATACTTTTATGTTAATTATTTTGCATTTGTGACTATTAATTGATTTTGAAAGGAGCCAATCTGTACAAGCCTTTGGCTTTCATTTGGCTCCGCCACAGTTTTGTAATATCTCTCTAATGGTCTTATAATACAATGTATTCATTTTAACATGTTTTAATGTGGAAATAAATAAATGAAATGAAATGAAATGAAATATTTCATGTTATAATTTTGACATACGAGCTTGGAATTAAGAGGCACCCAACCTTTCAAACCGGGCTTTCAAAGGACTGCTGATCGCAGCCCGAGCGCTATGCGTTCGGGCTGCCGCAGTAACCCCCCCCCCCCCCCCCCCCATCCAGGATAGCTTCCTGAGTGTAAAAAAAAAAAAGGGCTGTACGCCTTTTACATCACAAAGCTAGGAGTTTTATTCTGCCAATCTAACGGCACATGGTCGTGAAAAATGAAAATGAGCAGCCATTAGGTCTTTTGTACTGCATTGGTCATCCAGGATAGGGCATATTATTATTAGTAGGTGTTCCATGAATTGCTCAGATGTACCACAAGCGCAGACTTTATCTGCAGTGTCGGCATGTTCCCATCTGCTCATGTTGGTCTTGCAATGGCCCATGCCTGTACTCTACGAGGTCTGTTGAGTGACTTCCATGTACTCCATTCAGATTTATGGGCAGGTGCTAGATATTCCTTCGTTGGCATTGACAGCTTTATAAGGTACTGATTCGCAGTTCGATGTTCCTGCCACAATGGTAACCTTGCTGCTTGATGGGACTGTGACAGCAGCTGTACATTTTCACTTTGAAAAGTTATACAAAATTGAAAAGTTGATATTCGGGCAAAAGGCATCAGTCCGTTCCCTTGCGAAAATGGTCCTCTATGATCAAGATTTCTACATCTGGGATTTTCTTTTATAATTATATGTGAGGGGGGAGATTAGGGTGCAGCATTTTTGTCAGCAAATTTGTGTGTCACACCCTAAAAATTTGTCAGCAGAGTGTCCACCCCCCCCCCCCACCCATTCAAAATGTTCTGGGGACGCCCCCTGGTCATATCCAGCAGGCACCTAACCAGGGGGTATTGGGGGCAGTCACAACCACACCAAGAAGTTATAGTGGTCATATTCACACATGGCAGCAATAGTACTAAATATTTCGTGTTTACACGTACCGGTACACTCTTGTACAGTCATACACCGCGAACGCTGACATCTCCCAAAAAAAATTTGGTCAACAAAAGTTTGGTCCCTATCGTAGAGATCGATGTGCACATGCGCGATACCACGATACAGCGGTGTGTAATCATGTAATCATGTAATACCCCTAGTGTATAATCATGTACATTGTATTGTCTTATCCAACAATTTTTTTTTCAAAAGTGAGAACATTTGGTGCATCATAACACACTTTTTTGAGTTTTCAGAACCCAAACATTGCTATAGACAGGAGCTATCTGAAGGAATCCTTCCACTACCATTACCACCTACTATTATCTTCTTGATATTTATTAATTATTTTCAAGAATCAGAATATCTTCACATCGTGACACATATTTTGTCATTCTGAATGTCAGCATTTCTTATCCAGGACACTGTAAGAAATTTATAATTTACCACTGTTTCATTCTTCAATTTTGAAAATATGGTCTATTTAGCATTTAAAAATGCACTCACTAAAAACCCATTATCTTAGCATACTCTCAATTAGGCCCCCCCCCCCAAAAAAAATTGTATTGGCGTAACCCGCCCGACCCTAAAAATGTCGCCGACCCTAGGGTTTTTTTGTTTTTTGGGGGCTATCAATATCGCGTATCGTGCTGCCTTTGCGATCGCGATCAAAAAACCCGGAAGTGTTGCGAACAGAACAGCTGCGTGTATTATGTACTATACTGTTGTATATTGTACAAAATTTAATATTCACCTTGAAATATTTTTCTAAAAATAAAAAGTGTACGTCACTATTTGCTTGTGAAAATGTTGGTATATTTGTGAACAGCACCTAAAAGCTATATTTAACTGGCATCTTGTGTATTCTCCTGGAGATGGTGCCTGAGATATCTCAGACTGGGGTCTACAGGAAACCTGTTAAATATAGCAAAATGAACCGTCTTCAGAGGGTTCTATGTTTGAATGTATGTGTGTACACGTATGGGTGTGTGTATTGGCGCTTGTATGAATAGTGGTATGTATGCAGATTGGGGGGGGGGAATCCCTACCTACCTACCCTATTTTTCAGTGACCCGTTACGCCAATACAACAATTTTTTTGGGGGGGCCTTACATTCTGTTTTTCTTCCTGCAATTTTTCAAAAATAATTGTAAAATGTACTATTTGAAAGAAATAGAGAAATTATTTGGACTCAGCATCACTCTCACATGCCAATCTCATCTTCACCATGCAGATTCTCGATTTGCCTGACCCACAAATGTATTTGGCTTCTGCAATTTCGGGTTCTACCTGACATTCAACCGAACCTGTCGAGGTGTGTGATGTCACTTCATGCAATGTTACTGTTTATACCATGCCAACCTGTTAATGTACAAAACCAGCATTCTAATTAAAAGGACTCACAAATTTAAGTGCTTCTTTAACCCTTGTTCATAAGAAAAAAATATAGTTTCAATGGGATCATGAATCATTTGCAAGCTATTTGTCAATTCCCAGATAATCACAAACACAGGATTCCAGACGCACCTATTACATGAATTAGATTATTATTGAAACTTAACGTTAACTTACCCCAAACATTTATTTATGTTTATAATAATCTTTTAGAATAGTGTTTATTTATAGCTACTTGATATCTCTTGATTTCTCCTTTAAACCCAGATTGTATCGGCACACCAAATCTAAAGATCGTTGATCAGTCATCCCATGTGGACATCCTTATTTAGACAACAGTATGGCATTTCAACAGGACCCTTGTGCCTCTGGCCAGTTGTCGGTCAAAAAGAGGCCCTTGACATCGGCAGAGAAGCAGAGGAACTACAGGGAGAGGTTGAAACAGAGCCCGGAAAAGTATAAGCTTTTCAGACAGAAGGAAGCCGAGAGACAGAGAGAGAGAACAAAAACACGCCAGAAGACAGAAGAAGAGATAGCGTACCAGAGAATGAAATGGAGGGAAAGAGTCAGGAAACACAGATTAAAGAAGAAGCAGGAAGCTTTGATGAATGAGAGACAATTCCAAGATGTGTTTAATATGTCTGAGGGTAGCACCAGCAGATTGGTTGTTCCAGAAGGTTTCATTAGCACTGGAGAAATAGCAACAGATGTGAGCTTCAACCAAAACACTGAATACTCGCAAGACAATACAAGATCTTGTCTTGAAATGAATTTATCTGAAATGAACATAGGGCAATATGTCATGGAGGCACATCATGACCATAATAGCGGTGAATCAAGTAAACTGCATTGCAATACACCAGAAGGGGATTACGATGCAACCCATGAGCTGAACCTGGAAGCAAGAAGTTACTTTCCTGCACAACAGTATTTGCATATGCCCAGTAATAATGGATTTGAAGTTGGTCAAAGTCAAGAATATAATGATGGCAGAGTAACCAACGTTGAGGAATTAGCAGATCAGGCGCCAACAGGACGTACAGTTTTATCTCTAGTTGAAGAGTTTTGTGGAGAGTCATCAAAGAAAATGAGAAGGAAACCACTGACTCCTGCTGAGAGGCAGCGCAACTATATTGCAAGACTGAAAGCACAACCAGAAAAGTGGGAACAGTTCAAAATGAGAGATATACAGAGACGTAAAAGGCTGCAAAAGCAGAACAAAATGTCAGAAGAAGTTGTGTCCCCGTGGGGGAAAAGACAATATCAACGTAGGAAAAGAGAGAAGGGAGGTTCGAGTTCAGAGGGCCATATGAAGGAGACTGGACAAGTTGGCGTATATCCATTAACGGGAGTACCCTCACATGCAGCCATTGAGTGCACCAAAACCAATGCTGCTTCTCATCTTGCTAAGAATTCATCTGAGGTGAATGTGGAACAGTGTGACTTGGAATTACATGCAACCGGCAAGAGGTTTGATTGTAAAGATAATCGGTTAAAACGTGAGTGCTTTACACCAGATATGGGTGACAATGACATAGATACGACTGTTGGAAGAAGAGATTCCTTTCCTGCGGAGAAGTTTGTTGAAATGACCAGTGGAAATGGACTTGGGGTTGGCCAAAGTCCAGTGCATGCCAGAGGAGGTCAAACTTATGTTGAGGAAAATCAAGATGGTTTGTTAACCAACTCCTCCATTGTAGTACTAGTGGGAGGTTCACATAGACCATCATCAAAAAGGAGAGCGTTAACTCCTGCAGAGAGGCAGCGAAAATACAGGGCCAGACTGAAAGCACAACCTGGCAAGTGGGGCGAGTACAAATCAAGAGATACAGAGAGACGTAGAGTGACGCAGAAGCAGAACAAGTCAGAGGAAGCTGCTGTCTGGCGGAGAAGGAAAGCAACAGAAAGACAGAGAGAGTATCGACGTAGGAAAAAAGCTTGTGCAGACTTTCCTTCTACAACTAACACTGAAACAGCAACCTCAAACACCAGAGTTAACCAAAGCAATCTTGATTGGAATTTGTCTCAGGTAAAGGTGGAACAGTGTGATTTAGATACATATGCTAGTGACATATGTAAATGGAAAGACAATGGGGTAAATGTTGAACTTGAGTGCATTACACCAGATATGAGTCACAATTATGCAGATGCGACAGTTGCAGTGAGAGATCATGCTCATAAAGAGACATTTGGGTCAGTAACCAGTGAAACTGAATGTGGAATTGCTCAAAGTGATATGTGTGGGGATGGAAGTCTAACCAGTGTTGAGGAAATGCAGAATCACGTGCCAGCTAGTCCATCTGTGTCAGTGCCAGTTGGAGATTTACCTGGACAATCATCAAAGAGAAGGAAACCGTTGACTCCTGCTGAGAGGCAGAGACAGTACAGGGCACGACTGAAAGCACAACCAGATAAGTGGGAACAATACAAAGCAAAGGATGCAGAGAGACGTAAAAGGACGCAAGAGCAGAAAAGAATGTCTGAAGCAGCTGCTCTCCAACGAAGAATCAAAGCAAGAGAAAGGCAGAGAGCATATCGACGTAAGAAAAGAGAAAAGGAGAAGTCAGTTTTTATTAGCCAAATGAAAGAAATGGGGCAGGCTGATGTGTGGCCAGTTTTAGAAGAAAGTTCAAACCCTGCAGATATTTCTTCAAGAACCACAGGAGGCACAGGGAATGTTAAAACTACTGGAAACAATCAGAACAGGTATAGAAGCGTGGACTTCTTGCAAAACACCTCTGATTCTCAACTTGATATGAATTCATCTGACCCGAATATAGGTCAGTATGCCATGGAAGAGTATGCAGCCAGCAACAATGTGGCAAAACCTGAGTGCGATACATCAAGTTATGGTGACAATGCTACCCATCAAGTGAAGCTGGAAGTGAGAGATGACTTTCCTGTCAAGCATGTTGTGAGTCCGACCAGTCTCATATGTAAAGATAGTGGTCAGGATCAATTGCTAAGAGTTCCTTCCGTTTCATCACTTGTTGAGGACCGTCCTAGACGATTGCCAAAGAGAAGGAGAACTATGACTGCTGCTGAAAGGCAGCGAAACTACAGGGCAAGACGAAAAGCGCAATTGGAAATGGAGGAACAACAGAAATCGAAAGATACAGAGGGACCAAAGAATGTCCAGGAGCAAGAGAAGGTGTCAGAAGATGCTACTTCTCACTTGAGAAAGAAAGCAGCAGAGAGAACACAAGTGCACCGATTTAGAAAAAGAGAAGTAGCAGGATTAAATATAGGTCGGTATGCCATGGAAGAGTATGCAGCCAGCAACGATGTGGCAAAACCTGAGTGCGATACATCAAGTTATGGTGACAATGCTACCCATCAAGTGAAGCTGGAAGTGAGTGATGACTTTCCTGTCAAGCATGTTGTGGGTCCGACCAGTCTCGTATGTAAAGATAGTGGTCAGGATCAATTGCTACGTGTTCCTTCCGTTTCATCACCTGTTGCAGACCGTCCTAGACGATCGCCAAAGAGAAGGAGAACTATGACTGCTGCTGAAAGGCAGCGTAACTACAGGGCAAGACGAAAAGCGCAATTGGAAATGGAGGAACAACAGAAATCGAAAGATACAGAGGGACCAAAGAATGTCCAGGAGCAAGAGAAGGTGTCAGAAGATGCTACTTCTCACTTGAGAAAGAAAGCAGCAGAGAGAACACAAGTGCACCGATTTAGAAAAAGAGAAGTAGCAGGATTAAATATAGGTCAGTATGCCATGGAAGAGTATGCAGCCAGCAACAATGTGGCAAAACCTGAGTGCGATACATCAAGTTATGGTGACAATGCTACCCATCAAGTGAAGCTGGAAGTGAGAGATGACTTTCCTGTCAAGCATGTTGTGGGTCCGACCAGTCTCATATGTAAAGATAGTGGTCAGGATCAATTGCTACGTGTTCCTTCCGTTTCATCACCTGTTGCAGACCGTCCTAGACGATCGCCAAAGAGAAGGAGAACTATGACTGCTGCTGAAAGGCAGCATAACTACAGGGCAAGACGAAAAGCGCAATTGGAAATGGAGGAACAACAGAAATCGAAAGATACAGAGGGACCAAAGAATGTCCAGGAGCAAGAGAAGGTGTCAGAAGATGCTACTTCTCACTTGAGAAAGAAAGCAGCAGAGAGAACACAAGTGCACCGATTTAGAAAGGGCGAAGTAGCAGGATTAAATACACATGGCAGTAGTAAAGGCACCAGCCAGACTAATGTGTGTCCAATGACGATGGATCCTCATTTTACAAGAACTACGAGGAGCACAATAGCCGCAAGAAGACAACAGAATCGTAGAGTTAAGCAGAAAACAACTGCAGTTGTTGAGGAAGCTGAGCAAAGGGATGAGAGGATACGTTCCAGTACTGAAAGACTTGAGCTGCATACTGAGGCCCAGCTTGCTTATAAACGGATGAAAGGAAGGGAGAGGATGAGGAAGTATCGCCTCAGGCAAAAGCAGAAATTGAAGAATGCCTGTGAAGGGTTTGAGGAAAATGACATGCCAAAGATTACAGCTGTGTGGAGTATGAGTGAAGAATATGAACACGGAGCACAGATGAGGCAGGAAAACAACACCGAGTACTCGACAAGTAAGTTTGACAAATCGGTGCCAGTGTGCAACCTCAATAATTTGCCAAAAAGAAATACCATGATGTTAGTAGACGATTTGGCCAAAATAGTTCCACAAGATGATATTGAGTCATTTTATAGCAGTGACTCAAACCCTTTCTTTGCGTACCCCATGGGCAGTGCCAACGCTCTTGCTTATTCAGATATTCCAACAGCACTTGCTTCTCATACTCCGCAGCCTAATTCCAGCGAAGAACAGGGGAGAGGAGCCTTTGAAGGAAATGAAATTCAATTCAAAACAAATAAACTAACGAGTGCAGAGAGGCAGAGGAAGTATCGTGAAAGACTCCAACAAAATCCAGAAAAGTGGGCAGCCTATAAGCAGAAAGCAAACGAGAGATATATGGCAAGGAAGAAAATAATGACAATGAAGGACATCGAAAAGAAAAGGCGACAGTCCCTTCTGAGAACTAGACGATGGAGGGCAAAACTGAAAGAGAGTAAAGACTCAAGAGACAACACCTTGGATGATGCTTTGGACAATTTTCAGAATGGTATTTCTGAGGGAGAGACCCATGTGTCAGATCTTTCATATTGCGATGAAAAGAGCATGCATTACATCACCCGCATCTCCGAAAAACTAGTTGGGTTGAAAGGAGTGACATCACTGGGGCAACGGGGGAAAAAGAAGCGCAATAAGACTCCAGAAGAAATTGAGAGACTCAGACAAGCCAACCGAGAACGACAAAGACGCCACAGAGCAAAGAAAAGAGGGCAACTTGAGCAAAGTGTCCAGAGTACAATTAGCTTTGCAGAGAAGACAGAGCCTCTTGTACTAGCTGACTGTATTGCGACAAATAGAATAGAGAAGTCTGAAAGCACCTTGAGAGAAGGCAAACTAACTGGAGGACTAATTCATTCGCAGGACCCAGTTGAAAGTGAAATTCATTGCTCTAGTCAGTTCAGAATTTGTCCTAATCTGTCTCCTTCAGAACTTGTAGGTCCTAGGAAGTGGGGAAGGTCTCAAATAAACCAAATTACCAAGCAACCTACAACACAAGTTAGGAAGAGGAGAGGTAGACCCCCAAAACAGTCACCTTTGAAGACAGAACAATGTACAAATCCTGCTATCAATGACACCATGGTCTCTCCACTAGGAAACGGTTGTCATGGGGAAGTGCTGGTATCCAGTGCTGGAAACATCCCTATGGTCATCAAAACGCCGGAGGTCAAAGGTCAACAAGACCACGAATGGGAAGAGATCCCTCAGGTTATTCCATGCGATCCACCACCCGAAGCCAACTTTGACTGGGGTAACGTAGACCTGGACCGCTTTGAGCCAGCTCTTGATGGAGAGGTGCCGTTGGGCAAGGTAGAAGTGACGGAACCTGTTCCAAGGGAAGGCGAGGGAGGATGCATTTCTGGTTCTGCCCGAAGGAAGGCATTCTTTCCCACAAAGCATGACACTGCGGACCTCACGCTCAATGCTGCATGGGCTGTTGAGACATCAAGTGGTAATCAATGAAATATGTCTCACATCTTCTGTTCAAATTCACCATAGTTCCTTAGAAGATCTGGGGGGTGTTTCACAAAGAGTTAAGTTTGACTAACAGTCGCACTTAAATTCCCAGTTGTGTACAGTATATGACACATCACCGCATTGGTCAGATCATGCTCAGGGGACACGCGCTATTGGGTAATCTACCAATGAGATTACGCGTTTAATACCGTATGCGCATTGGCACTTACGTATGATTTTAAGTCAAGCTTAACTCTTTGTGAAACACCCCCCTGTTCATTATTATTTCTTCAGTGAGTTCAAGAAAGAACTGTTGGTTCCTTTCAGTGAAAGAAGGAGCTCACTGTTTCCGGCAGTGTGCTCAGTCCTTGGGCAGGAGTTCTCAAGAACAGAATCACCAACAGTCCTTTTAACCCGTTGGATACCAAGCCCAAGATAACACGAGCTGGAGTCTGTAGAAAATGTATGTTATACCAAAATCAAATCCTACCAAACGAGTTACCACTAACTTACATGATGTGTCCATAAAACTCTAGCACATTTCAAGTGTTGCATCATTACAACAAGGTTGCCTGTAATCCAATCATAATCTACAATAACGTTTGTATTTCTGCTTTAGGGGAATATGGAAATCAGAGAGAAAAGAAATTTTGAGTTCTGGTAATGGATTTGCTTTTCAAAAGATAATGACATATATCTGGATTCTTTATCATGCTGTCGATTTATTTGCTGCACATATTTATATTCATTAGACATGTGATAAACGTGTGTATACGGCACCCTGATTATAATGGGATTCCAGGTCTCTTTCTACAGTTACTGGATCCTGATATGTATGTACATGTATGTACATGTACCTTAATTCTACTGCATTCGAGAACTATCTGTTTCTCACAAAGCTCACTAGTCATGGAGCCTTTTGAGCGTTAGCCCTTTCAGGACAGGAATTATTTCAGGGCTAAATTGATCACATTTTGTTCTTCAAATTGGCAACAATTATATTTTTTTGTTAGTTTTACATGGTTCTAATCAGGTGTAATGTCTTTGAAAACAATATACATGGTTAGAAATTTTGTCAAAAATTTGAAAAAATTGTGAATTTTGATAAAAACAATAATTTTGAACCTTTCAATGTGTTGCCAATTTAAGAATTTTAAAGCTTATTCTCGTTTTTAAAATTCCTGTCATCAAACGCAATATGGTCATGTCACAAAAATGGACATAGTGTGTGCAGAAATTTTTGCTCTTTTTACTCATGCATCTGATATATTTTTTAGAGCTCTGAATCAAAAATTATTGAGCCAAACCACAATATGTGGTCAATTGTCTCGAAAGGGTTAGTGGATCAGAAACGAAATGGTCTGAGCTTAGAGTCTGCTCCTGACAGTATGGCTTACAGTTATGATGTTCTTATCCATTTGAGCCTTTTTTACATCAAAAAGATATCAGCACAAAATAATCTGCCAAGAATTCACTTGCAAGCAGAAAATGAGGACGGTAGTTCAGCAGATTGTGCAGAATGTATCGCAGTGTTGGGAAATTCCAACTTTCTTAGAACTTACATGTACCTTTTTACATTCAAGTTGCTAAATTCTGATTATCAGACACTTAGAAATGCAACTGACATGTACCATACAATGACACCCAGTTTGTATGATTATTGTGCTTTACATTCTTTTTGACACATACATGTATGTATTTTGTATGTTGTAGGTATTTTACTTCAACTTGCTATGAGTTGAGTAGTGCGTATTGGTGATACACACTGTATGAAACTTTGTATGTTAACCAGACAACTCGAACCGCATGTGCAATTAGAAATTCTGATGTCAATATTTTTTTTTATTCTGTCCAAAGTCATTTAATTTCCAAATTGTTAATTTAGTGCTGTAGCAACCATTTTTATTTTGAAATAGAAACAAACATATAATTCTTATGAATACTATTTGAATGAGATGTATTAGAAGCCATTTGCACTCTTTTATATTCATAGTTTTGCTAGATATTTAGGATTAATACACAGATGGAATTTGATGATTTTATGTTTGGTTAATTTTTGTTGTATTATATGAGCTACCTGTAGCAGGGACGCTGCGGTATCCAGAAGGCTTGTTAACACATGACATGTTAATCCATAGTCATTTTTATTTACAATGTACTTTTAAAGTGACAGTTAACTGAAGCTCCTAAATAGCGCCATCTTTTAACAGGATTTGGAAAGTGTCTGTGCCTCTCATTTTCACACCATGCCCCAATCTAGTTTGTAGAAGCTTTGAATGTACATGTATCTGCAAGCACTTTTCCATATTTGCCAATTAAAAAATTATTGTTTGAAATATAAAATGTGCATATTTTCCAAACAGTTTGTCAAAAACACAATAAAAATGCAATTAATTTTTAAATTATAATCTTAATTTCGCAATCACTGTAAGATGGCGCTGTTCAAATTCTACCAGTTCAATGCCACTCATGAATATTAAGTGGACAAAAAAGGTTCTAAGCCTATTCTCTTATCTACAATGTAGGTGTGTTATAAGATGCAGCAATGTTATTAAAAGCGCACTACGCTGTTGCATATTTTGCTGCTCCGTTTTACTAATGCATATGTGAACAAGGTTTTACAGAAAGTACTTATTTGCTCATCTGATTGCGAAGATAATACTATTTGACTTTAGAAGGCATTACATCTGTGAAATGTGTAACTCTTTGATTTTTTTTAAAGGCACAAGAACTCAATAAAGATGTGAAATGTTGGGCCAATGTTCTATTTTATGAATACTCTTGTTTTGAAACATTCCAGAAATAGTAGTATTGAAAAGTAACCAGCAGAGGAAGATCTGTGCTACTTGATATAAATATAGATCTTGTGTTAAGTAGTGCGTTACAGAACTTTAGTTTGAACTTATACTACTAAAAATAGAGGGTGTATGATGATCCTTTAAAATCTATAGTTTAATGATGATATTTACCTTTTGACCTCAACCAACATTGTGAATTACATTCATTTTAGTGGTAGTCATTGACTAGACTGTGCACTTGTATGAGAAAGATGATCTAAAGATCTCACTATCTTTATAATATTTGTTTTCAAAAAGTATGTTGATATCGGGTCCGCTCGCTGTTCATAAGGACCGCTATTCATAGAAAAACCGCCTTATGAATAGCGGTCCTCATGAACTGTTATGAATAGTGGTCCTCATGAACGGAGGTAATTTGTCTATGGTTTGCTCGCTATTCATAAGAACCGCTATTCATACAAAACCGCTATTCATTTAGTCACGAGTTATGGATAGCGGTCCTTATGACTAGCGAGGTTACCCCGTTGGTATGTTTTGTTCATGCACCGTTGATCACATTTCTTTTTTTCCTTTGAGGCAGTGGATCTTATAGTAAAAGTAGTTCTGTTTTTGTTTTTTTAATTAAAAAGGTCCATTGTGTATTATATTAACCATTTCTTAATGGCCCCTAGTGTCAAGAGTTAAAGGCAATATTCAATTAATGCCATTAATTGCTTTACTTGCCTAATTGAATACCGTAAATTGCTAATTTAAAGTTGAGGAATGAAATTTGCACTTATCACAATGCTTGCCAGTACATGTATGACAAAAGCTTATATACATTTATGAGTTAAATTCTGATATATATGTATTTTATTTTCTTTCTGGCGGTAATATGCTTTTGAAAATAGAAGTATTATCAGGACCAATGTTGATACGTTGGTCTAATTGTACAATATATTGTAAATTATTATTATTATGGCATACCGGGGTTTCCGGTAACGTGAAAATTGCTTTAAGTCTGGGGATGTTGTAATGGACCATGTACTTATAATGATGATACATAAAAAGCAATTTTCTCTTTTTAGGTACATGTATTTTAATTTGTAATCTAATGCAAAATTCCATGTTTGAAACTCAGTTTTTCGTCTTCTCTAACGTTTTGTTTCATTTTGTCTTATGTAAAATTTCATGTTTACAAATAGATCTCATTAACTTCATAGAAACATGTATCCAGAATGAGGATACAGAAATGCAATTACATGTACATCTATTTGAAAAAAAAAAAGACCTCTTTGTTGTTAGGTATTTTCTTATTGCCATTTAGTGCTAACAGTAGATTTCCTATTTAAAACTCAATTTTACTTTAACATTTTGCTTCATTATGTGTTGTTAAATGTTCAAAAGAACATCTCATTGACCCCATCTAAGTATTAGGAATTATTACGATGTTTAATTAATTCTGAACATAGATCACGTGAAGAGGACTTACTGATTCGTCCTTATTATTTATTCATTTGGCAGACAAAAATAAAAACAAATTTGAGTGCTGAAACCAGTATGATTTTAAAAAAGGCAGAATAAATGCTGGGAAATGAAAAGAAAATTAACTCGGTGATCATAACGTGAAGGTCTTCTTTCCATGTGACTTTACATAAATGAAATTATGTAAAATGTTTAGATATAGCGAAGAAATGAACTGTAAAGTACAAGTATTGATATTTATAGCATGTATTTATTTCTATTACACCAATAATCACAAGACACGACACAGTAGCTTATAGACGCTAAGAATAAACATGTATGATGTTCATGATGATTACTAAGCTGCAATGTTGATTGCACATAAATTATACTTTCATAATCAATGTGTTGTTTTTTTTAAATCAATATTTATGTGTTTTGTGTAGACATATTAATGTGGATGTGTAATCATGCATTAATATTTTTGATGAATTCACCAGAGTTCTGTCATTTTTATGACATGATATATGGATAGAAGCACTCAAAATGATATTCATGCCCAGTTTTTCAAAACATGAACATACAATGTAGATGCAATATAAATTCCAGACTGTTGATACTCATTGATGACATTTCTTGTACATACATAAATCCTAGATCTGATCGCAGGGGTGTTCCTGGATCATTTTGAATGGAGGGAGGGGAGGGGGCGGCGGCGGTGGTGGTTGTTTGAACAAATTTGCCCACAAGTTGTCAAAAAATGAGAGGAAAATGTCGTCAGATGTTCAAATTTGCTGACAGATGTTCCATTTTGTTCCAAAACTATTGAAAAAAAGAAGATTGATTACAATATATTTGCAGACACTGCCAATCCACTCCCCCCCCCCCCCCCCCAGAGGATCCATCCTGACTGACTGATGGATTCATGGATTTAAAGCACTTACTTGGTGCTAACCATATTGCGCTTTTGGGGCAGAGAAATTGGATACGGCACTTTTTTTATTACTGACGTGATTTAGAGGTTCTTTAATTAGGGATCCTGAACGCGTGCCACATGTGTGATTAGTGTTGTTAGCCATAAAAGTGACAGAGAGAAAACAGGATAGAGAGGGGGAGAGAGAGGTGAAGGAGGAAGAGAGGGGAGGAGGAGAAGAAAGGGGGCAAGGTGGAAGAGGGCAAGGAGAAAGATGAGGAAAGGAGAGGGGATAGGTGGTAGTAGAGAACTAGAGATAGAGAGGGGCGTAGCAGAGACGGAGAAGAAGGTGAGGGAGAGAAGGAGAGAGGTAGGGTAAGAGAGAGCAGTTAGGAGAGAGAAAACTAGACTTAGTCATGAAGAAATAAAGCTACAGAAAATGAAAGGTTTTTCATTCATCAACAAATATAATTTCTCCTTTCTGCCATTATCAACTCGCTCATGATCAAGGCATGCGATGATGCGAAATATGTATAGGCCTAGGCCTATAATTATTTTCGTCGATCGCAATAATATTCAGAATTTTGAATGCACTAGCACATACATGATCAGTAATGCTGTTCTTGCCATACAGTAATCAATTCGATAATGTCTTTTGTTCCCTCGAGAACGGCCGTCATCACTGGCGTAGCCAGACTTGTGCAACAGGGGGTGGGGTAGACCTCCAAACACCTTGAATATAGGGTAGGGGTACTGACCCCTAAGTTCCGTGGATAAGCGGCCGAACAGGAGGGGGGTGTCATGACCCCCTTGTGCTTCCTGGCTACTCCTATGGCCGTGATATAATATTTTACATCGCACAAAACATTTCCATTGTGTCACTTTCCAGTTAATTTTCATGTCGCAAGCATGGCCTTGGAAGTCTAGAAGAATAAAAGAACTATATTACACGCCTCGTGTCTTTAAAAGCATGATGACTAATATTGCGTACAATAAACTTGCAACAAAATGGAATAAAAAAGGGGGGAATATATATTCATGTTTTCTTGCGATTGAGCCTTATATAAATTGGAATAGTTGCTACAGTCATGTCGTTTATACCAACATCATCATGAAAATCGACTTAAGCGACGTTTCCCAAACATCACGTATGCAGCCAATGCAGGTATTCCTTTGCAAATGAATGCGGTAATATTTTACCGCAAATGATTGCCGTAAAGTATAGTCAAACCAAATGTCTATACAAGCGACGCATTACTCGGGAATAATTATGAACGTTCATTAAAGATATTATCATGTTATGAAAGTGGTGGATCCAGGATTCTCTGGCCGCGGGGTTCGAAAAAAATCTGACAAGCAATTCAAAAGGAGTTATGGCACATTTTCAGGTGCCGTTGGGGGTCTTAAACTGCTGTGGCGGCACAATGAGGGTTACATTTCATATAAATACTGAGTGAGTATCCATCACTGTAAACGCAAATTATAATCCAACAGCATGGTGACAATCACATACAAGTGCGGCACTCGAACACCAAGTCTGCCACTACGTGCATGCCAAAAGAAAAGAACATTCAAATAAGCTCGAAACTAAACAGATCCTTATTCCATATGCCGTCAGAGGTAACTGGAAGAAAGAAAATAATAATGGTGCTTAGAGTTTAAAATCCTCTAGCGCCTTTGAGTTAGCACGACTAACTTCATTTATTTCTTTGCTATTTTATTAGTTCCCTTTATCAACATTAATATAATTGTTTATCCATTTGAAGACTGAAGTAATTATGTCGCATGAAATGTGGTATTACAAAATGTTCACTCAAATAAAATAAAATCAATTCAAATCAAATACATGCACATAAAGAAAAAGCAAGGGTCTATTCTCGATGCTACTTCTTGCGGCTCAAAGAAAACATTTTCCTTACAGAGCTCCTGAATCCATCATTGACCATTGAGTACACGAAGACGTTGATGATGTGGTTAGTGAACCGGAGTTCGATCAGGACATCAATGACTGTATCAAGGATACGAGTACGACTGATTGCAGAGTTGGTTTCCTTCGAGAGGACGCTGTAGACGATCTTGGGAATCCAGGTGACGAAGAAATAGACAGTGATGACGAGCAGCATCCGTGTTGTCTTCCGACCCATGTTGATTTCTTTCGACTTCGGCGCTCGTGGTCGATCCGAACGATGGCGACGGCTAAGGCGTCGGAATAACGAAGGTTGTGTCGATCGCGTACTTGGATGACTTGGGTTTGTCGAGAAATGAGCGTTGCTAGAGGTGGGCGGGGCTTCAGGGGTAAGGCCACCGGGTTGAGGATTGGGCATCTGTCGATAAGACGTTATAAAGCACATGAATTTTATTACAAAGAAGTTTATTTTACATATAGGATAGAGACATACGGCTGCATCCCCTCCCTCCCCAAGAATTCTGAAATTTCCAGTATTCGACTTCCTGTCACCTCTGTTCGGGCAGCATGGAATGAGTATATAAAACATTATCCTGTTTTGTAGGAATGATTAAATCTATCCTAAAATATTTTCTTATTGTAAAAACTTCTACATAAACCAAACAAAATATTCTGCTTCCTAATTTTGTCTTGAAATATTACAGTTCTTTCCTTTGAATGTTGACAAATATGACTTTGTAAATGCTGGTCAGATATCATTTCTATATTATTTCATTCAAAAAATACTTCTAACACTGAAAGAGCTATGCTCTGTTTTAAATAAAACGAAGTAATAAACAAAAGGAATAAACAATCGAAATGTGGTATGTTTGTAATTCATATATCTAAGTATTATGAAAAATAAGAAATTTTCACCAAATTAAAATTCGCTTCTTCGAGAGAAGAGGAAGTTTGGAAAGCAACTTGATATCTTCGATCAAGAACGTCAGCACTCCTGTCGAAATTGCGCCCATACGAATATTGGTAGAGAAACAGGATTTTATAAATACGTTGCGGCTATAATAAATTTTAAGGCTTTCTTCATATGCAGATAAGTCTGGAAATGAACATATTTACGAATATGAACATTCATACCTTTGACATCGAATCAGAATTTGACGGCATTGTCGATCCAGCAGAATGCGGCAAAGAGTTGGTCATCGTGATAATTTGTCAGGATGGCCCTTCTCTATCGCCGTTGCTTCCTTAGATATATCCTCTACCACAAGGCTATTGTTGCCACGGACATTGGAGCTGGAGGTTGGAGGTTCAACAGACACCAGACCCTCTGCATCTTTCCTAGGTTGGAAGGTAGCGACTGGTAATTCATTGCCCACAAGCTTGTCATGAATCTTAGCCCTCTTCTGAAGGAAAGCGTAGATGATAAGGTACATGATGGTACTCGTAATCAACGACAAGGCGAATAGGAGCACAAGCGCTATCGACTGCGCCAATAACGCGGCATACGGCAACATCCGACTGCACACGTCATCTCCGGCCCGTGCGGGACGAGCGACCTCGAATACCGCTCCGGGTATGCTAATGACCACGCCGGTGATTACGACTGCCACCGATGCCAAGATCGACGACCGCGTTGTCAGACGACGTCGTAGTGGACGGCACACTGCCAGGTAGCGATCGATGCTGATGACTGCTGTGAAGAAGAGCGAGGTAAACGCGCTCGAGGTCTCAGCAAGGCAAGCAAAGCGGCAGAGACCGGTCGTCACGAGCCTATAGAAGCAGCTACGGACGATCAAGGCGGGTGTGCAGACGCAGGCGAGGAAATCGACGATGCTCTGGCCAATGATCAGGACATCTGTGCTCGTCTTCCGTTTCTTCCTGCCGTAGATGGAGAGGATGATGATATTGCCCGGTATCCCGATTACCAGGACGAGAGAGTAAGTCAAGAGAGTATGGGGGTTACTACTGATACCATCACCTTCCAGATTAGTATCCATAGACGTGACGTTCATCATGAAGAACATTCTATATTGTCGCTGTAGATTCAAAAATACCGTTCATTCAGCCAATATTTCACATCACGAAGTTACGGCTTTCAGGAAATATGTTTTGAAAACTGTGCGAACCGTTAAAAAGCATAGCTCAGAGTGTATTTCTCTCAAAATCATATTTCACAGGAGGTGCAAGTGTAACTGATTAGTATATTCTTCGGTAGTGGCCTCTGTCCATTACAAAGTGCAGTCTCGTCTGACATATAGGTAGGCTATAGGCCTATCTTTGCAGAGCAGAACGAAGTCGAAAATCAGTCGAGAATTATTACTCTCTTACGTCATGTACATGGAATATATTTGCTTTTTGCAGTCAGAGAATCAATAACATGTTGCTGCAAGTAGGAACTAAGATACTTTTCAAAACCAAATGAACGGTCACGGTAAACGACTACCAGTATCCCGGAAAAGCCAAGATTCTTTATGGGCGTGAGATGGGCGTGAGTAGGTTGAGATGCCGGTAATGGTCGATTTCATTCTACGTCGCTAAGTTCGTCTCTGTCAGGAGTCCCATTTTGATTAAAGATAAAAATGAATCTAAATCGTGAATAATATTTGACTCTTCCACTCGAGGCTGATTAAATCTTTGATGGGAACAATTGGTCCATACAGCAGTGATGGGTCGACAGCTAAGCGTGTTGGCTTTCCCCTCGAGGTATATCACGTTTGTTTGAGGCACACGCTTCGCTTTCACTAAACTGTCACTTTGGTGGGTAATAAAGTGGTTAGCAAGTCACCTTTTGTATACACATGTACATAACGAACGGCTGTGAAAGAATCAAAGCCTTGCAAGCACCCAGTGGCGTGGATACGGGGCCCATGCCCCCATCACACCCCCAAAAAATAATAATAATGATTAATTAATTCATTCATTCATACAAATGGAATAGAGAGGGAAAAGGGAGAGAAAAGAGAAACAAAAAGAGAGAAAATGAAAGGGAGAAGGAGAAAAGGAAAAGAAAATAAAGCGGTCCCTTTCCTCACCACCGCCCTAATCGAAGGCCTTGATACTTTGATTGAAATTTCATTTAACGAGTAAGAACTTTGCCCCCCTAATGATGCCAGTAAAACCCCCCCCCCCCCCCCCCCCCAATGACTGGACTCACGCTACGCCACAACACACAGATGAATATTCCCATTTTCAGGGAAATAAAACTAGGGAAACCAAAAATAGCCCTATTCACAGAATCATTAAGCTCTCGTCCTACCGTTCTAATAATTTGGTGGTAAATTGTCAGTTCCCCTCGAAATACGGTTACTAAGCGCCAATGCCTGCAATTATATTGAGCTTTCAAATGTGTCGACTTGAACGCCGTCCTAGATCGATCCCATCTACAATGGACTGCTCAGCTCTGTGTTAGCTGCATACCGCGCTTTGTGCAAGAACGCCTCACCCGTCCACTGGCTTCTCCCTCGTCCACTAGTCAGATTGAGAACGCGTCAAACATGGTTTTGTCGTCTCCTCTAAAACGTGAACCTCGGTTCACCCATTGTTAGCTTCATGCTTCACCTACTTTGTATGCAGTCAACACAAAGCAGTCCATTGTCGCTCGGAGGATCTAGGACGGCGTTCAAGTCGACACATTCGAAAACTCCTGTAGTACTCTATATCGACAACTGCATCAACACCCCCCTCCTCTTATTCTTAATTCAAAATGACCATCTATCCTTTATATTTCTATGCACAAATTTCCATTTGCATTTATTTTCACATAACATCGCGCAGTATGCTTATAGGCCTAATCTAGTTTCTCTTCATTTCCTTTAAATGTATATCATTCTATTGGAATAACGGAAACCCAATATGCAGCAAATGCTGCAGAGTATTGCCTTGCACCCCCTCCCACTCCAGCAGATGAATCAATGCCCCCGTATACGTACGTATTCATCTCCCTTTTTCACCCTTTCCCCTTAAATTCGAGACCCCGTACTCTGAGCTGACCTTTAAATCTCTTTTTTTTTGTTTAGCTTTCGTTGAATGAGAATTGTACTCCGTTTTAAAACTGACAAGATTTTCAAAGGATAATAATTATGCTTAAAAAACTCCTGAATTGATTAATTACGAAATGGCATGTATAGGGCCTATATAGAATGACCTTACTTTCGCTGTAATGGGTCTCTACTCTAGTTCCACCTTCATATCGAGGTCAAATTGAATGGCTCTAACACGATCTCCGAAGAGTAATTATCATCAAAATTAGTGACCAGGCGTTTGTTTTATTTTCACTGATTGTGCAACATGCAGAATCAAACAAAGAATCCCCCCCTCGCCTTCACGAGTAGCCAGAAGAATGAGGAGAGGGGTGGTGTGAGGAGGAGAGAGAAGAAAAGAGAGAGGAGGAGAGAGAAGAGAAGAGAGAGACAGAGACAGAGACAGACAGACAGATAAGAGAAAACGAAATGGGACTGCTATCTAGATTACTACTGATTGAAAGTGAGAGAGAGAGAGAGAGAGAGAGAGAGAGAAAGAGAGAATTACACTTTATGGTTAGACGCTCAACACAACAACACAAACGTATTAAATAAAACAGATATATTCAAACATGTTTTTAATGTTTACTAAATATGAATACAAGATTTATATTGCTTGTCATTGGTGCAGTACTTGAACAGATATCACTGATGATGATACAGTTCAATTTATATAAGTTAAGACGTAAAAAAATTGCAATTGCAATGGACGGTAAAACCACAAAGAAATAAGTGAATATGAATCTTTAAATTTAAAGAATACATAATTATAAAGGTTACTTTTGGATAGACGTCTAATTGCGTTTGCCTATATAGTTGACTGTTGGCTGGTTGGCTGGTTGGCTGGTTGGCTGTTGGTTTATTTTTCCACTTAATCATGGAGAGTGAACACTGCGGGAATAGAATGTAAAAAATGCAAGTGACCTAGGTAAAGTGCTGGTTTTATCC